>JAVIWB010002756.1:0-372357 GCA_031893035.1 Dermolepida albohirtum
AACTCTGTACTTACATCATCTGTATATAGAACAATCACATCAGTTAAGGGTACGGTAAGTTGTGAGGTAATCATTAATATAAAACAAGAATAAGGTGCGTTCCAGGACAGAACCTTGGGGTACACTTCCTTAGTAAGCGACTGTTGATTACAAAGTTAAACACTTTGCTTTCTTTCACTAAAATATAGTTGGAATAATTTTAATGCTATGCCATTTATTCCATAGTATTGTAATTTATGTCAAAGTATTACATGATTCACCACGTCAAACCTATAAGATAAATCAATAAATGTTCCTGTAGAATATTCACCGTTATCCACATTACTATAAATTTGCTTTAAAAGGTTAAAAAGTGCAGTCAGTAAATTTATTAAATTGCAAAACATGCTGATTTGAATATAACAAGTTAAATTTAGTTAAATAGTTCATTAATTTTTTTATTCATAATTGATTCACATATCTTAAAAATACAGATAGAAGACTAATTTGGCGATAATTTTTAAATCATTGTGATAATTAATCTCTTTTGAGTAAGGGTTTCACATTAATTTTGAAATAAACAATTAATTAGTTACCTTAAAACTGGAACAATAAACGGTAAAGAATATTTAACAATAAAAGATGTTATATTGTTATAATGTAGTCGATGTGGACGTATTTAAGCATTTTAAAAATAGTCGACTAGGTGTAAATAGGTAATTTTGATGGAGCCTCTGATTGATTAACTTAATCACTTAAGGTTGATATATAATCCTTCTCCACATTAATTTTTATATTCTGTATACGTATTTCGACAACTAAGTTGTCATCATCAGTGCGGGTTTTGTTGTAGTATCCAGGTGTGACACTGTTTAATTATCTGCTGATGAATTTTCGTATTCCGTATAAGTATTTCGACAACTTAGCATTGTAAATATTTATCCTTTACATTATCTGGCAGTGTTAAACTTTTTCTGGAACCAATTCGTGTCCAAAGCCTTAGATAGTCGTCGTCAAATTGACGTTATTTATGCAGATTTTGCCAAAGAAATTTGACAGTATTGATCAATCGTTACTCTTACATAAGTTGAGTAATATTGGTTTTTCTCAAGACTTACTCAATTTTGTCTCATCTTATTTCCATCATCGTTCTAGTTATGAATGTTACAATGGATTTCAGTTGTTACATTTTACACCCACTTAGGGTATATCGCAAGGCTCTAACCTGGGTTCCCTACTTTTTAATGTATTTATAGACGGTCTTCTGAGGTTACTTGAGCTAGATATTCTGGCATATGCAAATGACTTGAAGATATTTATGGAGGTGAATTCTGAGGCCGACTGTGTTATATTGCAAAATAGATTGAAGACTATACACGATTGGTCTATTGCTAATAAAATGTACTTAAATGTTGATAAATGTGCTGTTTGTGTGAAATAAATTGGAGTATGGTGCTATTAAATGGTATCCTTATTGTCTATTTGCTTCCGGAAAGGGCGCAAAAACGGTTTTTGAAATACTCGAGTTACAAGAATGATGGTCTCCATCCTCCCACTAGCACATATTACAACACCCTACTTGAGAGATATTCCACCCAGTCATTGGCCGACAGAAGGAAGTTTATCAGTGTGAAGGCAGGTCAAATATCCTTAAAGATGGCGCCGTTATCACATATACTCTTTAATACCAGGAATCTCTTTTCAGATCCTTTCAAGTGACATTGTTTTGGTTATGACATTTTATTTATTTTTTTTGTTTTCTTATTTTTGGTTTGTATATTCTACTATCATTGCGTATGTTATATTATGTAGAGAGCAACTTTCCATACTTTTGTTTGAAACATTTTGTTATGATCAATAAAAATTTCTATTCTGATAGTTAAGATCTGCTGTCATCTTTAACACGAAAGCTAAGTTCAAAATTTTATATTTCGACCAAAAATTTTTTAAAAGGGTATGCTTGCAAAAATTGGCATTTTTTAAAAGTTAAAGTTCTTACATTTTTAAGGCATTAAAAGCGATTTTGATGTCCAAATTTATTTTTTTAAAGTTTAAGAAACTATATTATTATTTATTTAATAAACTTTACTAAAACGTACATTTTTTATACGAGCTTATTTGTTTTAAAATAAGTTTTAAATTTATTGGTTTTCAATATGACGTAAAAACTGTGCCGTGTAGAACTCTAGAAGAAGCAATAAAAAGATTGTGAAATATTGAGAACAAAGGAGTTTTTTGACAGACCGCATACTCGAAACAGATCATATATGTATATATATCTTTAAATACTTTCTACTTTCTACTTTCTTGCATACTATATATCACAACAATGTATGTACGTGTGTGTGCGTGTCGTATATTGTAAATTACTTTAACCTTATTTTTGGTTACATAACATGACTTTGAACGATATTGTAACAGACAAGAGTTTTGTATTTAGGGTTAATATTTTACGACAAAAATCATCGATAAAACAATAAATGTCGAATTTTGTGTAGTTTTTCTCACGGACGAGTGATATCCGTTACATGTTTATGAGACATTTAAATCGAATAAATGATATCGAAAATGTTCGATAATTCTAATTAGTAGAAAGGAAAATAACTTTCGTGACTGTTTCGAACAATTTTGACACTAATATTGCATTAATGTTGTTCCCAAACTTGGAAATTTCTTTACGGTAATTTTGTCTTCATAAATTCGGTTGTCATCACATAAACTATAAATAAATAGTTTACAGATGTATATGGATATATATTAGCAAAAATAAATTAATAAGTTGGATATATAATCTAAAGAGAATACTTTTAGAAACAACAGGTTTTTAGGTGTATAATTCATGTACATTTATATCATCATGAAGTAGCTGACGAATTATTTTTAGAAATTTGAAATGAAAGCGACAATTAATTAAAAAGAATGCAATGTATATTTATTATATTGGTAATTCACTAATTTGAAATAATATTGATTATCAAATTTCTAAAAGCTAGTAGAAATGATATAGATTACTTATAGTTTTTGTTACTGCACTGTATTTATGAACTGAAATTATTTATTACACTTCCAACATGTATTTGGTTTTATTTAGTAACCTTTTACTTTTAATTTTATTACCAGATAGTTATTGAGATTTGTTTTGATGTCATAAGAAATTACAAACGCCAGCGATATTAATGTAAATAGTATCATATCTAAATTACTTTTTCCTCCCAAATAATACTTAAAATTTAAACATTTTAGTATACACACTGGACAAAAAAGTTGATGTGATGCTACTCTTTTCAGGGTAAACGCATCTTCATTTGACAACCTTAGAAGTCTTTATTAAAAAAAATTGAAAACTTCTATTTAGAATAATTATACATACAATGCAAATGCGACGCGAAAATACGGACAAAATACAATTTGAAATTTCCGCCGCTCAATACCACTGGTAAACGTAGTGATTGCCGTTCAAATAGCTTGACGCATATACTAAACCATCATAATCTGGAAATAGTCGCAATCCTGAATCCAAGTGCGGAGTATAATCGAAGAACTGCGATTAACGAAAGTGTTCACTCTGGGCGCTCGGCGACAGAAATCATTCAGGTCTTTGGGTATCCGAGATCGACTTATATGATATCATCGCCAAGTATAATGAGTCGGAGAAGCCCAAAGAAGGTTTCGCAATACCGGCCAGCAAACTCACTCGAAAGAGCGCATTGTCCGGACGTTCGACTTTATTCAATAAGCCCAGGGACTGATTTTTGAGGATCCAGAGCAATCGATCCGAAAATTGTCGTCTGTTGTTCGTGTGAGTGAGAAAACTATGCGTCAAATCGTCGAGGAGGAACTTCGCTATAAGTTTTTTACACAATTAAAGTGAGTCAGATGCTTTCCAAAACCGTCAGGACACAGCGATTTGAACACCGCGGTCTTCTACGATTCCTCCTTCATGGTATGCATACTAGACAGTCAGACTAAGTGGATGCAATGCTTCTTCATAAATTACTTCTGGCTGATTTTCAGACAGATGCGGTAGTTTTTCTTATTCGCAAAACCATTTTCTAATGAAATTCGGGATCGTCAGCAAGTTTCTTTAAAGTCTTATTATTGAATTTCTAACGCAACACATAATCGTTAAGTTCTTGAGCGATAGCAATCTTATAATCATGTATGTAGATCAAGATCTTTTCTGAAAATTCTGCTTGAGAACGAGGATGAATTGACATATTTGGATCTTCGCGGACACTGGCATACAATTGCAATATTTTCTTCAACTTTTGAATTTTCGTACCAACTTTTCAATTATTTTTTGACTTAGGCGATTGCAATAGCAAAATTAAAGCAAATGCACGTAAAGCAACTGTGACTCTATTTTGATAAAACATATGAATAATTTAGAAACGTCGTTGATGCACGTATATTGTTCCGTGATGAAATGGTAGGGACAGACAAGCACGAATACCAAAAAGCAAACTCAGTAGGATTGTCACCTGAAAGACATTTCAATTTACAAACACATTGTTTCTAAGGGAAATCCCCTTATTTAATTAGGAAACAATGGCGTAGTAATTTTTTTATCCGTTTGAAAACAATATTTAACGCCTTTATTGAATTTATTGCGTTTATGGTTTGTAATGTACACTGCTGTCCATTGAAGTTTAGCCAAGTGACAAAAAAACAAAAAATGAAAGGCGAAATATTAAGCTATAACTCTAAAAATTAAGAACTATCGAATCTAGCGAAAATTTTATTTTTTTAATATTCATTACTAACAAAGTCCTTGAATATTTTCGTCAAAAAATTCACCTATTGCATTGATAACTGCTTAAACAATTCGTGGCATCCTTTCGATGAATTTTTTGAGTGTGTCTGGGATGTTATTCCATTCTTGTTGGAGAATATTCCAGAGCTGTTCCTTGGAAGTAAGACCGATAATTTGGATTCTGCTATCAAGCTTATCCCACAGAAACTCAATAGGGTTAATATCTGTACTCTGCAGTAGTCATGTCGTAATTGTAAAATTATCGTTTGATTTTGTTCATTCATATTCGGGCTGTATGCTTCGAATCATTGTCACAAATAAAAGTGTAATTATAGAATACTCGCCAATTACTCGCAGCCCAGAAGGAATGGCATGGGATTCTAAAATTTCGCAGTGGTGTTTTTGTCGCATTATACTTTGGATTCCGTGTAGCGCTCTTGTTTTTGATTAAGAAAAGCAATCCTAAACTGCAACTGAACCTTCGCCGGGTTTTATTGTTACTGCTAAGTATTCGGAGAGCATTCTTTCGTTAGCGGAACGTCTGCTTTGATCAAACACTTTAAGTATTCATTCGTCAGTCTATAAAACAGTGTCCCACTGCCACTGTTTTACCAGTCAATCTCTATGTTCCTAGACCCACTGTATTATTTTCAATTGGCTACTCTGACATAGCGGCGGTTTAAATGTTTCCACCAGCTGGCATTCCACCGTGGTAACTGGAATCGGATGATGATGTTCGCATTCGAATTCTCTGTTTTTCTACGCTTTCGTTTGTCTATTAGTTAAGACAGATGATCATCTGTTGAGGTTTTTATTTGTGATGGACTTGATGGTCATGGTCCTGTAAGTCGCCAATTTCTTGATATTGGCGAATTGTGTATTTTACTGTCGACGCGGTTAGATGTAATTCTTCTTCACGCAAAGTTATTACGCTGGATCGTTTAGCAATATATATATTGATTTACTACTCATTTCGAATATTATTTTTCATTTACTGAACCGTCACAATGATATTCAAATAGAAAGTAAAATCTCATAAAAATTTTCTAAATGATCAAGCTGAGCAGAGATGAGCCCCTAAGAGCGAGGCAGAAGGGTGGGTGTATGGGTTGGTATGACTGTCAGTGACATGTGTGCCAAATGTCACATCAAAATAATCATTAGTGTTTAGTATACGCTTGTCTTTCTGAAGTACAAAAAGTGCATTCGGCGATTTTTACAATGAGTGAAATTATTCAACAAAGAAGTTCCATTAAACTTTGTGTACGGAATCAAATTTCTGGTGCCGAAACGTTCAGAATGTTGCAAAAGGCCTTCGGTGATATTTGTTTGTCGCGAGCAAGTGTTTTTTATTGGTACAAATTATTCAAAGAGGGTCGAGAAAGCGTTGATGACGAACCACGTCCAGGATGGCCATCAACATCAACTGATGATCAACGCGTCAATAGAATCAAGGAATTGGTGCTTGAGAATCGACGATTAATAGTCAGAGACCTTACTGGCATCGTTGGAATATCGGAAGGATCAGTGAAAACCATTTTGAAAGATCATTTGGGCCTAAGAAAAGTGAAAGCACGATATGTTCCAAAATCACTCAATTTTTCGATAAACAGCGTCGCGTTGACGTCTGTGAAACAATGCTTTCCGACTATCAAGACAAAATGGAGATGAGACTTGGATCTACGCTTATGATCCGGAAACAGACGATCAATCGGCCGAATATCGTATCAAAGGTGAACCTAAGCCCAAAAAACCACGTCAAAGCAAGTCAAAAATCAAGGTTATGTTGACAGTTTTCCTCGATTATCGAGGTGTGGTGCACTCCGAATTCCTTCCGACCGCCCAAACTGTCGACAAAGAATACTATTTGAGTGTTATGCGTCGTTTGCGCAATGCTATTCGTAAAAAGAAGCCAGAATTTTGGGCCGACAACTCTTGGTTTTTGCACCACGATAATGCACCGTCGCGTACTGCATTAATTCTTCGTGAGTTTTTCGCCAAATTTTTAACCAGTATCGTGCTGCAACCACCGTATTCGCCTGATTTACCTCCGTGTGACTTCTGGCTATTCAGTAAACTCAAAGGACCGCTCCGGGGAAACCGTTTTGAGTCAATTGAAGACATTAAACGTGAATCGCTACGCGCATTGAAGGCTATTCCTGAAATTGACTTTAACAACTGTTTCGAGAATTGGAAGAAACGTTAGCACAAGTGTATTGGGGCCAGGGTGGATTACTTTGAGGGGGACGAAATAGATTTGGAAGAATAAATTAAGAATTTAAAAATTATGAACAAAGTCATACTAGTTTTTGCCCACAGTAGTACTTTGTTTAGGATAAACAATTTTGCTTTATATATTCATTGCATTCTTGTTCGAAATCAGATGTTACAGAAATAAAAAAAATATATGAAGGTATATAAAAAGTATTCTATCACCGTTCAATTTTAAATTATAACATAATTATTGTAGCAGTATTTTATTAGAATTTTCATAATGTAATTAAGAGATATTAATTTTTATAATTAATAATTACTATTACATTACTTTCTGTCTTTACTAATTAAATACTTACTCGATTTTCTCAACTTTTTCACGAAAATGAGAGAATTTTTTACACAAATTTTTTAGAATATATTAATTTGATTTAATCAAATAAATAATAACTTTCAAAGTACACACTTTTCCGAGCTATCAAGTTTAGTTCACAGTTACATAGAAACTAACAAAAAATATCGTTCTGGGCAATCGATATACAATCTAAACTTTAGCATAAACGTGAGTGAGCTCACTCGAAAACTTCGTATTAAATTTGAAAACTATAGCGCCCTCTTCGGCGACACCTTCATTTGGCAATAAATTTCCTCGAATTCAGTCGAAAATAGTCGTGTAGAGGTTTGATGATTTACGAAATCGCAAACGTTAGGAAATAAAATGAAGGCCGTAATTAAAGCAATGAAAAGGAGCACAAAACTCGTATTAATAAACTACCTTCGAGGCCCAGCAAATCGAACAATTAAATGTTAACTAACAGTGGGAGTCGCAATTCTGTATAGGTACAATTACAAAAGGCAAGTGTAACAATGTTTGTTGTTACTATAAATAGATGGTGGTGCCAGGTGGCCCTGGGTGTTCTTTAAATATTGTGTAACACTTAGGCGATATTATAAAATCCGAACAGCGACATGAAAATGCCATCGCGTGATTCTCACTAGCGGATGCTTCTGTCGAAAAAAAAGACACCCGACTCCTCCTACCCCATTCCGGAATTTCGAATTGTAGAAATACATGTACATGGAAACATGGCAACACGCTTTATTTGCCGTTTCATACTTACAGAGATCACATGTGAAAATAAAACGCAAGACCGACTGGAGTGATTTCACATATGTGAATATTTTTCTGTTAAAAAAAGGTAGATTGAAACTATCGAAAACTTCAGAATTAGCTATTGTCGTAAACGAGTGAAAAATCTACTTGATATCCAAAATATTTTTTTGAGTTTTGTTTAAAATTAATCAGTTTATAGTAATATAAAAGTTAATATAATACGACGTGTTTGGAAAACAGTTGGATTTAGTGAAATTATCGAAATGTTCGTTTTTGGACCACATACATATGCTGATGATAGTGATGAAGAAAGTGAAACGGACTACGAAGATGATCCTGAGGCTCTGCTTCAGGTAATTTTCTTGTATCTAGATTTACAGAAAATTTGTGAACAGTAACATAAATAAATCAGCTATTTTAAAAACCACATGAACCAACCATACTTTTGAGAAAAATTAAAAAGAAGCTCTTTTAAAAGATTAATGCAAATATGATTCTATGATCTAATTGTTACTTTTTGTAGCAGTGTTTACTGCGCATTATTACACCGATAATATGTTTAGTTGTTTGTACAACTTATGATATGTTGTGCTCTCGACATTTGTGGTTTCTAAAATAAACAAATATTTTTCGTTAAAAATAATATTGTACTGAATAACATATGCTTTATTTTAACCAGTTCCTATTTTTATTTATGTTGCATGCAAATATTTCATAAAATATACAGAATATTTACTAAATATGCGATGAAACTTCAGAGGAATATTTTTCAAGCTATATTAAGACTTTTTTGTCCTTACATGGTTTTCGGAAAGGTGCTTCGCTGCCAAGATACAGGACGATAAACGTTATCGAAAAGAAAACAATACTTTATTACTTACTGTTACAAGAAAAGATTCTTAAGCAATAAAAATTGCTGAAATTAGCTGTCATCCATGCATCTTAGCTGGAAACGTAATCAACAATGTATGAAATCTATTAAATATGAAACTAATAGACTAATGATGTTTTCGATATCTGCACTAATTTCGTATGATTGCAAATACAATCTGTTTTTTCTAATTGGATTGATGTTGAAAGTATATAAAACAAGTTTCTAGATATTTCTTGTATTCGGCAGTACACCGTTAATAACTCTGTATCTTTGAAACAAAAAGATCTTAGAATACCCCAAGGAATAATCCTCTTGAGTTTTTGCTGCATGTTTAGTAAATAAACTGTATAATTTGAAATTATTATTCCATAACTTTATCATTTCCTGTTGTTGGCTTTGAAAAACTAGTTGGTAAAATATGATAATTTAATTACTTTTTCATATATGTATTTTAAAACTTTTCTAATGCGGGTTATCTTTTTAAAATTTATTGATATTTGGCGATTCTAGTGGACGTGATTCCTTGGAAATTCCACCAGTTCTTTAGAGACCTATGGGATATTCATGTTCTAATATGCCATGAATAACTTCTCCAGCAACAGCGTAACTCTTCTACGAATTGTAGAAAAAGTGATTAAATTCCGGAATAACAAACGTAACGAATTCCTGGATAAGCAGTTTCATTTGTAAAATGTTGGTCATCAACTATTATAATATATTAACTTTTACATACCAGCGACGGTAGGAGAGAAGAAAATATTGCATCCGTGAAACAATCGAAATCGAAATTTTCAGATTTAGACGTTTTTGGGGCGCTCTATATTACCAAAATCCACCCAGGATTTTTTTAGTGAAACCGTTCAATAGATTGTAAGCAAATTTTAAATTTAAACATTTTAGAAAATTACGAAGAGGTATTCTTGATTTACTCGCAAAAATAAGGGTCAAAACTCAAAATTAGCGATTTTTTTCAAAAACGTCTCTAACGATTTTGTGTAAATTTCATAAATGAATAAACTGTAAATAATATTATAATATATTATTATACTATACTATACTATTTTTAGTAGATAGACAGTGGAATTTTTAGAACAAGATTCCATAAGAAATGCTATGAAGGTCTAAGAACGCCATTCAAAATAATTCGCTATGTGTAGAGGTTGTTGGTGTTGAGCCTATTTATTAACATTTTAATATTACTAATTTCAAGCTTATCATCATGCCTGATCGGGCCACGCGTTTTTTGTATCAATATTTGTCAGATAATAAACAGCTTTGAGCTGATATTTAATAGATAAAGAATTGTTTTTAGCTGGCCAGGAATAGCTTTGAATTGATACTCATCGACTTTGAAAATTTGACAGACAAAAAGCAGCTTTTAACTGGCTAAGAACGCATTTGAATTGATACTCAACAACTCTTAACTGGCATTTTAATACTTGCTATCTCTTTCTACCTGCTAATCACAAAATTATTTTTCCTTTAATAATAAACTATATACTACCTCAAGAGTTTGGAAAATCCATTAATTTGATCGTAATTCTTCAGGGATCACATAGAAAAAGTAATTCATAAAACTAGTCTAAACAAAAATTTCATGTATTGGTACAGATATGTTATGTAGACGACATAATAGCCTTCGTAAGTATAAATGACCAATTATAAAACTTTTCAAAAACATAAATAACATTTACCCTAACATTAAGTATACTATAAAAATCGAAAATTATATTTATTGATTTAACAATAAGTATGAATTTTTGATTTATTGCAAATCCTCACACACATGGATTTTATAATAGGAAACAAATCAAACCACCTTACCCAACACAAATTGGCGGCTATTCATAACGTTTTACACAGACTTATAACCATATCCTTTAACAGTAAGAATTTCCTAATGGAATTACATTTTATTAAATAAATAGCGGTTAATAACGTATTAATTATTTCCCTATGACAGTTGACCAGGTGTTCAAGAATAAACAACTAAAACAGGCCATAAATCTATTCTTTCATATACAAAACAGAACAGAAAATATACCGATCTATACCTATCTATACCGATCAGGAATGGATTGAAAAATTTAATATAAATAGGTCGTATTTCAACACTATATCAATAACAACAAAATAGATTCACACTACATAAAATATTCGTTATTAAATATTTAAACATGATTTCGATACTAACGTCGAAATTTTACATATATTAATGTAAGCATCGACCACTTCTGCAACACGAATATCTGTAAAATGCTTAACCTCTAAACGTCCGAAATTTTAGAATTAGATACGTATAGCCAAAGCCACTCTGTGGTATTTGCATATTTTGGGAATTCAAACACGTGTTTCGTTTTAAGTGCTTTTGTGCATTTTATTCCACTGCATTCTAACAAGTAACGACTAGTTCCATAACAATTTTATTTAACTTTATACAAAGGGTACTAGGATAGCTTTGCAATATGACGCAACAATGAATCGTAGGAAGCTACTTGTTGCTGCATATTGAGACATGTTTATACGCGCATAGTAGCCGCCGCGCCATGTCGATGGGTTATTCATTAGTAGTGAGAGTGTAAACTGCTTGCGATGGCATCGTGGTCACGAAATGAGATAAGGGCAGTTTTGCGTTATAATTTCGTGCGTGGTTTAAACATAGACCAGTGCTTCGAAGAAATGACTCTTGCACTAGGTGATGTCTGTCCACATCGCACAACGATATTCAGGTGGCATAGAGAATTTCAAAGGGGAAATTTAACTGTGGAGGATTCGGAGAGGCCGGGAAGGCCACGAACGTTAGTTACGAAGGAAAAACTTACTACTGTGAGGAAAATGCTTGGCCAGAACAGGCGGGTGACCTACTAACACATAGAGGGTACTTCAGGTCTAAATGCATCAGCAATTTGTTAGATTCTGCATGATCATTTGTACGCGAAGAAACTTTGTTCTTTCTGGGTGCCGCATCGACTGACTGAAGAGCAGATGACACGACGCGTGACTTGGTGCCGAGAGATGCTAAAAAAGTTTAATAAGGGACAATCTCGGTATGTGAAGAACATCGTGACAGGTGACGAGTCTTGGCTGTACTAAAATTGTGCCGACCAAAGCTCAAAACAAAGTTTGGGTCTTTGATGACGAGGACACACCAGTAGTTGTCAGAAAACCCCGATCTGTAAAGAAGAGAATGATAGCTGTATTTTTCAAATCCAGTGGAATTGTGGAACCCGTCGTTTTGGACACACAGAAAACAGCAACAGCTAAGTGGTAAAGTCATTGTATCTATGAAGAACCTGCGGCCAAAGTCAAGAATGGACGCCTGGTTCCTCCATCACGATAATACTCCAGCTCACCGCGCCAAAGCCTGCACTGAATATTTGACCATGACAGGATTGATACTTCTTGAGCATCCTCCCTCTTGCTCCCTGATGAAGCTAAAAGGGAGGCGGTTTACCAGTGATGAGAACCTTCTGCGGGCTTGGGACAACGAGTGTGCTTTACTCCCTAGTAAAACTAAAGATTGGTTTTGGAGGATGGAGAGGTGTGTAGAGAAAATTACTATGAAAAATTAAATAAACAAAGCTGTATTGCAAAACTTTCCTAGTACCCTTTGTATGTATTTTAGATTAAAGAAGAAAAAGGAAAACAAATAACTTGCAAAAGAAGGAAAAATCAAGTAATCTGTCTCCTATTTCTCCGTTCAGTTGTTTTCCTATCACCTAGAGCCTCTTCTACGGTTATCTACCTTCTCAAGACGAATTTCTGAATAACGGATAACTCTACAAATGCCCTTACATCCATCTAATGCTTTTATGAAAGGAGATACTCGCTTAATCTAGTCCAACAATACGATCTCCCCCAAAATCGTTTAGCTGGTGATAATTTGGTTGCTTCGAGCTCTTAGTATTTTAATACACAAATTCATAACAATAATAACCAAACTAAACTGATCCAAAATAGAAGAAAAATTATTTTTTTTCGTTAAATTTCGACGAAAAACAACCTGTTTTCTTGCAACTTGTTTTATCATTCAGTATTCGCAACAGAATAAACATTTGTATGAAATTTGGTTTAAAAATATATACATTTACAGAGTAAATCGTTTTATTTTGGTACATACTATATATGTTTAATAATAAATATATGTAGACATATTGTGCAGTGACCATTAAAATCGTGTGAGGCAGTTTATTAAAAGAACTTTTGTGCCTTTGAAGAGGTAATATTCGTATAGTTGAATTTCTCACGCAATAAATATAGGAAAAATTGTTATTATGTTATTATCTGCACACGAGAGCTCTTCATATTCTTCGACCTTGTTTTTGATATCTTCGTCTATTGGTTTTGGTATATAGGAATATATTTATTTACAAAAATAGACCCTGTAGAAATACTTAACAATTGATAAATATATTTAGATAAGAATTTTCCTATATTTTTCCTTAAACTTTTCGAAATATATCTTGTATGTATGACGCAAGAAATGTCTTTATCGACATGAAAAACTGTGATGGAAATATTTGAACGATTAAATTATACGCTATGAAACAAATTCCAAATATAAATTTATGATTTCGAAGTTATTTTTGAAATAGTTTTTCAGTTTGAATTTCTGTCTCTATAAATATAATATGTGCAATATTCATTTGTTTTGTGTATGTATGTATGTATATTATCCTGCGATATTGATTTTAAGGAATATGTACATACGAGGGAGCGTTTTTATATTCGCGGAATGGGGGACAAGGGGTGGAAATAAAAAAACCAAATTATTTTTCTTTTTTAATATATTAACCTGCAAGACGGATACATTTTTCACATCTTTCAATTAATTTATTTATACCCTCATAAAAAAATGATTTCTCTTTATCTGCAAAATACGCCGAAACTGCCTCCTTGACTTCATCATCGGCAGTAAATTTTTTACCCCGCAGCTCTTTTTTCATTTTCGGAAACAGGTAATAATCACTCGGGGCCAGGTCTGGGCTGTAGGGTGGGTGATTCACAATTTCGAAGCCCACCTTATGCAGGGCAGCTAACGCAACGCGGCTCTTGTGGACGGGCGCGTTGTCGTGCAAAAGCACAACATCTTTTGTCAATTTTCCCCGTCTTTTCTCTTTAATGGCTTCTTTTAGTCGCTCTAATATTGAAGCGTAATATTCTCCGGTTATAGAAACACCTTTATCTTTATAATCAATCAACAATATTCCTTCCGAATCCCAAAATACCGTTGCCATGAGTTTCCCAGCTGATTGTGACACTTTAAATTTCTTGGGAGGTGCTGTGCCCTTTTTATGCCACTGCATGGAGTCTTGTTTGGACTCAGGTTCATAATGATGAACCCAAGTTTCGTCTCCAGTAATAATTCCACTCAATACACCATCCTTGTCTTCATTACAGAGGTCCAAAAATGCACGCGAACACTCTACGCGCTGTTGTTTTTGCGGCGGCGTGAGCATTCTCGGCACCCATCTTGCGCTGACCTTAGACATGCCGAGATGATAGTGTAGGATTTTAAAAATTGTTGTATCGGATACTCCAACCATTTCTGCGAGTTGTTTCTTCTTTAGTCGAGCATCTTCGAGTACAATTTGTTCAACTTTTCGGATAAGTGCTGGCGTGGTCACCTCAATGCTCCTGCCCGGCCTCGGGTCGTCTTCAAGGGATTCCCTTCTTGTTTAAATAAACTATGCCACTTGTACACCATGGTTTTTCCTGGACAAGAGTCGCCGTAAACCAATGACATCTCATTCATTATGGTCGCCACTGATTTTCCTTGCCTGGTAAGGAACTTTATAACGGCACGATATTCGATTTTTTCCATATTTCACTTTTCACTCCTGATTATGTTACTTGGTTGACGATAGCTCAAAGACTAACTGTCTAATAACAATGAAACTTCGTACTTATACTAATCATGAGTCGCTGCACAGGCCACGCCTACTCACCCCTCTACAACTCGCTCATTCCGCGAATCTAAAAACGCTCCCTCGTATATTTCCTTATTTTATGAAAAAAAGAAATCAATCTGCAGTACAGGTTATAGAGAATAATTTACGATATTGTTTCAATGCACACTAAAATATAAAGAAATAATTTTTGTAATTTTCTCAAATCTTTTTATTTTAATTACGGATAGACTAATATCTTTATTTACTTACCTTCTTTATTTTATTGTAGTATATTTTGCGTATATATGTTTATATTTATGTAAAATACAGTAAATAAAATAAAATAGTTGACATTAAAGGGTTTTTAAAACTGCTTTATTTGCAACATTGCGTATTAACTAAAATGTTATAACATTATTTTGTGTTAAAGTTTACTACACAAATTTGTTATTTGATTTTTTAACAGCGTATGGTAAATTATAGTTGACGGTAAACTAGTTGTACCATCTTCTAATTGATTGATTAAAACTTTTCAAAATCTAATTAAATATTTGGCATGGTTGTCTACAAGGTGAACTAGAAAAGTTTTCTTCAAAAGACCAACGATTTTTTGATAATTTTATTTTTTAACATAATCTATCATAACGTCAACGTACTAGTACCACATGTTTCGCAACGTGGTATTTCATTACAAATAAATTACTTCTGTTGGTCTTTAAAGTAGGTATAAATATCATCTTTCAATTGGATATCATCTGCAAAATGATGTCCTCTGAAGCGCTTTTGCAAATTTCTAAGTAAAAAAAAAGATGGAAGCAGCTAAATCCGAACTACATAATAGGTAGTCCAGCTCAAAAAAGTTACAGAATGGAGGATGTGCTGAACTTTGGTTGTCTCCCACACATTGTCAAAAGAAAGATGAACGTAATTTTGTTAATGTATTACCAATGCTGTTATTGTAGTTGTAATTGATTTGATTTTGTTTGTGGATCCAAGTGGCTCCTTAGTGGCTTTCTATCTTAGGAAAAGTCAGCGTCTGCATACGAAAATTCTAAATTTCTTCGAAAAATTTATTGTCTAATCAATTTTCGTTTTAGAATCAATAGTCTCCAAACCCACGTTGTTGAAGTATTACTCAGGCTTAATTTATCATGCAGTATTATCAAAATGCTTGTATCATCTTTAAAATGGATTCACGAACCTACCGAAGCTCTCTTGATCAACCTGTCACTTTAAAATATGATGTCTTGTCCCCATACACTGTTATCATTCGTTCGTGTTTCTGTTCCCGTTCCCTTGTCGAAGATTTGATGATATTGCTAAATACTTTATATACCATAAAATAATGAACGAAGAAGTAGAAAACGATATTTATCTAACGTTATTTGGCAACGTTTTATTATACTCATTATTATAGGTTATTAATTAACATTTTAATTTGATATAGAATAAAATCGTCTGTCCGTTTACTAAGTCTATTGATCAAAAATATAATATTGCCATTTTTGCACTTTTCACAATAGTGACGATACAAATAATGCTTCAAATTACAGACTGAAATCTATTCTTTCAGTACTCTCCAAATATTTGGGAAAGGAATTGAAAGCAAATTTATTTTATATTTTGAAAGTACCGATAAGCTAGTGATAGTTCGTAGAATTTACACTGTCACTTACATTTTGTGTCAGTGGCGTTTTGCTTGTCTAAAATAATACTTCTGCAATTTTTGCAAAAATATATCCCATGTTTTTGATTCTGTATCAGTTAAATACAACCTCCTTTACTGGATTAAATACACATCAGATTGTTTAGTTGGGATATACTGATTCTATTAATCAACATGTTCATGCGTTCTATTTATTGATGTTACAACCATGTGTTTATTCCTAGGTGTATGGGTGGTTCGTACTAAGTGAAAAATCGCATAATTATACTATACCTTACATCTCAACTTAATAACATGGTTTTATGGCTGGTCGATCAACTACCACTAACCAGACAGATATAACTTAATTTATTAGCGAACATATGGATAGACGTGAACAGATTGAAGTTATTTATACTGACTTCATTAAAGCTTTTGATAGTTTACTCTTCTTTTAGAAAAAAATATTTTCCTTTGATTTCTCTTTCGCTACAATCAATGCAATTGCGTTCTACTTACAGGTGTTTGAATCCCTTAATGTTTGTTATGTAATTAAATGACTTTTTATCCTTAATTCGTTGTAGCGTTCTTTCGTCTGCTGACGAGTTGAAAATATTTTCCAACATAGACTCTGCTTCTGATTGTGCTAATATCCAAAATAACTTGAATATCATTAACAACTGGTTTGTTAATGATATAATAATGGTTTGTTACTTATACGAAATATAACAATTCAATGATTTATAATCATACTGTTGGGTCGGATGGTGCTCTAAAACATCTCGATCTAGAGTTGTTGAATACCGTCAAATGCCAAAACGCAAACTCTGTGCGTTTTGGGTTTTGTTGTGGCATACAATGTGCGTTTTGGTTTTCCACGGTACAGATCGTGTACGGAATTTGTTTCGTGCGGGCTTTTATCATAGTTTTCCAGGTGCGACACTGTTTAATTATCTGCTGATGATGACAATTTAGTTGTCGAAATACGTATACAGAATACGAAAATTAATGTGGAAAGGGGTTATATATCAACTTTAAGTGATTGGAAGCTTTGTGTTGAACAGTATAATTATTTATTTAAGTATGTGGGTTTTAGTGTAAAGATCTAGGGTTAGTAATTTAGAAACGTAATAATTTCATCAAAGTTGGCATGTAATTATGTGCTTTTTCGATGTGAAATTGAAAATTTCTAATTTTTGTTTGGGTTTCATTTACTATTTGTTTCATAATACAATATAATTTATAGCATGTTAGTAGATTTTAAGACACATGTTCGGTAAGCATGAGATCGTGAGTTCGAGTCTCGCCAGTGAGCAGGAAACTTTTTCAAAAAATTTCTGCAACATGTGTATAAACTAGGCGGTAAAAGGTAATTACATTTAAATTTGCAATAGCATTATATATTTACAGCAGGCATGTTATTAGGAACTTAAAATCTGTATGCGACATCCATATTATAATGCGAAAGTGATAAAAGAAAGCAAAAAAGGGAAAGTTATTCCGGTGCATTTGAAAAAGTTTTTCTTTTCTTTTTTCTTTGATTTTATAAGGTATTTGTGTAAAATACATAATATTCATGTATGACATCGTCAAATATGGGATATATATATATATATATATATATATATATATATATATATATATATATATATATATATATATATATAATAGAATAGAATAGAATAGGTTGGGTAAGACAAAATGTCATCAACTAAATGTATTTTTACTAAGGATATTAAAATATTGATTTGTATTGTTCTTTATTTTTTAAAAGAAACACTTAATTGCGTCAGCAATATTTGAAATTCTGCTTTTCACGTGTAAATAAAACTAATACTAATATGATACTGTGTTATTAACATTCACAGCGTCGAAGGGAAGAATGCGAGCGCAAAGCAAGGCGTGGGGAGATGGACCCACGTCTGGAGTTCGCTTTTCAGCTTCTAATCGACTCCACTGGCTTAACGAGACACGAAGTAATGGATTACGTTTTTGAAGCGGACATGGTGATATTATTACGTACTAATGTATTATCTGTGTTGTAATTTATTTGTTGCAGCTTGATGAAATTAATCAAATATTTCTTCCAAATATGCGAACGAAATTAATGTGGTTTTATCAAGATGTCGAGGATACAGAACACCAAGTCGTTTCAGATCCTAAACCGGGCACTAGTAGACAACTTCAGGGCCCTTCCACTAGATCTCAAGTAGTATCCGCACCGGTTATGAAGAAAAAATTATTTTTAACGGATGGTTGGGATGTACCTTTAACCGGTATATGCATATATATATTTAGAACTAATACTACAAAGCAATTGCCAGAAGAAGGTTTCCAAAAGGTTCTTTGTAAATTCGTATATTTCTTATTTCTATAATTTCTTATGTATTATGTCTAGGACTTGTATTGTGGTATAATTGATGCACAACGCATAGGTTTAGTTACAACAATAGAGAGAATAATAGAATATGTCTTCATGGAAGCTTTGGCTCATCCTAGTCCAGATGCAGAAGATGATGCTGTGAATTGTCCAATGGTGAAAAATCAGTTACTGCCTGGTTTACGGTCGTTTTGTAGTGCTTTAAGAGGTAAAGGATAGTATAATATTTTTTAGAGTTACTAGCGAGTATTGATATCTGATTTGCTTGGAAAATTTTTAATAGACAAATTTAAACATGGTTAGTATGGTTCAACTATGATTTTTTATAAATAAATTATTTAAGTTTGACATCCATAGGTTGAATCGTAATTAAGCAATGTCTTTTTATTAGCAAAAGCCAGATTTCGAAAAGATCAGGTTTCGATCAGTTATTAAATATTTATTTTTTAAAGGGTGATCGGTTAAAGAAATTTTTGTTAATATGCCCGACATCTTAGATGACCTATATTCTCCATAACGTAATCCAATTTTCGAACTTGTTTTAGAATGCTCGGACATTAGGGCGACTAATTCACTTTTTATTCCAAAAAAATTGTTAATGTTCTTTGCCCACTTCTGTATATAGACACCTTAACTCTTTTTTCTAAAACAGTCCATTGCTGCAGATGGGATCCAAGAAGTCAAGACAATGCTTTTGTTTTCGGAAAGTTCAAGTCATGAGCAACATCAGTTAAGTGATGAGCTTCAGTAATTAAGTGAGGTTTATAAGATGAATTATCAGAACTAGGGATTCTTCAGATTACAATCCTGAATTCGTCAAATATGAGTGTAACTTTTAGGACCTTGGGGAATAAGTAATGAGATATGAGGCACTATTGAGATAGAAGAGATGATGGGGTAACAAATGCCGCACTTCGCTTTGTTAGTAATTCTTTGACATTCGCCATGCAGAAATAGCAGTCACTCACGTAATTTCGTGGTTCATTCCAAACCATTGGAATATTATCAGGTGCGCAACTAAGTTCTCGCTGTTTTTTTGATGAAAATGCAACTTTATTGTGAAAAAATGTTTACAAATGAATCATTCAAAATATTGCCCATCGCTAGCGACAACTTTTTCCCATCTTGGTGGCAGAGCTCGAATACCGTCATGGTAGAAGTGTTCGTCTTTTGAGGCTATCCACGAATCAAGTCATTTTGAGATGTCTTCATATGAGCGGAACTGCTGATTAGCCAAACCATGTGCCATTGAACGGAACAAGTAATAATCGGATGGCGCAATATCTGGGGAATATGGCGGGTGGGGTAGGACCTCCCATTTGAGCTTTTCTAAGTAGGTTTTAACGGGTTTGGCAACGTGAGGCCGAGCGTTGTCATGCTCGGCATGCGTAGAATCACTTTTTCGTGCCTCTGCTCGTATTGTGGCCGCTTTTCGTGCAGTGCTCGGCTCAATCGCATCAATTGAGTTCGATACCGTTCCCCAGTGATGATTTCGTTCGGTATCAACAGCTCATAATAAATGACACCGCCCTGGTCCCACCAAATACACAGCAAAACCTTCGCACTGTGAATATTCGGCCGAACCGATGACGTAGAAGCATAACCGGGCAGTCCCCATGATTTTGTTTTCTTTGGGTTGCTGTAATGAATCCATTTTTCATCATCCGTAACGATACGATGAAGAAAACTTTTCCTTTTTGCCGCTGGAGCAATTGTTCACAGGCGAAAAAACGACGCTCAACGTCTCTTGGCTTCAAATCATAAGGAACCCAAGTTCCTTGTTTTTGAATCATTCCCAACGCATGTAATCGCTGGGAAATTATTTGGCACAAAATCAGACATTTTTACACAACCAAAAGTATATGACGCAAAAATAAAATCACTAATGTGTCAAAACGGCTTGCTACTATATGTCTAAGTTTGGTTCATGACGTTTAGGTTATATCACAATCGACCAGCACTTACTACTGGCGTCATCTCTTGGAAAACAGCGAGAATTTAGTTGCGCACCTAATATGTAACTGTACACTGGATTTCGGAATTTAAGAGAGGAGGATTAGATGACAAAGCACCGTTTTGGAAGGCAGATTTCTCTGCCTACTCGGGAAAACATGATTAGATTTTAGAAAATCAATGAATTGGATTATAAATTTTCTTTGAACACGTGTTTCACATCGTTCATGGGCAAAATTCAGCGTAAAACTTGCTAAAGTTGTGCTTTTTTTGCAAGACAATGCTTCTGGTTGCAAGCTATTGGCTACGTTGCATTCTTCCGATTTAGTACCACAGCACTATTATTTCTTACCAAAACTCAAAAAATATTTGTCGTCTTTGAGCATTTGTATCGTTGAGTGGTTGCCAGAACACAACAAGGAATACTCTAATTAAACTTTTAAGGCTAAAAGGATATTATGTTGAATAAATAGAATTTTGTTTTGAAATATTGAAGCGTTTTTGACACGTATCACTATACTTCTCGTATAATCTTAGACTTATTATAAAAAATTCTTTGTACTAAAAAAATTATATATTAATAATTTAGTTTACCGAAGTTTTAATTTTTGTGTTTATGTTTGTGTAATGTGTACTATAATAAATATATTTTTTGTTTCTTATTAGTTTTTTTTCTTTTTTCCATTATTTACTAAAGTTGGTAAATTTGTTAGTTACCCCTTTAGAATAAATTGTTGACAGAAAGAATTCATTTCGTCATACAAGCAGTGAACAGAAATATAAAATTCTTTATTGAACAATTGAACTTATTGTGAAAAAACTATACCTCCCTCAATTGTACGAGTACAACTCGTTTGGAAACATTAAAGTATTATGATGAATTTGATGAATTATACAAATAATATACATCCGACATAGCATGCTTGAGGAACGGTGGGTATAATATGGTGGATGTCCCAAATAAAACTACTGTCAGACGAAAAAATTACCATTGTCGTAACAATTTATGAAAGCAATAAGCGATTCACTAAAATATAACTTCTCTATCTCACTCAACGGAATTTCGTGATCAATTCAACCAATACCTTACATAGATCTATATTGATAACACCGACTTGATCCTGGTTATCTACTTCGTTACTAGAAGAAAAATAACATGCTAGTGATAGGCATATTTTTTCAAAGCTATATGATAACGAATTTGATTACGGAATGTCTCGTAAAAGGCTGATTAGGAAAATTTTGTATTATCCGATACAGTTGATAGGTGTTGAAAATTTTTTAATACCAGACAGGGCCTACAAAGTTCACACATTCCAGGAAAAGTAGATGTCAGAATTGAGCTCAAAATTGCTAATAACAATATTACAAATATTATAATACAGTTCATAAGAAAAAAATTTGACGCTTCATCTCGGTTAGAACTTAAATTTTTTTTAAATTTTTTAATAGCATATGAATGGCATATTTAAAATATGAATTAATATGTGCCACACGTATAGCTGCTTACTAAGTTACTAAGCGAAAGGAGTTGAAGGCTAATACAAGCCAAGGATGTGCTAAGAGAATACATTCGTTACAGATCTATCTTACTATATTATGCCTGATATTTTGGACTCTTTTAGAGAGAATTTGCAATGGATCAAATTTTTTAGGCCCGTGGGGCGCTGGTTATGTTCGACGTTTTCGTATTTTTTCTGATGTGATATTAATTCTGTCTACGTAAATGTTTCAAGATTATTTGAAGGTGTTTTTTGTTTATATTACTTCCGAAAAAAATTGTCGTTTGCGCTAAAATGATAATAAAAACAAACTGTAAAAATAAAATTTAGATTTTTCAAAAATTACTAATGGTAAATGTCATTGACAAATTTATTATGTCTTCCCATCATGTATTTTCGGTGATGATTGAATAGAAAATCATTTTTGTTACCATTAGATCTTTGAAATGACGTCTTTGTTATAAAATGTAATAATTTTTAGTGTGCGAAGATGTTTGTGATAGAGTAAACCTTTTCGATGATGGCAAATATCTTGTATGTACGGCAACTATTGACGACTTAAAGGAAATGGTTAAAAAGCCAGAATTTGTACAGGAATTAGAAGAGAGAGTCAAAATGTGGATCAAGAGACTTTCTGAGATTCTTAAGGAAAGTGATCAAATTCGTAAAGAAAATGATAATTCTGGTACATCTTTCGCAAGTGATTTTGCATAGAATTAATCTCTAAATTTTGGTATCAATTAGGTCCTCAAGATGAGTTGGAATATTGGAAAAAAAGAGGTGCGCAATTTTCTCAGATCGTGACTCAAGTACAAGCTACGGAAGTACAAAGGACTGTAATGTGTTTGCAGTTCGCGCGGTCTAAAATGCTTAAAGAATGGAAGGATACCGATTATAAGATCACCTATTGTTATAATGAAGCTAAAGATAATGCGAAGTTTATACAAACGATGGAAAAGAATTGTCACTCCCTCTACCTAGACGATCCGGTAAGAATTTATATATTTGATACAAAAAAAATTTTACAATTGTACCTATTAACTTGAAATTTAAATAAAGTTAACTGGCGCCGGGCGGAATGATTTTATTTATACCTATGTTTGCCAATTTTGTATTAGTTGATTTGAGACGCTTCTAAAGTGTGTATTGTTGGTTTAACCAATAGTACACAGATGAGCGAAAATGCTACATAAACGAAAACACGGTTACGAGGTCTTCGGCGCCAAAGCACATACATACATAGTCTGTCTCAGAGAAAACGGAACTTTTTTTAAAAGAAAAACAAGCTATTTTGGTAAAGTTCATTACAGTAGTCGCCTTCGGCTTCAACGTTTTGGATGGTAAATTAACATGTCGAATGAATTTTTAAGTTTATCTTAAAGAGTTAAGATGTTCTTCAAGATCGCTGTCGACGCCTTTTTATTGGCTTCGACGTCAGCATAACGCTATACTTTCATCGGCAAATGTAGTTTGGAGAATAGATAGAAATAATAGAGGGCCGAATCTGATGAATACCGTAAACATCGAGCGATGAGATGGTGCATTATCATGTAACAAAGGCCACCTACCATTTTTACGATAATGAGGATGCTTATGACGAATACGCGCTGAGAGATTCTGCATAATACCAAGATAATATACAGCATTGACTGTTTGACTAGTTGGTACAAACATTTTGTGCACTATGCCTTCGCTTTTCACTTCTCCAAACGGCTTTTTTTCGGTCTTTCTTCACTTGAATTTTTCCATTGACAGCTTTGGCGCTTGGTCTCTGGATCATATTGAAAATATCACGTCTCATCGCCAGTTACAATAGAATACCTGAAGTTTTCGTCTGTTTTTGGGTCTTTAATCAAGTATGTACGATGTTGAATTCAGTTAGGTTGTGTGGTTTAAACCTTGCACAAATCTTTCTTAGTCCCAAATGCTGTATCAAAATGCGATGAATTCAACATTGGAAATTTTTAATTCCATTCTGACGTATCGCAATGACGATTTGGGCTCATTTTTTTAAATTCACGAACAAGTTCGTTGTTACTTTTCGTAACCACAGATTTTTTTGCACAAGAACCGTCTTCAAATCGTTTATCCCACTCACACACTCATAGGTGATAAACACACATATACTTGTTTCATCAAATTAAACATTGCAGTAAACGATTTGCAGAGTTTAAAACAGAACTTGATATTTGCTCTTTATTCAGAATTCATTTTTCGACCAATTCCAAATCCACACTGTTATTTTATGCGCAATTTCTCTGCTTCTAATAATGCAAATGTCATGATATTTTGACATAATATTGGTGAAAAATCTACCTTATCGACGTATATTTTTTTAATAGATGGCGCCACTAAGAATTACTATTTTAAAAAAGTTCCATCTTCTCTGCGATAGACTGTGTATAAGTTAAACGAAATTAAGAATATTTTTTATATTTAAGGTTAAAATGCAAGATTCACTGCTGAGTTTACTTCAAACTGTTCGTCTTATACACAGCGTTTCTCAATTTTACAATACTTCTGAAAGAACATCAGCCCTTATGGTTAAGGTACTAAGGTTTTAATTCTGTAATAATTTTCAGCTATAGCCAAGTCTCTTTGTAGATTACAAATCAAATGATAGAGACTTGCAAGGAATATATTAATTCTAGAGGAAACGAAACGATTTGGAGTCAAGATCGGAATGATATTCAACAAAAATTGACGAATTGTATAGTACTGAATAAGGTTTATCAAAAATCCTATGCTACTGTGAAAAATCAACAAATTCTAGAAGACGATAACGGTTTCAATTTTTCAGAAAATTATATTTTTGGCAAGTTTAATGCATTTTGTGGAAGACTTGGAAAAATTATCGCCATGTTTGATTTAATTGATGATTATAGTCATTTATTTCAAAGAAGAATGGAAGGACTCTTAATGGGAGAAGGTAATTAAAATCGAAGTAGATACGAGTACAATAATTATTGAATTGATGGTTATGAGCAAAATAAAATACGGCAGAAGATTAGATTGCATGAGAGAATATTTCACAGCCCCGTCATACCCCTTTAAGTAAGGTTAAGAAAAAACATTATTTAATAATTTTCGAATGTAATTATAATTGTTCAAGTATAATGTATTTATTTGAAGATCTACCAATGCTAGATTGCATGAGAGAATATTTCACAGCACCGTCATACCCCTTTAAGTAAGGTTAAGAAAAAACATTATTTAATAATTTTCGAATGTAATTATAATTGTTCAAGTATAATGTATTTATTTGAGGATCTACCAATGCAAACTAATTATTTACTAATTTTTGCTTTTAAAAAGTAAATATGACAAATCGTAATATTTCATGGTAATTTCTTGCATTAGATTGATGCATAAGTTCATAGGGTTTTATTATTTAATTGAATAGTTTCTGAATTTGTGAATTTGGGAAAAGAATATTTTATTTATATTATATTTTATATTTATTAATTCTTAATGACTGACGTCAATCAACTCGGGAATTGGCCATAGTAATAGATTGTAACTAAGTGACCATAACACGACATATACAATACATGAGTAAACTTAAAAAATTGGGTGTTCACCTGCCGCATGTTTGGAGTTAATACAAGAAGCTTCAGCATGTCAACATTTTTGCCTTTTTGCTAACTCATGGTCGCAACATGGACAGTTTTTGTTCCATTGTGTTACAGGCGACGAAAAATTGTTTCTTAACTATATTTGGATTGTTTCACTTTGTTAGCGGATGAAACACCAACTTCCCTCCAACAAGCAGTCTGACAAAAGTTTCACCACAGCTTCAAAAGCAATTTAGTCAATATGTTGAAAGCTGTGATGAAGCCTTGGGTCAATGTTTTCACCCCAAACCCTCCAATGTGTAACAGACACAACTTCCTAAGAGATGCTCATAAAAGTATTAATGAGATTAGATACTAGCCACTCTGAATCGGCGTCAATCTTTCTAACTTCTAGGTAACTTCAAACATAGGGCCCATCATTCTGTTGATTAAATATTTCCATTATAGTTTTCGTCCGAGAAAAGATTTTGCGGCACCCTCTTTTCCCTTAATATCTTATCAACTATTAGGTCCTTCTGCAATACTTCGTGTCTAAATCTTTCCAAAAAATCGAGAGATTGGATACGATATTCATTTTACAGGACAATATTGTTCGTTTCTGCAGTGAAGATGGGACAATTCTTGCAAGAACAGTAGTCATATTGTTTTATGTATGTGCAAAGCCCAGATAATATTATCCAAATATTGTCATAAATTTAAAATTAAAGTATTGCAGAAATAAAAAAAATTGTAACCACTCGCACGCCTACACGAGGCTTGGAAATTTTATCAATTGATATATCAAGCAGTAATTTTTTAAGTTGTATGTCTTAAAATATTTGAAACACATTAAGACATTCGTCGATCTTTTAATTTATAATTTCAATCAAAATAAGTCTTTTTATAGCATTAGAAGATGCAATGCAGAAATTTGAAGAAATAAAAGGAACTGTTATGAACAAAAAATACGATTATCTAGATCATAGAAATTGTGAATTCGATGCCGATTTTGAGACATTTACATGGAAGATCGATGATCTGAAAGGTAATATAGCTAACACTATCGAAAACAATTTCGAAAGTGTATGGGAGACTCCACAAGGCATAACTTTTTTGACCAGATTTGAAATGGTAGATATCTACATTTTTATTTATCGGAAAAAAGTTGATTATTTACATTTACAGGTTTGCAATAAAATTCCTTTGACTAAAATGGACGAAAAACATGATCGTATTTTAAAGTATTGCGAGAAAGAAGTCGATCGTATAATTAAATTATATAGGAAACAGAAGGACGATCCACCAGTTCCAAGAATGTTTCCCCCTATTGCAGGTAAGTAATAATTTTATGAAAAATGTCTAATTTTAATTTGTCGCAATTGAACCATAGTTTTCGAAAACTATATTCAATTTGAGTACTAGTAATATATTTCCACAGGTCGTATCAAATGGGCAAGATCCCTAGTTTCTCACTTGGAAGAATTATTGAGTAGTGTAACTTCTCACCATATTCTCAAAAGCTTGCCAGCTACTGTGGAGTTATCTAAACGACATAAAGCAGCTGAAAATACGCTGAAAACTTATGAAAATGATATGGTTTCCATTTGGATGAATCATCATGTCAGATTTAGTACCTTTTCACTACAATTTCATAGTTTTATTTTTATAGGTATGGGATGTAGATAATTGTTTGAAAAGGAATTTGTTAATAATATGCCCAGAACTGCAAAAGCTAACTGTGAATCTGCATCCGACGATACCTTTATTGATTAGAGAAGCGGATTTGATGATAAAGATGGACTTACCCATTCCTATGGTTGCATTGACGCTATACGTCAAGCAAGACCATTTCACTTTGGTTAAAGATTCTTTACAGGTACAGTTATAGTGAGAGGGTTATGATTTCAGTATATTCTTCGATCGGGGCAAATAAAAAAGACAATATGTTCACTGATGGTGAAATATGATGAGAAGTATTACTTTTTATTTTGACTTTAAAAGGATATGATATTATCGACTACTTCATATCTTGTCTGAAAGATTTATATATTATTTATTACTATTTACTTTGGAAAGAACTATATCAGTTTTATTGATTTTTAAATTATTTAGAATATACAAGTTTCGTGTAGTCTTATTGTGAACAAAAAGTTATTTCGTTTATGCATTTCGTTTATATTACACTTGAAATATTGTCAGAAATTCAAATGAGAGACGTAAATATATTTTGAAATACTGACAAATCATGCCCAAAACTATGCATAAGACGAAAGTGGATTCACAAAACCATAGACAGTTCTACACAAATCCCTTGACAAGCACTATTTATTGTAATCCACTTAATTTACCAAATAATATTAAACATTCTAAATTATTATTTTCTCTTCAAAAAACGTGTAAATATTTGTATTTCTAAGGCGTTTCTTTGAAAGCGTTCAATGATTCAAGGTTCGACGTCTTATATGGATAATATTAAGGTCTTTATTAGTAGTTTTATGGTACAAGGGGAATTAGAAGAAGTTTTCTACCTAACAATGAAACAAAAGATCTAGAATTTTTTGATAATTTTATTTTTTAAACTAACCTCTTTTAACTTCAATGCATTTACTTCATCTGTTTTGCATTCCATCAGAATTGGATTTTGGCTGACATGTAAGCTCGCGCATGAAGGAGAAGGACTTCTTTGTGAAGCAAACCTAGACGTTTTTAGTATATCGCTTTACATCATTTTGTAAACTTATTACCGTAAGAATTACACCTACTTAGTCTCAAATGGCCATGAGCTTTGCAACTGAATATTGTGTGTGAGCTTTTTTGGAGACAGAGAACCACTTCTATAACTTTTATTTTGTTTCTGATTTACAATTATGTACCCAAATTTCATCGCTTAGTGCTGCCTTAGAGAAAAAGGTAGCATTTGCATCCCAAAATGCCAAATTGTTTTGAGAAATTTTTTATCTAATCAGTTTTTGTTCTGGAGTCAAGAATCTTGGGCTCCGCCTTACTGAAACTTTTTGATACCTAGTCTATCATATAAAATTGTTAAAACGTCTGGTTTAGATATATTTGGTGCTCTAGTAATGTAACTTTCGAATGGCGACTCAACTTTCGACGTTCAAAGGCCTTTGCTTCCATCATCAATGGATTCACGATCAAGCAGAAACTGTTTTGATCAATATCTTACTCTAAAATATAGCGGAGTGTCATACGCATACACTACATGAATATACAGTTTTAGAAGAATTTAGTGAGAAGGTCGCTGCTTATTGGGTCATCCTTAATGGATTCATGACCTTGCCGAAATTGTATTGACCAATAAAATCTTCCTCATACATGGCAATCACTCGTTTCTGTTTCTTTCGTTTCTGTTCTCTTGTCAAAAATTCGACTAAATTCACGAAACTCATTTTTCATTGCAAAGCACTTATAGAGCACAAAATATTGAAGAAGAGCAATACAAATTTGAATCATATTTAGAAAAATATTATCACTATCGATTGTTGCTAGGCAACGCACGATTAATAGACTTTTTCGAGTTCCTCTTGAAGTCGTGGAAATATAGTTATCCGTGTAGACATCTGTGTTTTTCGCGAAATTCTACTGTTCCCTTTTATGCCTCACTTCTTCTAATTTTTCATGAACAACTTTTGTTGTGTGTGTGTGTCTGATGATTAATGACCGATAAATAAATTAATTTACCTCCTTATATTGGTCTGTCTGTACAATGCCAAGTCTATTTCGATTCTTACTATCAATTAGAATTTTAATTTTATTTTCTTCAGCTTCTATACCGAGTTATTTGGTTACAACAAAATTAAATTAAAAAGAAGTTATTTTTTAAACATGCATAATTCTCAGTATGTAATCTGGTACGTAGACTTCCGCGGTCGTGGTCCATACTATCTGCTTCTGGGCTTCCGGGCTGGAACCGCGTCACTCGTATGGGTCATCTTCAGGACTCAACTACCGCTACCGTTAGTTGCACTCAAACACTCAGTTTCAGTGCGACAGACAGTAACAGTAGTTGAGCCCCGAAGATGACCCATACGAGTGGGTACGAAACGTCGGCAGTTATACTAGTAACGCGGTTCCAGCCCTGAAGCCCAGAAGCAGATACTCAGTATGTAGTCTGAATATACAAACTTTGTAAAATTTCTTGAATGTCTTTTAGTTTACCTAGCATGTATAAATGGCCTTAACAAATCATCTAAAGTATGTATATATTTGATTTATATTCAATATTTTACTTGTAGTACTTCATAGATGACTTTACTTCCACTGTGAAAAGTGTTAAATTGGAAGTAAGACCTTTATTTCTACCACATCTTTCAGCTCTGACGAACGTTATAGAGCCTGGTCTCAAAGAATTAACTTGGGTTGATACTGAATGGAAAAATTACACTAAGCATGTCAACGATTCCATTGAAAACTTTAAAGTTTTGGTAAGTTTGTTTCGTTTATAATGGAATAACGTTAGCTTTTGAGCTTACCGTCTAATAAAAGTAATTATGATATTTTTAACAAAAGATTAATTGTGTTACTTTTTACATAATTCATTGCGGGCTAGGTAGTTAAAGTATCTTCTTCGTTAAAGGGACTGGACACATGACTGGATAAAACATTTAAGCTGATTATCGTATTTCAACAAAATAAGATGTTTTTTTATCTGATTTTCTATTTTTTAAACTTTAAATGATTCAATATATGTGTTGCGTTAACCTAGTTTGATTAACTTGTCTGTTGGTTGCAGTCAGAGTAGTAATTTTATTAGTGCACTCATAACGAATAAAATATTCTATTATTTACTTTGTAAAGGTATGCTTGTAATTCTAAATAAAAGCCTTGTGTGTCTTTAATACATTTATTAAAAAAAAACTATTTACGTAAAATGAAGCTTAAAATTATTTTCTAAAATATAATCCAATAAGTATTTATATGTACATGTATTTACAAAGGGTACTAGGAAAGTTTTGCAATATGATCCAACAATGAATCGTAGGAAGCTGCATGTTGCGACATGTTCATACGTGCATAGTAGCCGCCGCGCCAGGTCGATGGGTTCAGTTATTCATTAGCAGTGAGGGTGTAAAGTGCTTGCGAGGGCATCGTGGTCACGAAATGAGATTAGGGCAGTTTTGCGTTATAATTTCATGTGTGGTTTAAACATAGACCAGTGTTTCGAAGAAATGACTCTTGCACGATGTGATGTTTGTCCATATTGCACAACGATATTTAGGTGGTATAGAGAATTTCAAAGGTGAAATTTAACTGTGGCGGATGCTGAGAGGTCGGGAAGGCCACGGACGTCAGTTGCGGAGGAAAACGTTACTACTGTGAGGAAAATGCTTGGCGAGGGCAGGCGAGTGACCTACCAACAGACAGAGGTTACTTCGGGCCTAAATGCACTAGCAATTCGTTCAATTCTGCATAATCATTTACACGTCAAGAAACTTTGCTAAAAAAGTTTAATAAGGGACAATCTCGGTATGTGAACAACATCGTGACAGGTGACGAGACTTGGCTGTACTATCACGATGTGCCGACAAAAGCTCAAAACAAAGTTTGGGTCTTTGATGATGAGGACACACCCGTATTTGTCAGAAAATCCCGATCTGTAAAGAAGAAAACGATAGCTGTATTTTTCAAACCGAGTGGAATTGTGGAACGCGTCATTTTTGACACATAGAAGATAGTCACAACTAAGTGGTATACTGAACAGTGCGTGCCTAAAGTCATTGGATCTATGAAGAACCTGCAGCCAAAGTCAAGAATGGACACCTGGTTCCTCCATCACGATAATGCTCCAGCTCACCGCGCCAAAGCCTGCACCGTTTATACAGCATTCAGTACTGAAATATATCTAATTAAGTATATAATCATAGATTTTATCTTTTCTAATTTATTCTACAAAGCTGCTCTATATATATAAATAAATTTTACAAATTGCCATGTAATTTATTACTGAAAGCTTGGTACAAAAGTATATCAAAATAACTAAACATTTGAAGAATAAAATGAACTGACTTACTATTATTAAAAGAAAGGAATAATGAAAAAATTGAAAGTTGAGTAAGGTAAATGTATGTATGTATGTATATATATATTTATATTTATATATATTCATTTTATTCTTCAAATGTGTAGTTATTTTGATATACTTTTGTACCAAGATTTCAGTAATAAATTACATGGCAATTTGTAAAATTTATATTATATAAACTTAATTATTTATTTATATATATATGTATATATATATATATATATATATATATATATATATATATATATATACATATACTATCTATAGTAATAGTGCATTTTTGAGTATATACAGTGACATTTGTGATAATCTGGACTTCACATGTTTACTTCTTTTAATTAAATTCAGCAAGAAAATGCAAAACCATTTATATTATTGTATAAGTGCTTCAAATTTCAAGTACAGTTAGTTTTATTTATGTTCGTGTCTTGTACAGGAAAATCTTCCCTTGTAAATATCTGTTGCCTTTGAAATATTATTTCTATCAGAATTCATTTTAAAATAGCTCACAGATAATGCCATCTGGATAAAGAATGTAGTTTGTATTCAGTAAATTTTTCAACATACACATATATATCTTATAGTCGCACATCCCTACAGTTTGATTAAAAATTTTTAATACTCCTCCATGCCTTTTAGCGCAAATTGTGAAATTCCGACGTGTTTCAGTCAATTTGTGAAACTGTGCGCCCCTGCCCGAATGAAAGGCGTTTATTATTTCACCTCACTACAGCTAAGCATTACCCACGATGGTTGGGTCGACAGGGATCTGCTGAATTTCTAATTTAGACCCCGTCTGTGTCATTCTTTCTCCTTTAATAGGTTTGTTCGCGGAATGGATTTCTGACAAGTCCCTGACTGATCCAACACCGATTTCGGATTGGTATTGTGCGCGTGCGTGATTTGGGATTGGTTAGGAATTTGTTTACTCCGCGAACGGTATTTAGACACATTTTTACAGCTGATGTAAACAATGCATGAAAATAACCTAACTTTTAACCAACGTCGTTGAGCAAACCTTGCTGCAGTGAAAATGAATGAAATAGGTTAGTTGTACATAAAAATATAGTTTTTCGAATAAAAATTTTTAAAGCACGTTCTATTTTCTAGAACTAGATATGTCCGAATTTTTAGAAATCCCGGAAAACGTGGAGGGCAATGAATTATACCGTTTTACCCACGCCCACACGTTATTGTTGTTAGACCTGTATAAAAAATACAGAAAGCAAGTAGGTACCTTACAATTAAAAAGTTTAAAAAGAATGTTTGAAGAAATTGCAAAGGAGTTAAAAATACAAATAGGGAAGAACATAACTCCTTCAAGCTGTGAAAATAGATGGAGGGCATTGGAAAGGGCGTACAAAAAATACATATTAAATAATAATGCCACAGGTCGAGGTAGGAAAGAGTTTGAATATGCCGATATTATGCACGAGATTTTAGGAAAGAAAAAAAATATCTTTCCAGAAGTCGTTCTTGCAAGCGATACCATTGATCCACTGCCTGTGCCAGAGACTCCCAAAGAAACTGAAACGAGGATTAGAGAAGAAAATAATGTAGCAGGAACTTCACAGCAAGAAAAGTCATCTACAAAAGTGTTTCAATCAAATAACAGAAACAAACGATTAAAACTAGATACATTAAAAGAAATTAGGCAGAATAGGCAAAATTATTATGCTAAAAGGCTAGACATAGAAGAGAAACTTTTAGAAGAAAAGATTCGCAAAAATAATCTGCTTGAAGAGCGAAACAAAATACTGAAAGAGTATGTTACGGGACAACAAAAAAATGACGAAAATGCAGAATTATTTCTTCAATAACCAGATGCTTTTTAGATTTAACTTTAGTTTGTAGGATTTCTTACAAAATAAATATGTTTAAAATATTTATGTATTTACAATTACCAATTTTTTAGAGTTTGCTTTAGTTTCAATAATTTAGTTTTTAATTTAATAGTAATAATTCATATGGAAATTATATGGTATTTTGTTTATGATATATTAATAAACTATTTTTTGTTTGAGTTCTGTAATACATAAATAATAAGTTTCATAATTTAAATAAAGTTTATTTTTGCTATTAATCCTGAATATAATAAAAAAGGTAAATTATTCATGACATTGTTTCTTTTTCTAACACCATCTAATTCATCTTCATTATCATCTTGTTGTTCATCTCCTTGTTCTGCTTGCAATTCTCCTTCGTTTAGAACAGGCAGTTCTTCGTCAATCAAGAACTCATCATTTAAGGCTATGTTATGTAAAACAGCACATGCCCTTATGAAATGAACTATATCCCTTATGTTTCTTAATTTTACATGATATAACTGTCTAAACCGTTGTTTTAAAATTCCGAAACAATGTTCTACTATATACCTATTTTTAGATAATAGGTAATTATAATTCCTTTGCCTCCTGGTTAATTGACCGCGATCTTTAAACGGTGTCAACAAATTGCGAAGGCATGGGTAACCACTGTCACCAAGAATAAACCCACCCTGGCACTTTTGTGGGAGAGTTTCGTATAAGGGAGATGACCTTAACACGCGGCTGTCATGAACTGATCCTGGATATCCTACGAAAATATCCCGTATTCTTTTTCTATGATCGCAGACAATTTGTGCCTAAAATATAAAAATTAAAATACTTATTTAAAGAACTTTTTAATGTAATGCAAACGTCATATAACATATTTACAGACTTACCTGAATTGAGTAAAAATGTTTACGGTTCAGGTAAGAATCTGGATCATCTGACGGTTTATCAATTCTTATGTGCGTCCCATCCACTATCCCAATAACTTCTGGAAAGTTATTTTCTCGGAAATGTCTTTCAATTTCCAATCTTTCATTCGCAGTGGGCCAAACAATTACTTCTCTAGATAGGTTACTTAAAAAATAAGAAACTCTTCTAATAATTTTATATAAGGAACTTTTTGCTATGTTGAATCGGTCGGAAGTGTCTCGAAAACTAATTGCTTCATTTCCCGCGTACCAAAGAAATACTGTGATGGATTTTAAAGCAGATATTTTATCCGAATCTCCTTCTTGATAGTTGTAATACTCTGAATTTTCAAACCTCTCTGCTAAATATGCAGTTTTCTCTCTACTAATCCGGAAATGTTCCAAATAAAGCCCGTCATCGTACTGTGGAACCGTTTCTTCAAAATAATTTAAATTTTTTGGAATCGATATTAAATTCAACATTTCCTCAAGATCTTCATCACTTGAAGTAAAATGGTCGCTCATCTACAAAAACTAAAATATAAATAAATAAAGTAAGTACATCATTTCAAGCTCACCTTTTCATTCAATTAAATACTTAGGTTATGTTAGTTTACAAAATCATTTGCACACAACTAATAAAGTTTATAATACGCATGCGTCTGAAAGTTGTCCAAGTTGTCCGCGCTAAAATCCTCGGATCGTTCTGATCTGTTAGGGATTGATCCGGTACCATTACCTCAAGCACCGCGAACGACTAACTTGCTATCAGAAACCGGGATATTTCGCACCGCGAACATCCAATATTGCAGTGCGCATGCGTATCTGTACGGGATTAATCCCGGACCATCTCCGCGAACAAACCTATTATTAACTCCTGTCCGAGTTTGGAATCCTTTTTAACATATAATAGTGGAAGTCACAACAAACTTATAATTTTTTTACGACCTTTTGAAAAATATTGTCATGATAATATGAAAATATAGTGAAATAATTATTAAATTACTTATAATTTAGGTTGATTTATTTTGTTATCGCTCTTATTCATTCATATTTTACTTTTATTATGTGCGCATTGACAGATAATTTGGCTTCGATAATCAATAAACTTCAAAATATTCTCTTTCATTTGTATTAATGGTGCTATTGCATTAGGACGGAAAGGTGTATTGAGTGTAGAGGAAATTACTTTGAAAAAATTAAGTAAACAAAGCTGTATTGCAAAATTTTCGTAGTACCCTTTGTACATACGTATAAACGGTAGGAATACCATCTGCATAACAGCTTGCAACGCTGTATATATCACTTCTTGGTAGAGATTTATTTATTCCACTATCAAGTATGTATGCTTATATTGCCTATTTGCAACAAACATTTTCATCATTAGTGAACGTGGTCGTATGCATTATATATATATAAATTATATTAACAAGAATCTGCTCATGCTGCCAAATGTATATACTCATATTTGTCACTCTTTTGCATACTTATTGATAAATGTTTCCGTCTCAAAAGGACGTTCTACGTGCTCGAATGCACTTATAGTATGATATGGTTTATCTGCAATATATAGTTTGGCTTTGTGTAAATATTTTTGTTTTATTGTAATAAATACATTAAAGGTTACAAGGCTTCTATTTAAAAACCGACTAATATAGTATTTTAATCTTTAAAAGAGTTGCGATTATGAAAACAATTTTCGAATTCAAGTTATTCAAAACAGAATAACGTATAGCGACCCATTCGTTTATGTCTGTTATGTTATAGATTTCTCTTTTATTAGTATCTAGAATTCTATCTTGTTTTCCTTAGTTTCATCGATTTTAATCAGTATTCAATATTTGCGGTACTCTTCTTGTTAATAGCCTAGACATAAGTAATTTTGTGTGTAAAATGAAATGTAGGCGTCCAGTTGATATACTCACCATGCTACGTTCTTAATGTTGATATTACCTTGTTTAATTTAAATTGTGCAACTTAGCGATAACTCCCAGCTTCCGAAGAAACATTGTCGCCTAAAGATTTTTGTGTGTCAGTCAAAACTTTAGATATGTTCAGCTTAACCATTTAGACACTTTATTCACAATACTGTAATTTTTAAATAAAATATCAGAAAGTCTCAATTCCTTCTAAATCATTTTCATAGGATTACCTTTTTATAAAATTTTTCTTTAGGAAACCTGCAATAATTTTTGAAATTATATCTTCGTTTAGGTAACTAGAGTGCACGATATTTATACTAACAGAGTAATAGAGGTATTAACGAGTATGCAAAATGTAACTCTTCATGCCCTTCCTAAAGATGGACACGAACCTTGGACTGTTGATCATTTTTGCAACAGCATAGACAATGCATGTAGAACTGCCGCTGTAGAATTACATAAGAAAAGTATTATGGTTGAAGAGGCTGTGGAGGAAATTTTAGCTTTAGTTAAAAGAGCTAGAGTTGATCCATATAATGCTGACGATGAAGAATTGTTTCCTGACGGTATGTATGAAATATTATATATATATATATATATATATATATATATATATATATATATAAGTTTTTATGTAATGCTTTCTTCATAATGAGTTTAGAAATAGTAACTTTCTCTCATTTTTTCAGACGAGTCCATTGACGGACAAATTGAAGCTGACAGCTCTTCCAGTCAGCAACAATCTGACTGGAGTTTAGTATGGGAGTGTTTTGAAAAACCTCATTTACTATTAGGAGGAGGCATGTCGAAAGCTATGCAAGACATGGTGAAAGGTGCCGTTAGTGAAATGCGTCGATATTATAGCAGAAAAGTTATAGACGTTTTAATTAAAGTAACTAGGCAGTCTTTAGATGCCATTAGGAAAAGGTTTAGCATGACCGGTATGTATGACTTTGTTAAGTTCGAGTGACGATACTAACATGTTTTCAAAAGAACCTAGTCCAGATGGTCCAGTGTTTATTTTAAATGCTGTGTTGATGATTCCTAAAGTAGCTATACAACCTCCATTAGACGAGGTACAAGAAGTATTAATACTGGCTGGAAAGAACATTTCTTCTGTATCAAAAGGAGTTGCACAATGGTGTGGTGGAAAGCCAAGGGTGTGTATTCAAAACATGCTTTTGTTTTATTTTTACGTTTTATTTTTAATTGTATAGTATAGTAATGTTATTTATAAACTTTAAATGTACAAATATGCAAAGACAATAACAGGAATTAAATTTTATAGTCAATTTTATTTATTATTCACTTGTAAGGCAGTAATTATTATAGATAAATGCTAGAAAGCCTGTGGTTGTTTTCTTATATCAAGTTTTGTATAATAGAAATTTTCATCCCATGTCGAAATTTACACACATGTTTATTATGTATTAATGTTGAAATGTTAACACTGTTTCTCACAGTACTTGTAACTGTAGTGTCATTTGGGGTTTTTTTGGGTAAAATGCTGACACCAAAAATTTTTTTGTTTCCAAAGTGTACACAACTTTATATTTTCAAAGGAAACTATATATATATTGCATAGAATCGATAATATACTACATGACTAGGTTATTTAAAAAGGAAACTGAATGGGGAACAATAAACCTTACTACTGGAACAACTAATAAATGGGTTCGTGAATTCAAATGTGAGTGTACAACCGTTAAATTTGTACCACGTATTGGATGTCCGAAGTTTGCCACGGTACCGGAAAATGTTGAAAAAGTGCATACAATAATGTTAAAAGATTGTCATTTGAAAATGTCTGAGAGAGCGGATATTGTGAACATTTGTAAACAATGCACAACATACATTTTGAGTGAAGAGTTGGCTATAAAGCTGCCCGCGAGGTGGGTATTACTACTGCTCAGTATCGTTCAAAAATTGGCGCAAATGCATATTTTTGGTTAGTGCTTGGGGTATTTTTGAAAAGAAGGGATGACGATGACACTTGAGTTTACCATTATATGTCCGCAATGGTTATTCCATTTGCAAGAAAGGTAATTGCTTCTATTTTTTACGATGCAGAATTCTGTTTGCTAATTATCTTCCAAAAGCTCAAATCACAGGCACATATTATGCAAGTTTTTTAGACAAATTATAGCAAAAAATTGATGAAAAGTTTTTGCAAAGAAAAGTCATTTTAAACTAAGACAATGCATGACTCCACACAAATGTTATTGTTAGCCTTCTCCCCTTATTCGCCGAATTTAACATTGTTTAATTATCATCTTTTTTCATGTATAAAAGAATACTTTTCAGGACAAAAATTTTCAACAGACAACGATGTTAAAGCTGCTATGAATCCTTGTGTGGCAAGGGATTATGTTGAAATTTCAAACGGCTTTCTTTGTTTTACTTCCACGACTCATTAGCACACCCCGTATTATAGATTCTAACACTGAACTATGTAATTGGAAAAGTTCTCTCTAGGCTAATTCTAATAATACAGAAGTACGGGATAGTAAATATCAAGAAAGACCTCCTAAAATGTAGTATGGGACAACAAGTTACATCAAATTATTCATAAAGTTAGAATTCTCATTAAACTAACAAACTGATAATAACAATAGTCATAGTCACAAAGACTAATTAAAATAAAATGGAAGATATCACGTAACAATAAGATAATCACAAACAAACAAATCCTTTTCCCGCTTTAGAGCAAGCTGGATATTAACGTAACAAAAACCTTAGTCATGAAACTAGTTTATGTCTTTTAAAGATGCATTGATTTGATGAAATACCTATCAGCTGCAGCTACTGGTATGGAGATATGTAGACCCGCTTCAACGTTTACAAGGATGTTAATCGTAGCTTAATCATTTTTCAGGGCGTATGAAGGCAGTGTAACTAGAGTGGTGTAGTTCGGAATAATTATTGTAGCGATCATTCACTGTTTATTAAAATTACATAAAATTTTTCACAAGTTGATATACACGTCTTCCTACAAAACTTATTGAAAATTAAACCGATCTACAACTCTAGATAGTATTATGACAAATTATTATAAAACATTTATCAAAATCAAAATGTCTAATTTATTTCTTCATGATTCCGCTTTCTTAGACGTTTTCAAACGGGGGTACTATAGTATACACTTTTTTCGGTATAGTGGCAGACTTCCCCTTTATCGGCATCCTTCATCTTATTATGAATATTTATTGTTTATAAGTCTTGTGAGAGTAAGTATCTAATGAATTTCAATACTACCCATATCGTAAAAAGCTTCGAGACGCTCATAATTAAAGAGTTACAACGAAACTAAACGTAATGATTAGAAATTTAACAATTGACAATGTTAAGGAACAATGTGCACCATAGAAGCACCTTGATACTGCGCCATCTATCTGTTATTGTACAGAGTTTTCAGCCTACCAACTATATAAGATATAAGCAATAAAAAGTTATTAATATATACTTCAAATATATTTTTAGAATCTAGTTTTAAAAGAAAAAATTATGCTATAGTAATATTCAAAGTAATAGAACATGTTTGTATAGTTTCATAGTTCATGTGTAAATACTCATTGTTAGTTGTATACAAAAGGTGGTCGATAACTAAAGTTCTTGTAATAATTCTATATTTATTCAAGTGTGTTAACTAGAAACACGTAAATGTAACAGATACTGCGCAAAAAAGAAAATTGTTTCAAACTAGCTAATGAACACCAATAGCGATTATTTTAGCAAAATTAATTTCTATTGGGAGTCGTTTAGTATAAAATCGAATCTAAATATGTGAACAATCCCAAGGAACAATTTTTAAATTTCGCGGGTGTTTTAAGTTGCCCAAGGAAAAAATAACTACATCTAAAATTATATTTTATTTTATTACAGCATGAATATTAATAATTAAGGTGTATATTTCAAAATCAAAATTAAAACGAAAACCGTACGCATTAAAAACATGTTATTTTCTAATTTCTTGAATGAATTGAAATCATAGCTAACCTTTATTTTTACTACTACCAACTCAAAACTTCCGCGAAATTTAAAAATTGTTCCTTGGGATATGTGTCAAATTGAATTTAAGAATAAATAAAAATATTAGTTACAGTATTCGTAAATTATCAAGCGTAATTTGCCAAATGAGTGACAACTTATGAAGTGGTAGCATGGTCGTTAAAAATATAGTAAAAAGAGGAGTTGTACATTAATTGAGATATCGAGCAATTCTAAAAAGTTGTCTGTGTCGAAACCAAGAAAAATGTTAGTTACCTGAAATTATTTTCAATGACTATAATATACATGGATAGGGAACTTAATAGGCACATGTGTTAGTAGGATTGCATAAGTGTATATAGCATTATATGTCAATATCTAATCTGAAATATTTAATAATTAAATGCATTTTTGTGTAAGGTAGTAATAGTTTGGTAAATAATAAAATTGATGGAAATTTTATATACAAATTATGATCAATGTGATCACTATTATTACGTATACGTGTCGATTCTTCTCTTCATACATTCGAAGGCGTTTGCAAGGGTGTGATTTTATCTGTTGTAGTTATGACAGCTTCCTCCTGTTTATCTGTGTCCAACTGACCACGAAGCATTTTATTCTTTAAATAATAAAACAAAAAAAAGTTAAACGATGTAATATCGGGAGATTGCAGGGTCATCCGTTGGTATTGATAAGTCTATTACCATAAAATTGTTCTAGATTTTCAATAGACTGCTCTGAAGTGTGAACAGTAGCACTATCATATTGAAAGGAAGCTACAGTTGTCTCATCGTCGTGCAAATTGTTCTGTCAATGTATTTAAATTTCACAATAATTTTCAGTTTTTAATAATAATAATAATCCATTTCTTTATATCCCTTAATAGCTTAGCGCCAATTATGGAGGGTTTTGGTAAATCATGAATTAGTATTAAGCTCGCGCTCGTGATTAGACCCAAGATATTTGTCTGTTACCGTTCACTTAAACGGGGAAGAGAAACCAAGAACAACCATCGTACTCGAACCCGGGGCGCTAGGTGTGATAAGTTACTAACTTACCATTGAACTATCAGACGGCTATTATTGTTTGATGAAAAAATATTGGTCCGATAATTCTCCTGCACGACAATTTTCAGAGTATGCAATTGTATCTCGTGGTAAATATGGCAATTTTCAGTTGACCATAATCTGTAATTTTGTGAATTTACATAATTAGATATATGGATTCATGCTGCATCAGAAAAACAGATAAATATAGCAGCTCGTCATTTATTAAAGTTGCATCGAATTACGGACAATAAACTACTTTTATATGCATAATGTACATAGTTCTAGCATAACCGATATATTATATGGATGATACTGCAATTTAATTTTCACTTCTCGGTGACAGGAACCATAAGATACTATAGAAGAGAAATAATGTGAACCAATTAGACATATAATCATTTATACCTGTTTGTTGGACCAGTTGTAATGACTTTAATCGACACTGATTAAGATGAGATCGAATATCTTCAATTACGTCGTCATTGAAAATCGTTCTACAGCTAGTGCTTGTTCCTTTGGATATATTACCTGTAGCTCTAAAACATTGTATCGTTCTTAGCACATGTCGTGATACCAATTTTTAATCCAGATCAGTATCTGGAAATTCGTTGACATATAACAGTATTGAATATTTTAACTGGCTATTTGCATTTTGTTATCAACTTTGGAAATACGCTTCCACAATAATTTTCTCTTGCTCTAAGCTTAGACTCATTGTAATCTAAATTGTAAACGTTTTCTAAAGTAAGTTTTACAAAAATGCGAACGCAAACGTATGAAATGCAAATACACGATGGAAACAGAAGAGAGAAAACGGACATCAATGAATAAAGTAAACATGAAAAAATGACAGATTTTCATTAACGTTTGTATGGCGCTACGTCCATGCATTCCATGGTAGAGCTATCAACTTGGGAAAGCACTGGTTTATATCAGCATATGTATTAATTATTTCAAGCTAATACATGAAAAGGAAGCATTGTCTATAAATTACCATCCTACCATAAATCAGACGAATTTAAGAATGGTACTGGTCAACAAAAGTTAAGACTTGAGGTATCTTGAGAATAATACTCGTATAATATAGTTTGCGAAATAAATTTGAATTTTCTTTCTACTGACATTTAGTAAATGCGCAAAAGAAATTTTTTCTAATTTTAAGATACATTATATATAAGTTCTCTTTCAACAATGTAGAAAACTTTAGTTTTCGACATACCATGATGTATTTATTATGATGAATTCTATAATTTTTCCCACAGTATAAATTTGAAAGCTTTAAATGTGCAATTAAGCAATATTCAAAAACAGTAAAATATTATTATATTTGTTACTCATCTATTCAAGAAAGTTCGTATTGCTTTTGTTCGTTAATTTCATTTCACAAATTTTATAAATTGTTTCTGAAATGTCTTAAAACGCAGCAAGGTATATGAAACATAGGCAATTCAAGCTGCAATACTAGAGACGCAGCTCTAGACCGGATAGTTGCATGTTGTTTTAATGCAATTTCTTCTCGATTTGTCGTATTCTTAATCAATTTTTAAAATATAATAGGCAAATTCATGAAAAAAATTTGCGACCAATTCAATAATACAAGTCACTAATTCAGATAATTTTGATTTTTCTCAACCTTAAAATTTTTTTGATATTATAGGTGTTTACGATCTCTTAATTCATATTTATTCATATATAAGAGATTACGAACTTCTTTGAATATATTAATACATATTTGAATCTTTCTTTCCAGTAATTATTATTTTTCTAATATTGAACTGATTCGGGTTTTACTTGAAAATTCATATTGATAATTTAATATTAATAAATACACAAATTGTTAAGATTGTCATTTATTTTATTTTGTAAATGATTGCACTAACAATTCTAAACTAAACTAAAATCTAATGTACATTGCAAAACTTTAAGATTATCATATTTTATACAATATGTAATAAACTCATGACTAAAGTAACGCAACACAATATGCTAACCGAGTGGTACGCAGTGAAATAAATATCGGGTCTATCGTGTACGTATACTACCGCTCACGGAAGTTTGACCAACTAGATACATAGAAAAACAAAGAAAATATAATAGAAATGAAACTCAAATTTAAAATATAATATTTAAGTAATACTAGAACTAGTAATAAAATACAATATTATTAAATTTTTTGTGTGCCTGCGTCATATAAACGAAAGCACCCCTATGTAACGAAAACTTGTTTCTTTGTTGAATAGAACCATAAAATCTCGAAAACAGGTAATATAGCTTATTATAGAATAATATCTAGTAGAACTGATCTTACCAGGGTGAGATTAGTTCGCAAGTGTTTTTACTTAGCATTGGGCTGTCTTAAAGTTTTATTAATAGTAATAATTTAATTTTGAATGCTTGTGCTCTAATGCCGCGAGAAAAACCAATTGGTGTTGAGAAACGATATGCTTTTATTGTATTGCATAAGGAATGCTATGCCAGTCGGCAAATTAGCGAGGAACTAAATATTTCAAGATCTACAGTCAATAATATTATTCGTTGACATCAAGGTACAGAGGGTGTTGAATACCGTGCACGACCAGGTCCGTCTCAAATAATCACGGAATCTGATGATAGACAAATACAACAAATTAGCAAAAGAAATCGTAGGAACACAGCATCACAAGTAACGGTAGAATTCAACCGCAAAGCGCAACGCGAAGTTTCAGTAAGTATGGTAAAACATGACTTATAAGGAAGTAATCTGCATGGTCGTGTAGTTGGGAGTAAATCATTTTTACGACGAGGCAATAGGCAAGAAAGAATGAAATGCGCACGGCAACATAGTGACTGGATAGAAAAACAGTGGAAAAATATCCTCTGGACTGACGAATCGAAATTTGAGCTATTCACTTAGTTTTTGTCAGAAGACAGAACCGACAAAAATTCTTCGCGATTGCATTGTACCAACTATAAAGCACGGCGGTGGTTCTATTTTGTCTGAGGTTGTTTTTTATTATTATTATATTAACTGAAAATTTGACAAAAATTGATGGAATTATGAGCAAGGAAAATTGTCTTGCGATTTCAGAAAATACTGCAATTCCGTTTGATTTTGTGCTTAAATTAAAATTTTATATTTATGCAACGTTTTGAAAATTATGACGTGGGCACCTCAAAGCCTATTAATACTATCAGGCTGTTGTCAGATGAACTCGATAGGAGGGGCAGAAAAGTTGATCCTACTTAAAAGCAACAGGTTTGGAATACATTCCAAAACGAATGGGGTAATATATCTAATGAAATAATTGGAGAATTAATTAGAAGAATGCCACGTGTTCAAGCTGTGCTGAATTCAAAGGGAGGATTTTTCAACGGAAAACGACTATAATTAATAAAATGTTATTGATTACTTCTTTATTACCTTTGAGTTATTTTTCTTTTTTTATTATGTTTTTATGTACTTTTAGAATAATATATATTACTTTGTAATTTCATTTCATGGGTATGTTTAATTCTTTCTAACTGTTCCCATTGGTCAAACTTTCATGAGAGATAGTCTACGTACATATAACATTCAACAAACATATGATAACGTTAATGAAGCCTATGGTTGATTAACTTAATCACTGAAGGTTGATATATAACCCCTTTCCACATTAATTTTCGTATTCTATATATGTACGTATAAAAGTCTGTATACGTATGAACACACACTCTTCGTTTTGGTTTTCAATGGTACAGATCGTGTGCGGAATTTGTTTGCGTACTTGTATTTTGCCGTAGTTTTCCAGGTGCAACACTGTTTAATTATCTGCTGATGATGACAACTTAGTTGTCGAAATACGTATACAGAATGCAAAAATTAATGTGGAAAGGGAACCTTCAGTGATCAACAAACATATTTTATATAATATACGTAATAAATATATCAAAACCAAACATAAATAAAAATATGTTTATAAGTGGTATATGTTTATACAAATATTGTCATATTTTAAATTACAATTTGGACATTTACTTTAAACTTTATAACTTGTTACAAATTAATATTAATCCGTTAATCTTGTCAGAATGAATAAATTTTTTTAAATATTTTAAATCCAGACAAAATGCTCATTGATTTAAAGAAGAAATGCATCTTATTATTAAAAAATTATTTGCATATATAGATTTTGTAACAGCAATAAAATATTCAAATCGTAAATAGTTTCAAATATAAAGATTATAGTATAACTTGGCATTATATTTAACATTTGAAGCAATTATATTATTATTTTATTTTAAGATATAGCAACAAAGTTGGTGATTTTATAGTGAATTCAGTGGGGAACGTTGCAGCCCAAAGTTAAGGCGCGGTCACAAGAAAAATGAATCAAGAATTCCTTCTGTTATCCACATTTCATTATTATATTGGCATAAAAAACTGGCATAGTATTGCTTCGTAACCATTCGTTCCGTCGTTCATCGTCGACTCATTGAAACATGTACGCAGCGGTGAAAATCAATGAAGTAACATTCGTGAACTTAAAATACAACATAAGTTAAGAAATAATGCATAAGATTGTATAAACATTTACAATACGATATTTGGTATAACGCATTTGCTTGATGTGTATTTTAATATGTTGTTTGCACTGACATCGCGATCTACATGCTAACTTTACATACGATATAGAGAGTATGACTGCCAGTATACAGCAATGTAGGAAAGTAATTTGTGTGGCAGCACATAACAAAGCCACGTGAGGAATAATTCTTTTTATGATTATGCGACCACATCCACTTATGTTTCAAAACATCTTGCCGTTAACAATCTTCTTGGTCTAAGCAGGTCGTCGACATCGACGAATGCCAGGACGCCCAGTTCTCACATGATGTCTCACACATTAAAATTTTTTAACATGTTGCGTTGCATGGTTTTACTCATGATTTAAATGAGAGTAAGTTAGGACAGGTGGTGTCATATATGACAGCCTTAGTTAAAACTTATTAGAATAATGTACGATCACACCAAAATATTGTTTTTTGTATGAACTTGTAAATAAAATTCCATGTAGTAATTTGTCTGACAACTCAAAAACAATTTCATTTGTCATTAAAATTTTATTTGCCAGTATTCCACCAGAGGAAAGTGTTAGTATGATAAAAAAAGAACTTTTAAGAGCAAAATAATATAAACATTGTAATTAAGAATGAAATTCTTGATTTATTGCAGATGAGCATGAACTAAAATCATTTTCTATTTAATAGTACTCTGTATAATAGCAAGGAAGACTTAATTGCGGGAAATCTTTTAAGTTCGTTACTAGAAGAAATTTTTATGAATAGTTTAGAAACCACAACAGTTCGCGAATGCTTATATACTTAAAAACCTTAAATCGTAAAATTAAATTCTTTATTTGTTGAAAATATTTAGAATAATAAATAGAATGTTGTCTGTAACTATGTTTCCCAACGTGTAAGAAATTGTTATGATGATTGAGAGATGCTGAGACGCACTTTGTGAAATTATCGAATTAATTTAGGAAATACAAAAGACAAAATCGAAGAAAATAAAAAGTCGGGAATCTACCGAATTGAATGTTTAGATGGTAGTAAACAATACATCGGCCAAACTAAACGATTGATCGAAACCCGGTATAAAGAACACCTTGGGTACATAAAATTCAACCGACCAGAAAAATCAGGTATAGCAAGGCATGTTTTAGAAAATAACCACAGTGTTAACATGGATTGTTTACATTTGATAAAGAACGTGTATAATTATCGTGAATTAGACACGTATGAAAGCATGCACATTTTAAAGAATAAAAGCCATGTGGTGAATAATAATGACACCGGACCTATCCAGACGACCCTTTTCGACCTGCTTAATGTCAGAGAAGGAGGAACACTATAATAAATCACATGCAGGTACTTATCGGTCGTGTCCGTGTTCCTTTTTCAATGTCGTTCATCCTAGTTTAAGTAAAACAATTTTAAAAATCTTGTGAAACGAACACACAGTGTACATCTTGGTTCTCAGCGGTATAGATCGCGTACGGAGTTTGTTTTCGTACAGGTATTTTTCGCCGTGGTTTACCAGATGCGACACTTTGCAATTATCTGCTGATGATGACAAGTTAGTTGTCGAAATGCGTATACAGAATTACAAAAGTTAATGTGGAAAGGGGTTATATATGAACCTTAGTGATTAAGTTAATCAACCACAGACTCCATCAAATTCAAATTCAACTTAATTTAGGAGATTTAAGAAAAGCTTTTGTTTGAGATATTATATAATTTTTCTCTAGGTAACACTTTCTGCTATAAGTTGTAAAGTATGAAGTTTATATGTTATATGTATTAAATTACTACACTTATTTTTAAGAGAGCGATATAACATATGAAGGGTGACCATGGGATGTATTTACATTTTTGATGCGGCTGTACTCGGCCTCGGCAAATCATGGGAGGAGGGGCGGGTGGTCATTCACCTCCCAAGCAGTGGCCATTTAGGTATTCCAGTCGCAATGGAGTCGTGGACAGTTCAACATCGCGTGTTTACGTACGATTCTTATGTAAGAAACAATGATTCAGTGGTAGCGGCTCAGCGTGATTTTCGCATTCATTTTAACGTTGGACGGCATGGAGCCGTACCTACCCGACCAACGATTATGAAATGGGTTACAAGTTGTCGGTCCACAGGCATCATTATGGGGAAGAAACCACCAGGCGCTACACGAACAGTGAGGACTCCGAAGAACATTGACAGAGTGAGAACAGCAATGATTAGGAGTCCTGGTCGTTCAGCTCAACGGCACGCACCTTCATTACACATGGGACGTGAGTCGGTCCGAAAAATTTTGAAACGGGATCTCAAGTTTCATCCTTACAAGATTGTGTATGTACAGGAGTTAAAAGAAACTGACTACCCCCAACGGTTGGATTTCGCTACTCCAATGCAAGTTCTCCTTCACGATGAGCCTGACGTTCTGATTTTCATGAGCGATGAAGCTCACTTTTACCTAAATGGGACAGTGAACCAACAGAACTGCAGATGCGAAACCTCTCCATTCGCCTCGTGTGACTGTATGGTGTGCGGTGTCGAGACAACATGTTATTGGCCCGTTCTTTTTTGAAGAGGATGGAGTTGCGGTGACAGTGAACGCGAATCGGTACGTGCGTATGATCAACGATTTTTTTTCTTACAACTGCAGATGCTCAACTTGCAACAGGGCATATGGTTTCAGCAAGATGGAGCTACTGCACACACAGCAAGAGTTTCGATGACGTTGCTGCGAAACTTGTTCCCAGGTCATGTCATTTCAAGATTTGGAGATGTGCCCTGGCCTCCTCGTTCTCCCGACCTCAACATCTGCGATTTTTTTTTGTGGGGACATTTGAAGGAGAAAGTTTTTCAGCGCAAACCTCGTAATTTGGAAGATTTGAAAGAGGCAATTCGTGAAGAGGTGGCACTAATCACCGAGGAGACACTACAGCTAGTATGGCAGAGCTTCCTCAACAGAATTGAAAACTGCATCAGAGAAGACGGCCGTCACCTTCCTGACCTTATTTTTGCAAGTTAAATTAAATGGCATATCCTAATAAACATGTCAGAAAAGTAAATATATTTTTTGTTTAAAAAATTAACACCGTTTTGCTGTTTTCAAAATGTTAATACTTCCCTTGGTCACCCTGTACTTAACATGGTTGCAGCCCCATCAGTCATTGACATTAATACTTGGTTTGTTGAAAGCTGAAACTTGTTACGTGCTCGTAACAAGATTAGTAAATCAGCTGTATTTATGAGCGTACCCCGTATGCAGGCTTTGTTTCTATACATTCGTATTTCTTTTTGTACGTCTTTTTTTATATTTAAGTTTTTTATATACGAAGAACGTTGGAAAAAATTCTCGACACATACGGAATTCACTTAGAGACCTGCTTAGTGAAAAGTGCAAACATGCAAATAATTAGAAGCTTTTTATCTTTTGAGTAATAGTAATTAGTCCTCTCCTAATTTAGGGATTAATATTGAATTTTTCTTGATAGAGAGTGTGATGTGTCATTACTCCTTTGGAGGAAAATTACATAATGATTTTATTATTCTTCACGAGCATAACATTTTCGTTTTTTCGTTGGAATAAGTAAGAGAAACAAGGAAACCATCCCAAGGTTCCTTTTTTTCTAGTGGCTTATGTCAAATACGTTAAGGACTACTTCCATGACGGGGAAAAAGAATTGTCGCCCATACGTAATATCATCCCGAATTAGCGTTGTACAAAAGGTCAGGTCATTACATGCTATGATTTATTATTTTTATTTATTTATTATATTTATTAAGTCACTAATTAGTTTGAATTAGGTGAGAGCAACCTAGCTGATTTGATTTTTTCTTAATTAAATTATTTTAGTAAATTATTAGTTCTGATATTAATCTCGTTAGTTTAAGGTGTCGCCTATTATTAAGTCAATAAATTAGTTATTTTTAATCACTCTAGTAATTTCAATTTTATTTTTTTATTTCGATTTTACAGTAAGTGCCTTGTTCTCCGTTGTATTAATTACGCAAGTTCTAGAATTATCGCGTAACTTTTCTTTGTACAGCCATTTGGCTTGAGTAAAAGTTATTTGACATTATTCGAATATCGTGAAACTTCTTGTCTCACTATTATTTTTACAAGTAATAATTTAAATTTTATACAGGTGTACATTTTTAGTAAGCAATTTTAAATTGATTTTTATCATAATTAATTAATATGAAGTTAATGTACATATATTTGGGAGAAGAATTTGCGACGTTTAATTTTGTACTGAAGATACATGTTATATTATTAATTTTTTTTGTCTCTACCAGCCGATAATAACTAAATTCAAGTATTTACAGGTGCATTATTGTTACTCTACATTTCAGTTTTTTCCTCTTTCTCTTTCTTGTCCACATCTATCTCTCTTTATGCAATTATAATATCTTGCCTATGAGTGTTTTTTTCCTCTCTTCTTTTGTTTGTATTTTATTTACATCTCCATAAATTGGATTATTGCTCGTTTTGTCGAACATTGATCCATTTTCAGAATTAGACGGCGGGACCCAATAATACTGTGGCATCCATATAACATCTTTATTAATTAATTTATTTGTGTTTCCACCCCTGCAATTTTAAGGCAGGGTGGAATTTCTAAACGCGGCAGCAGGTAGGTTCGGGAGGGATAGCAATTAGTTTTTTATACGTAAATTTGTACCGACACAACAATGATTTATAGCAGACTGTACATACTATTCTTGCGTCATCGTATTTTAAATCTAGAAATTCTTTTATGAACTTTCTTACATTACGTTTTCTACTAATTATAGTACTATTATAACCTTTCGACACTATTACGTTATAAACGAAAACAGTAATATAACAAATACTATAACTGTTCTCACCGAGCTGACACGATGTACTAAATCCGCTCTGTCAATCAATTAGATGTACTTTTCGAGTCCTGAGGACTCTGATACGTCGCCAATAATTGGCAGCTCCAATCATAAATTATTACATATTGTGTAAAATAGAGTTTTATAATCCATATTTTTTTACAATCTATACTAGAAGTTTGTTTACTTTAGGCATTTGAAAAAGCCACTGTTTACTGAAACAATTATTATGTGTGATAGTTAATAAATGAAATGAATTGAAATTTTAACAATCTTTGTATATATTTAATTATTTATTTTTTCTCCGATAGAGACAAATTCGTGGAAATCACTAATTTGAATTTTTTAATATCTAATAACAATGTCCAATTCTAATAAAAATAATTTCCTATCTTCTTCTGGGCTTCCGAGCTGGAACCGCGTCACTGGGATAACTGACGACGTTTTGTACCCACTCGTATGCAACATCTTCAGGGCTCAACTACTGCTACTGTCTGCCGCACTGAAACGTCGGCAGTTATACTAATGACGCGGTTCTAGCCCGGAAGCCCAGAAGAAGATAGTCCACAATGGACCACGACCGCATAAGTCTACGTACCAAAAATAATCTCCATTTTTTTAATGCGAAACAATATTTTCGGATTCTATCCGTTGTTTTAATAGAAGTTTTCAATTCTCGCAGTTTTTAAGATGTTTTTTATTATTTACTAATCTCGAACTAAATTTTACACGGGTTGTACTCCCTCTATTTATTGCTTCTACTTGTCTAAAATATTAAAGTATTTTGTGATCTCTGCGGTCTCTGGAAATTAGCGAAGGAAGAAATTTACAATATTTTAGTTTATTCTCCTATCCAACTTTTTTTGTTTATAGTTGCTATTGACCATACACAGCAATGTAGACTTAAATTAAACGTAGACTAAATTCTTACTAAAAATTATAGAATTTCTAATTAGTAGTTTTCTTAAATATGAATTTTTGAGAGATTAGAATTTTCTTTGGTTATTATTAGTTGTACACACATTCTATAGAGGAAGATTTTAAAATAAATGTATTCATATATTTTTATACTACAACAGTGTAGGTATATAAAAGTATATTCGAACAATTATTCATAAATACAAACGTATTATTTTCTTTTCATTATGTTGGTAATGTTTTTCAAATTATAATCTTAACTCTTTTTTAATGGCGGTTTCGACCGTTGGGTTAATACAACAAACACCGTTAGTGTAAATTAAATGTTATATTAACCCAAGGGTCGAAATTCTCAATAAAAAAGAGTTAAGATCATAAATATAAGGAAAAGATCTTTGCGAAATAAATTTTATTATTTGATCGAATAAACTTATTGATTTGAAAAATTTAGTTTTAAGATGAATTTTGATTACAAGTATATTAACATTTATTTATTTTTCTTTCATTACACAATTCACCTACACTTACAAATACCATAAAACACAATGTAAATATGTACATAAATTCACGTATAAAACTGTTTCTTATACACATTTCGTGCCTGAAACGATTTTTCAAATGAATACACCCATTACTTCCACACCTATTACTTTACTCATCACAACTCTTACTCACTTTGCTGACACGGAAAAACCGCACCACGCTTTGTACATACACAATGGTATATTAGACACCACAAAAAAGTTCAGCTTGGAAAAAATTGGTTGGTCCTTCAAACGTCCTCAAGGATATTGTCTCTCGTTCTCGTCAGAGTATTGGTAAAGGACTACCCAAGGCAAAGGAAGAAGATTTCCGAACAAGAAGACGGAAATTCTATCGGTTGACTACAGATGAGAAGCCAGCTTTTCCCTTGCAGTATAAGAATTTTTACAATCAGGTGATGGAAAATAAGGAAATCGTAAAGACATTATCTTTGTTGTCGACGTGTACACAAGATATGAAGCAGGTAAGTTTATAGAACATATTCTTTACACAGTAATATTTTTCCGATCCAATTACCTATTATTACATTTAATATTAGATTGGATTGGATATTTCTTCATATTTTTCTTATTGAGAAAATAAGACTATACAGTTCTTAGTTTCTTCTTGGTTTCCGGGTTGGAACTGTGTTACTGTCCCTGCTATTTGGCTCGCTCGTTTTGTTCACTTTTGCAATTCTCAGGGCTGCTCTTGATTTAGATATTGTTCAAGTTAAGTTAAGATTAAAAGTAGTTCTGAAGATTCTCTTGTAAGACTGGATGAAATGTCCGTAAGTCTAGTTTTAGTCTAGAAACTTAGACGAACTATGAACTACGATCGCAGATATCTACACTGGGTTATATACTATGTTACAAAAAAAGAACGAATCACGCATTACATTTTAAGTTATATTTTGTTCAAACGGTTACTATGTTTAGAGTAAGAAATACCAAAAAAAGGAGCAAGAAAGCAATAAGCCTTTGTGTCATTTTTTACCAATTTTCTTTCTTTTTTCATTTCGACTCAGTTTCGTTTTATTATTGGATTGAAATAGTCTATAGCTGTGAATTAGTGTCTCAAATGTTAAGAGTTGCAAATAACCAAATTATCTCTAGCCAAGCGATTTTGAAAGGTATCGTATCGTTGTACTGCGTGAGGCATTTCGTGAAATAAATGGGAGGATGCAAAGAAATATTGTTACAGTTATTCATTGTTTGAGAGATTGCTCTTAAGAACGTGGAAAATATCGTATAGAAGGCTTTGGACGACCTTAAAGAACTATTGAATGGGAAGATAGGAGACTAAGTTTCCTTGCCTCTAGAGATCGGCGTAGTTAGTACCTGAAGATCTGTGGAAAACGTTTTTTGGCAAAGATAGGCCATAGAATAACAATGCGTTCTATATGTCGTTTTTTTATCACTTGAGACTAGTACTGCCTTCATTAGTCGACAGCGTGCGCTTAGATTGGAATGGTGTAATGTACAGGCAAATTGGAATTGAAGAATAGAACATCATTCTTTCAGACTAAACCCGCTTTTGTGTGTGGGCCCATGATAGTTGTAGATGAGTCCGACATCGAAGAGGGGAAAGGAAGCTTCCAATTTTTCCATAGAATATGAGACAGCATTTATTTCATGGTTTAGGTTGGAAATAGCATAGAAAGTAGGACTTTTTTAGTAATCTGTCGAGGCCATTTAAATTCTCAAAGGTACATTTTAGAAGTTCCGAAACTATACGCTGTACCATATATTCAAATACTAATTAATGCAAGACTTTGTCTGTCCTTACGTTGTAGCTGTTATCTTATGAATTCTGCAAGAGGCTAACATCAATATTATTAATTTATCTGCGCGGTCGCCAGGCATAGAACATGTTTGTGATGTGGTAGATCGAGGGATTGGTGTGCTTCCTAACTTTCTAATGAACTTACAACAGCTATATATCCTTACAAATGATACTATATAAGTTACTTGGAATGAGCTCCACAGCAGCCCATAGAATATCTTATTAGAAATATGCTCTGTCAATGGCATAATATATTCTATCGATCTTTTTCGGTCTGTTTCCATCGTTTCCAAACGACGAAAACAGCCCAAACATCAACTCGAGTGATCGTAATTCGAGTTTGGGCTGTTTTCGTTTTTTGGAAACGATAGAAACAGCCCATCGTTAACAATTACACGTCACAAGTCTTTTAGACAATACGAAAACAAAGGAAATAGTCCAAACAATTCGAATTATAATCCGGTATCAACAATTATACTTCACGAGAACTATGTATTAATTTATCCTCAATATGTATAGTAAACATTTGTTCAAAATTCGATTAAAAATATATGCTTTTACTGGGTGATTTGTTCTTTTGTCATATAGTATATATTCTCAAAGCTTTTTTTGAAAAACCTTTTATGTACCATAAAACTTGAATTGTATTATGTGACGGTGTACTCAAACACCAAACCTCACTATACATTTCAATCTGTTTTCACATCTCTAGTTTAATCCTTTCTTATATATTTTTGGTGTTTGCATGCTTAAAGATAAATTAGCGCGTTTTGGCTTTCGACAGCACAGATAGTGTACCTAATTTGTTTCGTGCGGATTTTGTCGTGGTTTCCAGGAGCGACACTGTTTAATTATCTGTTGATGATGACAACTTAGTGGGCGAAATACAGAATACGAAAATTAATATACTATAGAACCATAAGTGATTAAGTATGCATACTTACCTTCATCAGGTTCTGCGTTTAAATGCTTCGTATGAAGTTAATAGTTTTTTTTTAAGAACTTTCGCTATATTATCATCCCATAAAAAAGTTTTTCTTATGCTCTTTATTCTTGCATATCGAGTTCCCAATCTACCTGACAAGCCCATTCGATGTTTCGTTTCTTTTAATGTCGCACCGTTCTGGCATCCGCAAATGGGAAACTAGTTTTCGAACAGTTTGTAATAAGTTAATGAAAAATTCTCGGTTCAATTTGGATTTAGAATAGCATGTGCTTTAAGCTACACAAAGTTTTCAATCAAACTTTCTAGGACACGAGAATCTATTGTGTTTGCTTGTACTTGTCATTGAATAACTTAAAGTAAACATGTGAAATTGTGACTTATTTGTCAACTTAGGTACTTAATTTAAAGTTTGATAGAAATTGTCCAGAATTCATCTTTGACTTGATGCTATATGAGGTGTTTATAATTAATCATATCTTAATCATATCACTGTTCCTATCTCTTGCGACTTTTTTTTGTAGTTTTCCACTTTTTAAATAGGGAAACGCATATGCCCATGGATATTAAAAGTATTTATTTGTAGCTAATTTATCATTTTTGGGTTTTCTAGATAATTGCTAATTTTCATAGTATCCTATGCAATATGCTGATTCTAGTTAAGGTTCTAGAGAATCAATATATTTAGATTAAATTGTGTGGCCTATTCTACTACTTTCAGGATCTATTTTGGTCCTTATAAATATTTATAATAATTTAAGGGTAATTAAATTAAAAAATTATTTCCATCTTTACGCGAAAATTAGAGTTTGTTTATATTTTCAGGATATGACGGCATTTTTAGCCACTTGGAAGCCATACAACGTACTGTGGCGCAATGAGAAAAGTCAACGAGAACTTTTGAACAATAATCTCAACGAGTTTGAGTCCTCACTGCGCAAACATAACGAATTGGATAACCGACTATCAACAGAACCTGACATACATATCATTGGCAATTGTTTAGCTATATCTACAGAGAAGCTTAGGATTGGACTTATTACTGAAATAAGATGTTGCACACACAAGTAATCTTTCTATTTTGCAAATACCAAATCTATAAGTCATACAGTAATTAGAACAATTATTGGTTTTTTCAAAGGTTATATGTAATATAAACACCATCCCTATGGTCAGGAGTATAGACTCAGAAACGTTCGCTATACAAGAAATGGTGATGCTCTCTATATAGAACGCTTGATTCGGTCGGATAGGTCATAGTAGTCGTAGTTTCATATTATTTGTAGGGAAGAGAAGTTAGGTCAAGTCTCGTACATTTTTTACAATTGAGTTTTTTTTCATTTCTGATTTCGTTTTGTTTTCTTCAACATTATATTTACTTTAGTATTTTAAATATTATTTTCTTATAAACATACAACTTTCATATTTCATTATGGATATTTTTTCGATTGGATAAAAAAGTTGGTATCAACCGCTTTTTACATCGTATATATAATGTAGACGTTTTCGAAAAAATTTCCGTTCTTCGCCCAGGTCTCGAATCTGCAATTTCATTCTCTCCGGGACTGCGCGACTACTATTAGATCACAGAGATAGTGAGTTCAAATTTTTTTTACCCTCTTACAATGCTAAAAAAGTTTTCAATTTAGCACCGTAAAAGGGTATAATTATATGCAGCCCATATCGATGTTCTCTCTCTCTCGCCGAATACATCTGACAAGCAAATCATTGACCATATGGATGATGTTTTTATTGCATATGCATATATTATTAGGGTTTTCACCTTTTAGAATTGGCCAGGCCATGAAGAAAAAGTATAAAAGAGAAATGGACTACGTATATGCAGTTATTGGTGAAATGGAAAGAAAATTGGAAAAGCCAATTCGTGACTTAGACGATGTTAGAATGATCATGGATACATTGAAGAAAATACGAGAACAAGAGGTCGATATGGAACTCAAAATCGAACCTGTTGAAGTAAGAGTTCTTAAATCACTGATTATATCTGGTTGTTCTTTTAAACACTCAATAATTTTAGGAAGCTTTCAATGTTCTAACACGTTACGAAATTAACGTCGAAAGGGAAACTTTAGATCAAGTTGATAATTTACCATACGCTTGGACTAAATTGATGAATAAGGCTCAGGCAACTCAATGTAAATTGTTGGATATGCAACCGCAATTCCAATCAGAGTTACGCCAGAATTTAGATCAATTTAAACAAGATAAAATTGATTACTGTAACGAATATAAGTATAAAGGCCCTATGGAATCCGGTCTAGCACCGAGAGAAGCTTCAGATAGGCTTATTCTGTTTCAGGTTTTTTCTAAATTTGAATTTCTAAATAATATTAAGTATTAATTTTTCGTTTTAGAATCGTTTTGATGGTATGTGGAGAAAATTGCAAACATATCAAAGTGGTGAAGAACTATTTGGCCTGCCTCAAACTGACTATCCTGAATTTGGACAGATTAGGAAAGAGCTCAATCTTCTACAGAAATTATATAAATTATACAATGATGTTATCGACCGCGTCAGCAGCTATTACGATATACCTTGGGGTGATGTTAATATCGAAGAGATTAATAACGAGCTGATGGAATTTCAGAATCGTTGCAGAAAATTGCCTAAAGGTTTAAAGGAATGGCCTGCCTTCTTTGCCTTGAAAAAGACCATAGATGACTTTAACGATATGTGTCCTTTACTGGAACTTATGGCCAACAGAGCTATGAAACAAAGACATTGGCAAAGAATCATGGACTCGTTAAAGCACATTTTCGAATTCGAGAACGATGGATTCTGCTTGAAGCATATATTAGAAGCTCCATTATTGCAGCATAAGGAAGACATTGAAGTAATTATTTTTGATTTGACGTTTGTATAAGTAATAATTTTTTAATATTTTCTAAGGATATCTGCATATCGGCCATGAAAGAAAGAGATATTGAAGCGAAGTTAAGACAGGTAACAAATGAATGGTCTTTACAAGAATTAACTTTCCAAACCTTCAATAATAGAGGTGAATTATTACTGAGAGGAGATACAACGGCGGAGACTATAGGTCAATTAGAGGACAGTCTTATGATTTTGGGATCTTTACTTTCTAATAGGTAGTGTAACTTTATCGGATATATTCTTCGATTATTGTTAAAAAATTATTTCAGATACAATGCACCTTTCAAGAAGCAAATTCAGCAATGGGTACATGATTTATCAAATACTAATGAAATTTTAGAACGTTGGCTATTAGTTCAAAATATGTGGGTTTATTTGGAAGCAGTATTTGTCGGTGGTGATATTGCGAAACAATTGCCCAAGGAAGCGAAAAGATTTTCCAAAATAGACAAATCTTGGCAGAAAATTATGCAGAGAGCTCATGAAACCCCCGGTGTAGTGTCTTGTTGTGTTGGTAAGCTATTATTCTATTTATTATAATAAAATATAAGTATTCATTTTGTATTAGGTGACGATTTATTGAAGAATCTATTACCACATCTCCAAGAGCAATTAGAACTATGCCAAAGATCTTTAAGTGGATACTTAGAAAAAAAACGCATGATGTTTCCAAGATTTTTTTTCGTATCAGATCCTGCTTTGTTAGAAATTTTGGGTCAAGCTTCTGATTCTCACACTATACAAAACCATTTGTTATCTATATTCGACAACACCAGATATGTGAAATTCCATGACATAGAGTACAATAAAATGACGGCAATTGTTTCATGTGAAGGCGAATCCATTCAGCTTGAAAAAGCTGTAAGAGCTGAGGGAAGTGTTGAAGTTTGGTTGTATCAGTTAATGATTAATGCTCAAGCGTCATTGCATTCGATAATAAGAACATCTTATTCGATGATTAATGATGGAAACTTTAATTTGCTGCAATTTTTAGATAAGATGCCTGCTCAGGTAAAAAAAGGGTTTCTATTTTTAGATTATATAATATTAATTGATGAACTACTAGATTGGCTTATTGGGGCTGCAAATGATATGGACTAGAGACGCTGAAATTGCACTAATGCAAGCAAGATATGACAAGAAAATGATGCCAGAGACGAATAATAGGTTTTTAGAACTCTTGAATACACTTATTGATCAAACTACAAGAGATTTGACTAAAATTGAGAGGACAAAATTTGAAACACTAATAACAATTCATGTCCATCAAAGGGATATTTTTGATATTCTGGTAAAACTGAATATAATTAAATATTTCAAGAATTTAAACATTCACTTTTTAGTGTCGACTAAATGTACGTCATGTGAATGATTTCGAATGGTTGAAGCAGTGCAGGTTTTATTTTAAAGAAGATCAAGATAAAACTTTGATTATAATTACTGACGTAATTTTTTCTTATCAAAACGAGTACTTAGGTTGTACTGATCGTCTAGTAATTACACCATTGACGGATAGGTAAGACTTTCCTTTAACAAACACCAAATAATTGTTACTAATTATACAATGTTATAGGTGTTACATTACTTTAGCTCAAGCCTTAGCCATGAGTATGGGTGGTGCTCCTTGTGGACCAGCAGGTACTGGAAAAACTGAAACTGTGAAGGATATGGGAAAAACTTTGGGAAAATATGTAGTAGTCTTTAATTGTACAGATCAAATGGATTATAGAGGGTTAGGGCGAATATACAAAGGTACATGATAATTAATAATGAGAAAGAACATTTATTCATAAGTGAAGCTTTTATACAGGCTTGGCACAATCGGGTACATGGGGTTGCTTCGATGAATTTAACAGAATAGAATTACCGGTTTTATCAGTAGCTGCGCAACAAGTAGCTGTAGTTTTATCGGCAAAGAAGGAAAAGAAGAAATCCTTTGTGTTTACCGATGGAGACCTCGTAGAAATGTGTCCAGAATTTGGAATTTTTATTACGATGGTATATAAAATTATGGCTAATTAATAGTGATTAATTTTTAACTTCAATTTCAGAATCCAGGATATGCCGGTAGAAAAGAACTACCGGAAAATTTGAAAATTCAATTTAGAACTGTAGCTATGATGGTACCTGATAGACAGATAATTATCAGGGTGAAATTAGCCAGCTGTGGTTTTCTTGAAAACATTACTTTGGCTAGAAAATTTTATACTTTGTACAAACTGTGCGAGGAACAACTTACGAAACAGGTAAAGAATTTTTCTAAATCAATTTAAATTTAAAAACGATTATTTCTCAGGTTCATTACGATTTTGGTTTGCGCAATATTTTATCAGTACTAAGGAGTCTCGGAGCCGCTAAACGTGTCAACAATAAAGATTCGGAAAGTACCATAGTAATGAGGGTCCTTCGCGATATGAACTTGTCTAAGCTGATCGACGAAGATGAGCCACTGTTTATGTCCTTAGTAACGGATTTGTTTCCGAATCAAACAATAGAAAAGACTTCGTATCCTGAACTTGAGGAAGCAATTAGTGCTCAAGTCGAAGAAGCTAATTTGGTAAATCATCCATCTTGGACGTTAAAACTAATACAGGTTCGTAAAAAGTGATTTGAATTCGCAAAAATATTTCCGAATACTTTGATTCGATTTCAATTTGGTCAGATGTAATACGAAGATTACATATCGCCAAACATTTCGTGTTTTGGTTACTATGGCTTTAAAATGATTAAGATGAACTTTACCAACTTTTACCAATTTACAGTTTTTTGTGCTTAGATTGTTGTATGTCTTGTATTTTTATAATTAAAACACAATATATCGTTAAATTCGTAACAATATATATATATTGTGTTAAACTTTGTTACGAATTTGACGACAAATATGAGGGTCGTCTGAAAAGTTTCCGACCTAATAAAGATACAAGATATTTTTTCTTAAAATTTATATTTCTTTTTTTACATAGCCTTAACCCGTCCAAATAGTACTCGGCGTTTTTCTCTGCAAAATAATTGTTCACGAAGGTAATTGCCTCCTCATTAGGCGAAAATCTCTGTCCTCCGAGCGTAATTTTTAAATGAGGGAACAAATAGAAGTCGCTTGGCGCTCAATCTGGTGAGTAAGGCGGTTGGTCAAGCAGTTCAAACCGTAATTCGTGGAGTTTCGCCATAGCAACCGCCACAATTTCTGCCTTCAGCTTGTCAAATAATGATGCGTATTATGCTTCTGTAATAGTTTTTTCGTCTAACGTTAGCTTTCTCATGCCTTGATTTAACATGTGACAAACACGTTCTTTGAACATATCTATAGCCTTTGCTATCTCTCTCACTTTAACTTGACGGTCGTCTACCACTAATTGGTGAACTTTAGCGACGTTATCGTCAGAAGTTGCAGTTTTTGGACGTCCCGAATGTTCATCGTCTCCCAAGCTCTTACAATCACGTTTAAATTCTGCTGTCCAAAATTTCACTGTGGTAAATGACGGTGCAGAGTTCCCGTACACAGTGTCTAACTCATCTTTGATTTGCGTAGGTGTATTGCCTTTCAAAAACAAATATAATGGCTGAAACTTTGGTGAGTACCTGACAATAGATACACAACTACATTCCCTAGCTTTTATTGATGAGTGCTGCCATCTTCACGTCGAGGTCGGAAACTTTTGAGACCACCCTCGTATATATATATATATATATCAGAGTGCTTACTTTTTGATTTCCAATTTTTCTTCTAAGCTTTCAACTATTTAATCATATTGCATATGTAATTTTAAGTAGTACGTTATATTATATATTATTTCGTATTATAATGTATGTATATACATACTTAAATATGCAGGAAACATTTTAATTTTACAGTTGTATGAGACCCAAAGAGTGAGGCATGGAATTATGACTTTAGGTCCAAGTGGTGCTGGAAAGACAACTTGTATTCAGACATTGATGAGAGCACTTACACAAATGGGTAGCATTCACAAGTAAGTAATGTTATTAACAGCAGCTCAGAAAGTGGGAATTTTGTCACTTACTTATAGCAAAACAAAATTATTAACGAATTCGAAAGTAACTGTTACCCAAATTGATAGTTTCGCGAAGTGTTTCAACATACTTTTCTATAAACAAATATTTATATATATATATATATATATATATATATATAATATTTTAATGCTACTAGATATTTAATGTTTCACCATTGTCTTACTTTCAATGGCATTTAAGGGAAATGCGAATGAATCCAAAAGCTATTACCGCTTCGCAAATGTTTGGCCGTCTAGATGTTGCGACAAATGATTGGACGGATGGAATATTTTCAGCTTTGTGGAGGAAAACATTAAAAATGAAACCAAGTAGATTTAAAACGCTAGCGTTAGTATTCCTGATAACACTTAATTAACATTTTATTCTAGCTGAATATTGTTGGTTGGTATTGGACGGTCCTGTCGACAGTATTTGGATAGAAAACTTAAATTCCGTATTGGATGATAATAAAATTCTCACATTAGCAAACGGAGACCGTTTAACTATGTCTCCCACTTGCAAAATTATATTTGAACCCCACAACATTGACAATGCATCACCAGCGACTGTTTCCAGAAACGGAATGGTATATATGAGTTCTTCGGGTCTTACCTGGAAACCAGTTGTAAGAGCGTGGCTAAAGACAAGAAGCCCAAAAGAACAAGAAATTTTTGAAAAACTTTTCGATAATTCTTATTCGACTCTATATACGTGGACTATTCAAAACTTAAATTTAGTGATGCCTGTCTTACAGTGTAATATTACACTGCAAATTTTAAGAATCCTTGAAGGTCTAGATAACAATAGTTTCAAAATAATTATATTTTCATTGTTTATTTAATTGACAGGACTGGTTCCTGTACAAATTTTGCCGGAAAAAGAAGCATTATCTGATCAAGGGGAAGACGATGAATTTGGGGAAGAAATCCCAAAAGAGGAAGAATTTAAATTATTTACTGATGAACACTTGGCGAAATTATATGTGTTTTCATTGACGTGGGGAATAGGAGGATTCTTAGAAAATGAAGACAGAACCAAGTTTGATGTCCATGTTAAAGAGAGGTATTCCGATGACTTGGACGTACCCGTAAATACATATAAATGTAAAGATGTAAGTATCGTTAATTAAATACCCATGATAGTATGATGAACAAATTTCTTTCAAATTTTTGCTGTTCAAATTTCGAAATATTTATCACTGTATATGGCATCTCAAAATAGTAACTAAATAATATTGTAGCGAAACATTGGTGTCGTTCCTTATAATATGATGAACTGAAAAAGTTATAATATAATGCGATCGTTGTTATAGTCGACGCTATTACCAGGCAGGTGAAGTGGACGGCATGAATAACAAAACTTTGTAAATTATATATATAGAAGTTTGTATATTTTCGTGAAAGCTGATGAAATTTCAAATCGAAAAAGTTTTCTGTAAATAAACGAAAATACAGAGAACAGATTTAAATTACTGTTCATCGAGCCTTTTAATTCTTGTGGATTATGACTAATGTTAAAGGCTAAGGAGATTAATTCTCATGCTCTTTGCTTTTCCGAGAATCTGTCCCAACCAACAACTATTTTATTCCGCATCCTCTTATCATTGTATATGATCTGTATTCCATCTTCCCACGACTCTTTATCATCCTCTGTTTCATAATTCCATTTTTTCTCAGGCATTTTCTGTTTGTAGATCATATTGGAACCCAATATCTTCCTGATTATTTCAGTTGGGTTTCTTCTCATTATATGTTCCGTTCATTGTAGTTTTTGTGCTTTGATGTACCATATTATATTTTCCTCGTCAAGTTAATTTTTTGTCTCTTTGTTTTTTTTTTCGATCTTATCTAATTATATATCCTCCATATATTTGGTTTCAATATTATTCATATTATTCTTCTTCTTTTTTTTCAATGTTTACATTATTTTCAAATATTCTTTTTTTCTGTTTTTATAATTGCTTCCGTCGCATAAGCGATAACTGGGGTCTAATAAAAGTTATATATACTTTTGTTTTGATCTCAGTAGTCTTCGGTAGTGATTTGTTGCCATCATAAGCTTGGTATTCCTTTTCGTTTTGAGTCTTAAATAATTAAAAGAGGTGACTACTTTAAAATTATATTTTTGGAATTTTAGATGATTTTTGAATTGCGCATTCTCTTATTTGATCCTCAAATATTTGGTCTTTTCTTCGTTTATTTCCATTTAGAAGTTTGTTTCTCTATTTAGACCATACATAGTACTTAATCTTTTTTTTTATTTCGTATTGTTCGTCTAATTTTACCATTTTATTTTACTGATATTGAGTCTCTTTACTTCTTCATGTACTTCAAACGAGTTTATTGTTTCCTACTTTCGCTTATTGTATATATCAGAAGCACTTCTGAAATCAATGAAAATTGCTTAGATTTCTTTGATCTTGAAGATTTCTTTGACATGCGCGCAGATTGTGCTCCAGCGTGTGAAATAATAATAATGACTTTGGTTTGAAGCCATTCTGATTGTCTTGTAAAAGTTTCTTAGTGCACTCTTCTAATTGTTTGTTATACGAATTTGCTAGTACTTTGTATAACATTTAGTGAGTCTATCAGTTTTCAATTTATGTACTTTTCTTTTTTTTCCTTTTTATATATAGGTGTGATTATACCAGTATATCAGTTTTTAGTCATTTTATTTGTGCACGTTGTAGTTTAATCTAAATTACAGTTAGTCACTTTTAATACAAATGTATTAGAAGAATTGTTAATCAGGTACGTAGACTTCCGCGGTCGTAGTCCATACTATCTTCTTCTGGGCTGCCGGACTGGAACCGCGTGACCGGTATAACTGCTGACGTTTCGTACCGACTCGTATGAGACATCTTCAGGGCTCAACTACTGCTACTGTTTGTTGCACTAAAACTGATGTATGTCGATGTTGGACGAGTTTATGTATGGGTAATGGGTCATGGGTCAATGGAGCGTTATGGTTGCGGTTGGGTTATTTGGAGATGCAAGATTGCCAGGCGTTAAGTGATGAATTAAATGATTTAGTCCGAATAAATACATCATAATGTAAATACATAATGTAGCATTTATATTTAGTAGCAATAACACATAAGCTCTGATGACTCATTCCGTCTCGCGTCGTTGAGTTTTGGTTATTGATATAGCATTCCTAGAAGCCGTTATAGTAAATACTATTTTTGTTAAATTTTCATACATAATGTCATAATTGATTTATAGCAATAACACATCCTAGAAGCCGTTGAGTTTTGGTTATTGATATAGCATTCCTAGAAGCCGTTATAGTAAATACTATTTTTGTTAAATTTTCATACATAATGCCTCATAATTTGGTGTTATTAATATGTTCTTAATTAAATAACTTGTTGTAGGCTAATTTATTTGATTATGTGGTCAACAAAAACGGTGATTGGGAATTATGGAGCAGTCGTGTAACAAATTATGTATACCCTGAAATGAGTACACCAGACTATGCATCTATTTTGATACCCATACCAGATAACGTTCGTGTGGATTTTCTAATCAATTCCATAGTCAAACAACAGAAACCAGTATTACTTATAGGAGAACAAGGCACAGCAAAATCCGTTATGATGAAGTCTTACATAAAGAAGGCTAATCCTGAAGTATTTCTTATGAGGTCTTGTAATTTTTCGAGCGCAACTAGTCCGTATCAATTTCAAAAAACCATCGAGAGCTACGTTGAAAAGCGTATGGGGAGTACGTTTGGTCCACCGAATGGAAAAAAAATGCTTGTTTTTATTGACGATATAAATCTTCCCGAAATAAATTGTTGGGGTGATCAGGTAATATTATAATATACTACTATTATAGGATGTCTTGAAGTATGAAATAAACCAAATAATCTTTGCAGTTTTTGTAAAAGTGCAAAAATAAGTTATTTTTAATTTATAATGTTCTATGTCTTGATAGTATTTACTCATTTCTAAAGTGACGTCGCTTTAGTATATAAAAACCATTTATATTTTGTTTGGTTATGTTCCCCATGCTTAATCACTTGAAGAGCATTTATCCAATTTGTAAATCTGGAATAATAGCTATTAAGTCCTAATCATCACGATCTTTTCATAATTGCTCAAAAATATGTGGAGTGCGCAGATTATTTCCATTTTACCTGGAGTTCTTCGACGTGGAAAGAAAACTGTTGATGATATTCTTCAACGGTTGCGTTTCCATTTACAAAATCTATAAACAAACAAAAATATTTGCATATTCAAGTTGTGAATAAGTTTTTGATATTTTGTAACACTTTTAAAGGTACACGCTCGTAAATTGACGTTAAAATAATGTTTTCAATTGATAAATTTATATTAATTTAGGATGCAGTAATTTGAAAACAATTGTAACAATGTTTGTGTGGAATTATTTTATGATATCGTAACTTGAAAATCGATAAGAACGGATAGCATTTGAGTTTCTGAAATTATTTTTACATGTAAAATACATTCTTGGAGTTTGGTGCGATCCTCCCGACTCATCCTATGTATACCTTATTACATAACTAGTTAAGTCAACCTCACAGGTGCTCAACGTATTTGAAGCAACTGACGTTGTATATAATAAAATTCTAACCTAATTTACAAATTCAAATTAGTAAACGGTGTAGTAGCTATTAATTCAAGATTTACAAATTCAAATATACAGAAGAAATAACACTCTTCGAGGGTACAAAAAAGTCAATGGAAGAAAACTAAACAAACATTGGAAATAAATTCGCCAGGAAAAGGGAAACTGTCGATTATTGTGTTCACATAAGGATAACAAATTAAGTCCGGCAGATAAATTATTTTTTTAGATATCGAAGGTAATCCCCGAATTACCTATATGTTTATTATTGGGTCACAACATCATAATATACTTTTACGGATTTTTTTCTAGAAGTTGTATACTAGCAAAATAACAACAAACAAAATAAAATTTATTATTAGATTATTTCAAACCCCAAATTGAATTAAGTAAAGATCCAAAATAAATAAACCGAGAAAAAGATATAATTCTAATTTTAACAACTTCTTATATCGTATATATCGATAATGCAGAAGTTTTTTGAAAAAATTTCGTTTCTCCGCGCAAGCCTCGAACCCGCGATCTCATGTTAATCGAGTATGTATTCTCACCCTTAGACTACCGAGAATAGTTAATTCGAGTCTTCTAACGTGCTGTAAATTGCATTAAGCAAATTACGTCACTTTAGAAGATCCGGATTCATCGTTCTCCGTGGTGAAGATGTGAATAAAAAGAAAAACGCACTGTATCTCTTGAAAGAGTTTACTCTAATTGAGGAAGCAAATTTCGACGGAGCGTTAAGCGATGTTGCTATTAGGTTCCAAAAGGAATAGTGGGACCAGCAAATTATGAGAATAAACAGTTTATTTAGTTGTAATAAAAAAATTAGTTTTTCATTTTATATCGTTTTAATTGTGTCTCTCGTTGCTTAAACTATTTTGCAATTTAAATGACGCTTAAGTGTTTTCCAAAATCAATAAAATCCAAGGATTCGGATAGGTTAAGAATTAATAATATAAATTTATAAGTATTACAAATAATGTAACGTTTTTTCTTTATTAAAAACATAATTTCTGAACAGCCCCTTCATAATTCTTCAGAGTGGGATGATTCGGAACAAATATATATAACTATAATGGTGATATAAAAAAGTCGAATTATTTTGGACTTAAGCAGTTGTGGCAGAAAGCTCTTCATTTTTTTACGGATATTTATGAAAATTTATGGATTATGGAGTGATTTATTAACTAAATTACTCCATAAACTTATAAAAAAATTTGTTTAGTTCTTTGAATATTAAAAAACAAAAACAAAAACAAGAAACGGTCATATCGTATGTAATCTTATTGACGTTGTCTGCAAAGAAGATTGTTATATATACAGTAATGTTATTAGAATGCTGCTGCATTATATTGCAAAATTTTATTTGGAGATCGAAGTCTTGTTATGAAAGTTTCAGTATCAAAGTTGCTTTTGCAACAAATGCAGGTATTTTCTTATGAAAATAAAATCCGGAGTCGATTATTTTCGATTCCGCCAGATCAGTTCTCGATACATAGAATACACAGAGAATTTTAAACATAATTTTAGGCAGCTGAAAATGCGAATTTTTAGAATGAAGCTCCTAAAGAAGTACAATTCAAGTATTAACAATTAAATTAAAGGTGAAAAGAGAAATAAATCATGTTCTCTGTATTAAATAATAATTTCGTTTGATGTGGAGTGTACTGGTGGTTTATTTCGATATCATGGTAAATAACTTATTGAGACTCATTGCAGATTTATTCCTCTAGGTTCCTAGATAGGAATAAATTTGCAATCTGATTTATTACCTACATTAATATTTAGGTAATAACTTTTATATAAGCAACTTAACTTAATTCAATTGTCAAATACGATAATTCAAAAAAACTTTCTTACGTGATTTTGTAATAATGATACGAGAAACGTGATTGAGTTATTTATGGTTTTACATATTTTTGAGTCACATAATACATTACCACTTTTCTTAAAGATTACCAATGAAATTGTACGTCAAGCTATGGATATGAATGGATTTTATAGTTTAGAAAAGCCCGGAGAGTTTACTACAATTATTGACGTACTGTTTGTAGCTGCCATGGGACATCCAGGTACAATTTAGGCTATATATTCTTTCGCTTTGACAATTAAATTGTTTTAGGTGGAGGTAGAAATGATATACCATCACGATTGAAAAGGCAGTTTTCCGTTTTTAACTGTCCAGTTCCATCAGACGTATCTATAGATAAAATATTTAGTGTTATAGCGCAAGGACACTATAATGTGAAAAGAGGCTTTACATTAGAAGTAAGAAATTTAGTAAAAAAATTAGTCCCATTGACTAGATTACTTTGGAGAGCAACCAGAGCTAAACTTTTGCCTACTCCGGCTAAATTTCATTACGTATTCTCGTTGAGAGATTTGTCACGAATTTGGCAAGGCATGGTAATGTGATTCTTTCATTGGAATAACTGTAACCAAATATAGCAATTTATTTTAAGGTGGGTACACTGTCTACAGTTATAGAATCGGAAAAATACATGATGATTCTTTGGAAGAATGAATGTACTAGAGTATTTGCTGATCGATTTACTTTAATGAATGATAAAATATGGTTTGATGAAATGTTATTGCAATTAATTGAAGATGAATTAGGAGTAGATATGAGGATAAAAGCGGAACCTACGCCGGTTTTTGTTGACTTTATGAGGTAAGTTTTTTGACGTCCCATCCTGCGCTAGGACAATAAATGCTCATATTCTTACCTTTAACGATCCTTTTGCTTGACCTCTAGGGTATTAAAACTAGCTCAAGAAATAAACGCGAAGAGTGGAGGGTTCTCTGTTAATCAGATCTAATAAGATGCCACAGTATTGTTACTCTGAAAGCTCTAAAGTCAATACTGAAGCAAAAGGGAGATCAATAAAATAAGTTCGATATTTAATTAACTAAGAGAAAAAGAAGGGTTCCTTTTATAGTAAAAAAAAAGAAAAGTTAAGCACTATTACAAATTTATTGCATTTGTTCAAATATTTTGAAATACACGCTATTAAAATATAAATATACTAGATAAGTATTAAAAAAAAGAAACGTCTACGTTACGGTTTGAATCTCTAATTCCTTGTCACCACCTATAGGTATAGTTGATTTACAGTAGTGGTACTAAAAATATTCTATGATATATGTGACACTCAATGAGCACTTCCAACAACAAAAGAAAACAAATAAACAATTACATTAAATAACTGACTTCATGGTGTATATTTGACTGTGATCTATGAAATGCAAAAGGCTATGTGAAGAAAAAAACTATTGTAATTAGCTAACGGTATACTAGTTAATTGTCAGTTAGCAAAAATAAACAGCTATGGCTAACAGTAAGACGAGCACTTAATTAAGTTAGAGTTAACAAAAAAAATATAAGTATGATCTATTTCCTAAAGAAGCCCTCAATTAATTAAATCGAATCTAACAAATTTATATCTTGAGCAATTACTAGCAAATAAATTAGAGTTATCGACTAAAGTAGAATTATCAAATTTTATAGGTAATACTTAAATAAGGTACAGTATCTGAACAAGCCTCTTAGTTGAATTACGGCTGTAGGTGTACTAGTTTTAATAATAAATATTGAGTCGATAATTAATTAAAACTTAAAAATTCATTCTACGAAATATATGAATAAATAATTGAATAAATACCTTCAGTTTAACTAGCTCGCCATTAAATTTGAACTGGTGCTTAAATGTCACAAATCAGTATCTAAACGCTCTTAGATGATCGCGTAATTAGACTGAACGGTTGCATATAAACTACGCGATTAATTCCACAGTCTTATGAATCATATATAAATAACGATAAGTTATATATTAAATAATATTAATTACGAACTTAGATCCCTGGCTTAATTTCAATTCTTTGTTGTCTCAGATAGTCAAGGAAGATGCCAGATAGCCTCATTAAAAGTTAAGACTGCAGATTAAGCTCTGTCTTCTTAATAATTTGAAAACCGAATCTTTACTCACACACTAGCTGAGTATTTTCATTAGACTCCATACCAGGAGTCTAATGAAAATATTTCCATCGACCGTTTTTGTTTCTGACGTGAATGTTTTTGTTCAACGACAAGTTGTTACTATTGAGCCATTTATTCAATTCACATGTGATGTTGTTTACGTTCGTTTTCACTTCAACATCAGTAGCTCCTCTAACAGTCAAGGTTGTATCGTTCCCATTAAGACATATTTTAGCATCCATATTGCATGAGAAATTTTTTCTGAAATTTTTTTGAAAATATTTTCATTAGACTCCTGGTATGAAGCCTAATGAAAATATTTTCATCGACTGTTTTTGTTTCTGATGTGATTGTTTTTGTTCAACAAGTTGTTACTATTGATCCATTTATTCAATTCGCATGTGATTTTATTTACGTTCGTTTTCACTTCAACATCAGTAGCTCCTCTAACAATCAAGGGTGTGTCATTTCCATTAAAACATATTTTAGCACCCATATGGTATGGTAATGACTTACAAACTACATTGTTCACATTATATACCTGAAACTGCAAAAAGCGCGATGTGATTTACTAGGTCTACAGATGACAAGAAGAATATTCAGAAAAGAGCACTACTTATTAAACAAAAAGTATTAACAATACCGCCTGAACATATATAGTTATGGCAATCAAATATGTTTATAAAATAAATTTATTTTTTGCGAACTGGTCCACAAATACAATACTAGAAGTAAAAATAAACTTATGACACTTTATCTTTATCTATTTCCTGCAAATGGCTGTCGTCATAATAAAAATATGAAGTTTTGTGAAACGGTGAAAAAGCTGTTACTCGAAAGGCATCAGCATCAGATACGTTTTAAAAGTTTCTTTATGTCACCGTACCAATCATTTGCCTCACCCTTACCTGCTAAATAAAAGAAATTGGAAGCGAAAACGGAAAATAACAAAAGCATCAATAATATACGTTTAACAATAACATTGAAATTAAAAAGGTAGAGCAAAAGCACAAAGTTGTCGGCGATGATTACGAAATAGGGTGTGCCTTCTTTATCTGGGGTGAAGTAGTTACTAACTGAAGGACTAGTTAGGTCTTATCGCCTTAAAGGTAGAGAAACGGAAAAATTTGAAAAATAGCAGTAAGAAAGTATAGAAAAGGAATAAGTTAATAGATAGTTGAAAAGGAAAAAGGTTGATGTAAAGGAAGAAAAGTTTAAACAAGGGGATTGGCAGTTGTAACAATATTGAAACGGCAAGGACCTGAAGGAATGAAACACGAAATAAAATTCCAACAAATACTGCCATAGAAAGGGAGTGACGCAACAAACCCATAACACGACGAACCTGACAACTAAACAAAAAAGAAAACAGGCTCAGAACAAATTACAGTTAAGGAAATAGAAGGACTATCGGGATTCAGTTAGATTGGCAGGGCAAGATATTCTCAAAGCAGAAACCCTTACACACCAAACATCGCTAAAATCAGGAAAATCATAAGTATACGGAAACGTAGACGATAATGAATATATCCAAATCAAATAAAATTATGTAAGATGTAAATGAAATTAACTCTGAAGAGACTAAACATTATCTTGTATCCGTAAATCACAAAGGAAACGAAAGATAATAAAACTAGACTCAAAATTAGTTCTGTTAAACAGAAACCGTCAAAATCGGGAAGGGCACAAAAAGTCAAATTAAAGTCAAAATCGAGTGTTGAAATATAACTGATGTTGCGAATATTTAACCAGTCTTATCCACTTTGTGCAACTGCACGCTCAAAACGCTATTTAAAAGAGTAAGTATTTATTTACATTTATTACTTGCTATACATCTTATATTTTTGGAGTATCTGTTGGAAGTGCTTTTATCCTACTCATTAAAACATGTCCAAAGTTTATAATAGCTAGATTCTACGTTTATCGACATTGATTTCAATTTGCTAGATTTGTTAAATTTTCTATTGAAAACGTCAAAATTGTTCAAGAGATATTAGTCTATTGAATAATTCCTTTAACGAAAGAAATAATTTTTTAGAGATGCGCCTGAACCAACTGGTGACGAAGGTGAAGATGCTGACATGGAATTGCCAAAGGTATATGAACCAGTTGCTGACGAAAATGAGCTCAGGGAACGTTTGGATATGTTCTTAGCACAATTTAATGAAATGGTGCGTGGATCTGGAATGGATTTGGTATTTTTCCCCGACGCTATGTGGCATTTAGTTAAAATTTCTAGGATTATAAGACATCCTCGTGGAAACGTAATGCTTGTAGGTAAGTACAAAAACACATTTCTTAGTCCAGGTATTATAGTAGCCTAATAGAGACATTTAATAATATTTCAATTGTATTTTAGGTGTTGGAGGTAGTGGAAAGCAATCCCTAACCAAATTATCCTCCTTTATTGCTGGATATAAAGCTTTCCAAATTACGTTGACGAGATCTTATAATATAACAAACTTTTTGGAAGATTTAAAAGCTTTGTATAGGACTTGCGGAGGTCAAGGGAAAGGAACAACTTTCATATTTACTGACTTAGATATAAAAGAGGAAGGATTTCTTGAATATTTAAATAATATATTATCCTTGGGCAGCATATCAAACATCTTTACAAAAGATGATCAATCTGAAATAATACAGGAAGTAACACCGATTATGAGAAGAGAAAATCCGAAAAGAACAATAAATGCCGAGGTCGCGATGGAGTTCTTCATGAACAGGACTTATCAAAATCTTCATGTAGTGCTTTCCTTTTCTCCGGTTGGTTTGAAAATAGGTAAATAATAAAGAAATACGTTTGTATACACAATTTCGTAGGTTGGAGAAAAATTTAGAAATAGAGCTCTAAGATTTCCTGCTTTGATATCAGGTTGTACAGTAGACTGGTTCCAACCATGGCCGAAAGATGCTCTGATTTCTGTAGCCCAACATTTCCTTTCCGATTTTAAAATAGAATGCACGGATGCTATTAAATGCGAATTAGTACAGACTTTGGGTTCAATTCAAGATATTGTGGCTAGAACTTCTGTGGATTACTTTCAACGGTAATATATACTTATAACATATATATGTATATACTATGCAATTTGTATATAGAATTATAACTACTTTATTCCCTATATAGCGCATCTTTCAAACAAAATAGGCTCTTCATTTTTATGGCATCAAATTTAGTCGAGAATGTTCTTTTAACATTTTTGGTGGAAGACACAACACACTCTGGTATAACTAAAATTTTCATAAAATATCGTCTATTACTTGCAATAACAAAACTTTTTACAAGATGCCGTCGATATTGTTCTACGGAAACTGATCACAAATTAACAAGCAGATTTTGGATAGAACAGTCATTACACGCTGCGGCATTTCTATTGAAATTCTAACTGAAACTACTTATAACAGCATAAGAATTTCTATTACTTAAGTTCCTGATGACAAATTAACGGCTGAGATGAGTTGAACATGTGGATCCGAATCAATAATACTTTCCAACCACTCTTTGATCGTTTCAATGAAACCATTCCAGTGTTAAATTTCATACATTCTTTAATCGTTGGTCAACATGTGTGAACACAAGTTGAATGTACTTCAAAAGTTCACTTTACATTAAAACTTGGCTTCTGATACAACGAACGCAATGAATAGTCGACATTGCACTGATGAAGATAATCGCTTTTGATAACAAAAAGATACAACAGGTGACGCGCCCTGTGTCTTGTATTTACGAAATGTTGGATTTCTTTACTGGTAGAGGAGACATATTGTATAAGTTATATATTCATCTATTAATATATTAGTATGAGGATTGTTAGACAAAGACAACAATATTCTTAATAACGATGTCTTATCTTGAAGGGAAATAATATTCAGCTGAAGGAAGAGAACAATCTCCTGATGTAGATACGAAAATACTAGTGTTAGCTTTAGAGATTTCCAATACTTTGGAAAACTTCTGAGTGATTCAGGAATTTCGGAAAACTTTTTCTAAGTCTTTGGTATTGTAGAAAATTATAACAAAATTCTGGAAATTTTCATCTAGAGATTGTTATTGATGGTGAGTCGATCTCTTATATTGATGGCAGCGAAACCAATTACAAATATGTAGTAAGACCTACTTTCTAAGGATCGAGAGGTGGTAGATCTCGAATGTATGTCAAAAGAAAAAAAGCATAATTATAGTTATACCATCGTCCCTTTGCTATTATTTGCTTTTTCTCAAATTCAGTAATAGCAAATATATGTGAGAAAGATATATAGTATTTGAATCCATTAATTTTATTAAAAAGAAAAGATTTGGATATGGACATCTCCCATCACATATATATAAATTAGCCATTATGGTCTATAAAGAATTGAGTACTCTACTTATAAAAATGTCTAGAAGCAAAACAATTCTAACTTTTACCGCTTTTTACATCGTATGTACGTTGCAGAAATTTTTGAAAGAATTTCCTCCTCTCCGGTGAGAGTCGAACTCACAATCTCATGCTTATGGATATATTTTATCATTCAACTACAGAGAGAGTGGTGGCATTCGAGTTTAGTGCGAGTAACAGTCTTAAATTGCATTACATTACCAGATAATAAATAAAATCCACGCTAGGTTTTAGTTGCATACAGCAGCTATGTATTTTTCAAAAATTTCTCAAACCGACATACGTAAAGAGCAGTAAAATTTCCAGTTTTACATCGTAGAAGCATATAGTTATATGGAATTAAAACTTACCCTGGATTTCATTTAATATCGACTTCCATACTGTAATTTATGGCATGTTAGTGGAACGTAAACATCGCCGGCTTCTGTGATCGAATGGTAAGTCACAAGCCCGGTAAATTCTCTCCGGAAAGCAGAGATTTTCTTTACAAAACATCTGCACCGTCCGTAGGATGTAAAAAGCGGTCAAAATTACAATTTTTCAGTTTGACATCGTAAAAGTGCATAGTTACATATATGTGTAGAAGCACTTCTTAAATGAGATCTGTTGATCATTTCAGGGGAAGATTAAAATATCATATTTAAAGTCAAGGATGGAGGTAGTACAGGGGGGGAGCTACAAACAATATATATCACATTTCTACAAAACTGATAAATTAGAAAAACAGAATATTTAATAGAAACTTAAATTTTTTGTATTGGTTCTGGATAAGTAGCTTATTTGTACATGTGTTTTAGAAAGATGCAGATATAAAAGGTGTTTCAAATTTCGCGGTTTATTAAAGAATAAATAAAACACAGAATTTGCATTCACATTTTATTGGTAATCAATGAAGAATCAGTTATGACATTTATATGTGAAAAATAATATCTGCCAAATGGCCTCCTCTTGCACCTCCATAGATGTCCACTCTTTTGTTAAAATTTTCAATGACATTTTGACTTAATTGAGGCTCTATCTCACCAATGAAACGAATAATTTCATCTTTCAAAGCAGGAATTGATTGTGGATTGTTTTTATAAACCTGATTTTTCAAATAACCCTAAAGAAAATAGTCTAACGGGGTCAAATCACATGATCATGGTGGCCAATTAACATCACCGTTTCTTGAGATTACACGTCCAGGAAATTTTTCTCTCAATAAATCAATTGATTCGTGTGCAAAGTGAGGTGTAGCGCCATCCCGTTGAAACCACATATCCTCTAGATCAATATTCATTAATTAAGGCCACAAAAATTCGGTTATCTTCCGACGATATCGATCACTGTTGACAGTTACAGCTTCACCAGAAGCATTTTTAAAGAAGTAAGGTCCAACTACACCACCTGACCATAATGTACACCAAACAGTAATTCGTTTAGGAGGCATAGGTTTCTCATGAATAATTCGGGGATTTTCCTCACCCCAGATACGGCAATTTTGTTTATTAACATAGCCATCAAGTTCAAAATGTGCTTCATCGGAAAACATTATTTTTTGAGTAAAATCAGCTAGTTGTTCATTGATGAAATTGACAAATGAACGATGTTTTAAATGATCTAATGGCTTCAGTTCCTGTGTCATTTGAAACTTATATGCCTTCAGAGCTAAATTCTTGTGTAAAATACGCCATGTTGTTGTTCCACTAAGTCCAAGTTGTTGTGAACTTCGTGTAATGGACGTTTCAGGATCTTCAGTAACACTTTGACGAACCAAACCACTATTTTCTTCCGAACGACCACTATGACTGTATTTTTCCCTTTTTTGATCTTCCACGGAACCGGTCTCTTCAAAGAACGTTGATTTTCACAAAGTAATTCAACAATTTGAATGCGTAGTTGTACCGTGTACAAAGCCATTTTTATAAATGTCATACATCACACTTTTTAAATGCCCACATACCCAGACAAATTCAGTGCGCCATCTATATTTTATTTATTCTTAAAAAAAACCATGTAATTTGAAACACTCTTTACATACCTATATTGACAAAATTTAAAAAAATAAGATTTTTTAATTTGTGTTAATTTAACTAAAGCTGCAAGCAGTATTTTCAACAGTTTTGCATTTCCTTGTTTAAATATACATAATATATTTTTATCTCAATAAATTTTTAACACAGAGTACATACAAGTACAGTGTGCACATCAAGAGACATGGAATTTGGGTTTCCTAGTTATTCATCCAGTATTCATGGTGGTGACGCGACAGCAAGACATCATTATACGTAATTACATCTCATGAAAACACGTAAAGTACAATATCGACACATGTAGAAAACTTTAGCCAATAATATGAATTATAAAGCTCAATTGAGACGAAGCAGATAGCATCTCTATGTACATACATACATATATAAATATCGTAGAATGAATAATAACAATAGAAACTGTATGCAATTAATTGTATCATTGTAGAAATTTTTGAGCCAAACAGTTTTTCAAAATTATTAAAGTGTTCTAAGAGAGATTTAAGAATGGAAATTTGATCGGATTTACCGCACTTCATCCACTTTGATTTTCTGTTTCAACGACTTCCAGTGGGTGAATTCAACTGGAGTCAAACGCTTTCACTTTTCTCATAAATCGCTCGTGGCTTTTCATTGCCGTATACATGTGAAATATTTGATATCCAGTGGCGTTTATAGCTACACAACCTTTGACGCTATGTACAACAGCCTTAAACCCCTGCACAATTTCAATTTTGTCCTCATCAGAAACGTTTGTCGCATTGGTCGATGATGCAAAAGTCTTCTGAAGAATCAGAGCTTGACTTTTCTTTTATTGTAAATGTATAATCGCAGTCCCTAAATTTATACAATTCGTTTTATTGCTTGACTTTGACGTGCTACATGTTAACCAAATCGGTAATTCAGGAACTTTGTGCATATTGTTCAGCAAAAATATTAGAACATCAGTATCGCTAGCTAATATTTTGAAATTTTGATTTTACTTATGTTTAACATAATTTACGTATGGTTTTAACAACTCACTCTGCAACGGAACAATACGAAAAGCACAGCTTCTTAAGTTATAATGAAAACTTACTTTTTGTGCAATATGGAGATCAAAAAGTTCTTTTTATAGTAACGAGCCAAGAATGTATAACCTCTTCAAACTGGTAATGTTTAAAACTTTTTCAAAAATCGTGGAGTCTGGACTAGAAAGTATCGAGTATTGTGAACGGTTTATGAAATTCTTGTCGATCTGGGCGTTTGCAATTTTTGATAGAAGGTTAAGTATTTATAACATAGCGTATGTACGAGGGAGCGTTTTTATATTCGCGGAATGGGGGACAAGGGGTGTAAATAAAAAAACCAAATTATTTTTCTTTTTCAATATATTCACCTGCAAGACGGATACATTTTTCACATCTTTCAATTAATTTATTTATACCCTCATAAAAAAAATGATTTCTCTTTATCTGCAAAATACGCCGAAACTGCCTCCTTGACTTCATCATCGGCAGTAAATTTTTTACCCCGCAGCTCTTTTTTCATTTTCGGAAACAGGTAATAATCACTCGGGGCCAGGTCTGGGCTGTAGGGTGGGTGATTCACAATTTCGAAGTCCACCTTATGCAGGGCAATTGTCAATTTGTCAATTTTCTCCATCTTTTCTCTTTAATGGCTTCTTTTAGTCGCTCTAATATTGAAGCGTAATATTCTCCGGTTATAGAAACACCTTTATCTTTATAATCAATCAACAATATTCCTTCCGATTCCCAAAATATCGTTGCCATGAGTTTCCCAGCTGATTGTGACACTTTAAATTTCTTGGGAGGTGCTGTGCCCTTTTTATACCACTGCATGGAGTCTTGTTTGGACTCAGATTCATAATGATGAACCCAAATTTCGTCTCCAGTAACAATTCCACTCAATACACCATCCTTGTCTTCATTAAAGAGGTCCAAAAATGCACGCGAACACTCTACGCGCTGTTGTTTTTGCGGCGGCGTGAGCATTCTCGGCACCCATCTTGCGCTGACCTTAGACATGCCGAGATGATCGTGTAGGATTTTAAAAATTGTTGTATCGGATACTCCAACCATTTCTGCGAGTTGTTTCTTCTTTAGTCGAGCATCTTCGAGTACAATTTGTTCAACTTTTTGGATAAGTGCTGGCGTGGTCACCTCAATGCTCCTGTCCGACCTCGGGTCGTCTTCAAGGGATTCCCTTCCTTGTTTAAATAAACTATGCCACTTGTACTCCATGGTTTTTCCTGGACAAGAGTCGCCGTAAACCAATGACATCTCATTCATTATGGTCGCGACTGATTTCCCTTGCCTGGTAAGGAACTTTATAACGGCACGATATTCGATTTTTTTCCATATTTCACTTTTCACTCCTGATTATGTTACTTGGTTGACGATAGCTCAAAGACTAACTGTCTAATAACAATGAAACTTCGTATTTATACTAATCATGAGTCGTTGCCCAGGCCACGCCCCCAATGCGCCTACTCACCCCTCTACAACCCGCTCATTCCGCGAATATAAAAACGCTCCTTCGTACCTCTCGGACACTTGTTGAGCAAAGTATTATTAAAATTAGCTGAGTTAGCTTTCCAAATAATTTCGGTAAATGGGTTCTACAAGATTCAAGAAATAGAAACCATTAATTACTCCGATATCAACTTGGCAGGCTGAGCTAGTTTTATATTTGACTTCGACAATTTGGTCAAATTAAACAAATGTATCTCTTGATATCTGCTTCTGAGCTTCCCGGCGGGAACTGCGTCACTTGTATATCTGCCGACGTACGGTTTCCGCCCGGAAGCCCAGAAGCAGATAGCATGGACCAGTCTACGTACCAGATTAAATGTATCTCTTTTAAACCTTTCACCGGAGCATTGGAAAAAAGTAGGAGTTGTGGGTACGAGAGGATACTGTGAGCAGTACTCAATATTAAATTTCCTTTCGATAGTTATTGCTAATAGTAGACAGAAGATGTTCCGTTCCTTTTTAAGAAGAATGTGCTTGTTTTTGTCTTTACTCTTTTGAGTCTTTTTGACTGTATCTACAGTAAATATCGTAATTCTGAAATTCTAAAATTCTTGAATGTAATACCCTTCATTTCGTTGGAGAAAAAATAATTTACAGAAGTAATACGTTTTTAATTGAAGAAAATATTTATGGTCTGTAATATAAATTGCTAGTACTTATGTATATTTTTATTATCAAAAATTTACTACAATTAAATTAATAATTTTTGTATTTACTATTGTTAATATTATTCATTCAGTGATAAAAAATATCACGTGTAACAGCAACTCAGTACTATGTACATACGTAAACACACAATTTACTAAAACTCTATAAACTGTATAAGATTTCTGCATTTCAATTTAGATAAATTTAGACATTTCGTTTTATAAGTAAATGGTGGAATAAAATAATATAAAAATTTAATTATTTTTTCATTAATTTGATGTATGAGGTTGATGCATAAGTTCGTAGGGTTTGAAATTTATTAATTCTTAACAAAATATATGCACTAATCAAGAATGTGAGATAAATCTTAATGGAGACTGTGGCTAATTGAATGAATCAAAAAAGGTAAATAAAACTCCTTACCAAATCATAGTTCGTGTTTTGTATACGTATTTCGACCACTAGGTTGTCATCGTCAGTGAGTTAATAGTAGTGTCGTGTCTACATTCGCGGTTAAACTTCTACAAAATAATTCCGCAACTTTCCCCGCTAACCACCAAATTCATCCTGATCATATCACACACATGTTTATATTTTCTTCACTTATACTACACCTCCGCTTCTACTTACGGACCTTTTTTAACGGTCGTTTCTTCCAGACACTCATATAGGCCAGAACATGGTATTGGACCTTTGTCTATACTTAACATATGATTTTTATTTTTCACAATAAATAAGCTCTCTTTACTGTCCTATTACCAGTAATTGTTTATATTTTTTATTAAATGTAGATATTCAGCGATTATATTATAATTATTTTTCTAGCACGTGTTTCGCTAAACTGAATTTTTCTGGTCGATTAAACATGATGTGCACGATATGTTCTTTGTATCGGCTTCCTACTGGATGTTTAATTTGACCAATGTATTTGTTATTACAATCGCGGCTGTTTAAATCCCCGATTTCTGATTTAACTTGACTTTATTTTTGCATTTCCTAAAAGAGATTCCTGTATCGAAATGTAACTTGAAATCCGCGTTCTTTAAAAAACCCCTGTAAATTTGTTTAACTAGGCGAAACGGTTAGCATATAATTTGCTCGTTTAGATTGTTTTGAGGTAACAAACAAGTGGTATCCCGGATTGTCTTTTTAAGTTAGCTTTCTTAATAAACTAATGATTATTTCCTAATCAAAACCATTATATTTCACAATGTTCTTAAATTAAAATTTAATTCTCTTTGTATTTCATTTTTGTTAATGGACGACCGTTAAAAAGATCCGTAAGTGGAAGCGGGGATGCACTTTAGTATTATATAATTGTTAGTTTTAAGACTAGGAAATAGAAACGTGTATGAAATAATCGGTATGCACGTGGTGGTTAGCGAGGAAAGTTGTTGCGGAATTGTTCTATGCGAATTTTATCGCGGATCCTGGTACGACACTGTGATTAATTATTTACTTATGATGATAACTTACTTGTCGAAAAAGTACATAAAATACGAATATTGATGTGGTACGGGGTTTTATTAATTTTTTAATAAGAATGTGAGAATTAACGTCTCCTATTATTCCGTCGTTATTACTAATTGTAGAAAATTAAAAATTTTTCTTCATTGGATAAGATTCGAACCTGCATCGACCTAACTAAGAATATATTTTTCTCCGTTAATTAGACTGCCTCACGTTTCGTTCCGACAGCCTTGATAAAATTCTCATGGTACTCGTGAACGTTGAGAAATGTTTATGTCAAAATTACCATCTCTAAACCGAGAAAACTATTATTGTGCTGTTATCACCGCAATTAGTTACATTTTCTTCATATACGGCTCAAATGCTTCTAAATGACGCGTCCGATGCATTGTCTCCTCTGTTTAACTTAAATAAAAGGGTATACCATCGAATAGAAAAATGCTTGTTTTTTTCTATTTGATGTTTCGTTTTCTTTTGTCAACAAATAAAGCAATTTTCGCAAAATTCATTAATTCATAAACTATCCAATTAAACAATAACAGAAAATTAAAATAGCTTTGACATACGCCTAACAATTTTTCTCGAGGCATTTTTATTCTAGAAATCAAGAACGCTACAAATTTATGCATCAAATTAATATTTTCTGGTATGTAATTAGGATAATAATTAGATAAACATAATTACCAACCATACCATAATGGTACAAAGGGCGCTGCAAAAGTTTTCCAATATATCGCCATCAATTGTTGCATACAGTGATAAGTTCAGTATTGGTTCAGATTTGTTAGCGTCCATATTGTAGCCGAACGCTTGGATTCTCTATGTTAGTTGATTAAAAATTGATATCGGTCAAAAATTGAATATCGAATAATTGTACGGTAAGACTTTGCCCGTGGAGTGAATATTGATCAATGTTTGGAGATAATTACATCCATACTAGAGCATGATTATCTACATCCTAAAGCCGTTTCAAAATGGTTTAAGGAGCTCCAGAGAAAAAATTCGATTTGGATCTGGAAGAACATTGCTGCTATAAAGAGGATTCTTCGATGGGATAGGTACAAATTTATAAACTATCTAGAAATGGAAGAACGTTTGGGTATTATTCATCGTCAATTTGTATTATTCTGCGTGCACATCTTCGAGTGAGGACGATTTGTTCTCAGTGGATACCCTATATATGCCTCAGTCGACGGGCAGATGACCAGACGCATTCCATAGTATCGTTTAACAATGGCTTAATTCATTATGTCAATAACATTTTGGCAGGTGACGAAACTTGACGGTACGTCATTGCATTAAAAGTGAAGTGCCTACTAAGGAGGAGAACAAAGTCGGATTGCATTAAAATGCAGATCTGTTAAAAAAAGGTGTCATCTTCTTTACCATGAGAGGAGGGAGTTGAAAACCATAAAGGCAGCTACTGCGAATAGTACAACAAGCGGTGCTTTCCTAGAGTTGTTTATAAGCACTTAAAAATATTTGACTTCCTTTGAGACCGTACTAAGTGTATAACAAGAACTGCAGAAGGTGTTGGAGCATACATTGTATATGCCGGATATCGCTCCATGCGGCTTTACATTGTAAAGAGCAAGTTGACAGATTCCAGAAAATGTTCCATACAAAAGAATCCTCGTAGAGTATGGGATGATTAAGGTGCCTAGCTTTCAAAAGAAACTTGAAAGAGTTGTTTTGATGACTAGTCTCGAAGAACGGCCAAGTACGTAGAATGAAATTTAGTTTGAAAAATTGTGAACATTAAACTCTATTGCAAAACTTTTGTAGTTGCTTCTTACAATAAAATTCCATTGAATTTTACGTCTAATTTCCCTAAAAATACAATTTTCTTTAAGATTTCGACGCGTTGTCTGAAATATGAATATTTCACTGTTCATCAAATTGTTAGCAATAACTAGACAATGACACTCAGGAGAAAATTGTATTATTATACATAGTACAACGAACATTTTTATTTATAAAAGAACAATAGGATAATACGAAGAGAAGAAATTAATTTGCAATTTACACTACGATTAAGAAATTAGGGTCTTGATTTGCGTCGGGGTGGCGTTCCGGGAAAGTTTGACGCATATTCAAATAACGGAAGTAAAACTACATTTTCCATAAAGTACAATGATGTATATCTGCAAAATACGTTTCTTAATCGTCATAAACATTATCACAAGCTAATAACTCCTATTATACTAAAGAAATTATAATAAAATAAAATCGTTCCAGATGTCAAAATTTATAGTTGTTGCGATAAGGCAAGAGAGTATTTGATTTATTTCATCTCAAAAGGCAAACATCGAATCATACCAATTGAAACGCGATTTATAGTTTTATGTTTTTGGTGCAACGCAAATTTGAATAACGCAAATCGATTTGGTGCAGATCGAGACCCTAGTGTAGATAGAGATTATTGTTAAAAACGCTTTTAATGTTTGCAGTAAGTTGTAATCAGTGGAGGAAAATATTTCTAGTTGCTTTGAGACTGTTTAGAATTGAAAACAAGGCTTTTTCCATTTTCACATTTTTAAATTTTTTTATTAAAAATTATATTGACGGCAATAGTGAATTTAATTTATTGTTTTCAATTTTAAAAAGTTCTAGAGGTCCAGCAACAAGTATCATAAGCTTATGTAGTAAAAGTAGTTAAAATTATTGAAAAATTAATAAAAATCAATTACTTTAACTATAAATCTTATGCTTCAAAATAGCTTTTAACTGGTCTTTGTTAGCATTTTATTAATTCTTTTCATGCAACATTACTAAGAGATAAAAAAAATAAAAATTACTCCCACGTTCTTCCTTATAAAATATTTTGTTTTCGAAAATTTGATGACTAATAGAATTTGTTATGTTTCTTACACTGGTTTTAATTCTAATTGCTTTATTGCTTCATCAGGTGTTTCTGAGGATAAAATTTTGGGCCGTTTTAGCTTATGCCGGTGACTTAAAAGTATTTTGTTCAGTTTAAGCTATTTCCGGTTGTTAAAACTTATAGCATCGTCTTAACATTATTTGCAATTGGCGTGAGTCTAATGAAATGTTATCAAATGAAAAGTAGTATTTAGTACTACTTATGTAGTAATATTCCAAATTGTTATAACTTCTTCGTATTTAATTATTCAGTTGATCAAATTGTTTTAGCTAGACAGGTTGAAGTTAAAGATTTAGGAGCTCTCTTCGACCCACATTTAAGCTTTTCTAAATTGACTTCGTATGCAATTCTGTTTTGCATTCTCTTAATCGTTCTAGGAGAACGAATAGTGGAAAGTGATGAAAAATGGACTTATTTTGAAAACCCTAAGCCCAAAAAATCATGGTTGTCATCTGGCGAAGCCGGACCATCGACTCCCAAGCCAAATCGTTCTGATCGCAAGACAATGCTCTGTGTTTGGTGGGACCATAGTGGCGTGGTGTATTACGAACTGTTGAAACCTGGTGAAACAGTTAATACTGATCGCTGACGACCACAAATTATTAATTTTAGCCATGCATTGATAGTAAGCGTCCAGAATGAGCCCGAAGACACGATAAAGTGATTTTACAGCACGATCACGCGTTGTCTCATACAGCAAAGTCGGTCAAGGAAACATTAAAAGCACTTGGATGGGACATAATATCGCACCCGCTGTACTCTCCATACCTTTCCCGGTTCGACTATTGCCTTTTTGCATCAATAGGACATTGATGATTGCTTGTAGAGCAGCACTTCACCAATTTCGAAGAAGTTAGAAAATGGCTCGATGAATAGTTTTGCTCAAAGAACAAATAGTTATTTTGGGATGTTCTCCATAAATTGCCTGAAAGATGGGCAAGATGTGTAGAATCAAATGGCCAATACTTTGAATAAATAAATTTTTCCACTTTCTTAAAAATTGTGTAGTTTTTTGCGATACACTTAAGCTTTTCTAAATTCATGCAGAACATTTATGGATCCGTCTACTCTAAGATTGTTATTTCAATCATTCGTCTTTTCCAAACTTGAGTATGTCGCCATTATTTGGTACCTTCATTATGTATATTCACATCTAGAATTTGAGAGAGTCCAGATGAGATTTTTGAAATATCTTGAATTTAAAGATAGTGCTGAGTATCCTCTTCGTAGTGCTGACTATGTCAATTTACTTTACGATTTTAATTTCCAACCCCTTTGAGCTAAGCGTGAGTTATTTAATGGCAAATTTTTGATAAAAGTTGTCAATAATATAATTGACTCACCGTCTATTTTGTCATGGAAAAACTCTTGCGTTCCTGTTCGTAGTGTCGACTACGTCAGTTTATTTTACGATTTTGATTTCCAACCCCTTTAAGCTAAGCGTGAGTTATTTAATGGCAAATTTTTGATAAATGTTGTCAATAATATAATTGACTCACCGTCTATTTTGTCGTAGATAAATTTTTGTGTTCCTCGATGTTCAACTCGATCTAATGATTCCTTTGTTGTTCGAAAGCTAGAACAAAGCTCTTCTATCGCGTATGAGTTCGGATGCTAATGCCTTATTTGGAAGTCTATCCCAATTGTATTAATGATAATAATTGGCGTAATTTAATGCTAATAATTAGTGCTTGCAAACCCAAAGTTCATCGACTTTTTTTTGTTTATTTAAATTTAATTTCGTTCTTTTATATGGCACTTGTCTATTATCATATTGATTAATATGAGTATGTTCAGTTTTTATATAATTTTTGAAGACTATCGCTTATAATTATAACAACTACCGCCAACGAAGTAATTCTAAAGGCTTTGAATGCCACCCACAAACTTTAAAGTTATTTCGTTTTTTATCTAGAGGTATTATTTACCTCAAGATACTACATCCTCAATTTCTTTTATTTCTTTCATGTTGCATTTTGAGAGAAAAGTTTGGTCCTTCGAAATCCGTCCATCGTAAATGAAATTGATTCATTCGAAATAAATTTGGGCAACCAAGTGACACCAAGTGAATTAATTTGTTTCAATGGTAATTTGCTTAATTAGATCATACTAGTTTAATAGAACATACTTGTTGCTGGATTCGATTTGATATTAAAAATGACTATTTGCAGTACTACTCGAAAGTTTTTGAATAAATTTAAATAACCTCTGTAATTTTAATGACAAACAGAAGTGTTTTATATTCAAGATAATAAAAGAAAAAACTTTCGGGTAGATATTTATAATCCACTACTAATAATATTAGGTTAGTGTTATTTATATTCCCTAACACGTATTAAATACATACAAACATATACACTTACATATATCTAGTATTAGTGTTTTTCTGTAGCAGTAAATTGTACATAAATAAACTTGGTGTTCTGTACATAAATAATATTCAAATAAATTTACATTTTTAAAAAATATATACACATGAAACGGATGACTTAATAGTATTTTTGATTTTGAAATATAGTTTTCAAGTAGTTTGGAATGCGTAATAACTTTTTAAAAATTTTTTAATAGTCAACGATTTTTGGTCTATATAAGTAAACTGTACATGTACATATTTGTATATATTCTGTAAATAGCAAAATAGGGTTATCCAATATGTAAATATTTTTGTTTCGTATACGATCGTTTTATTTTGGAAATCTAACATTTTTGTTAACATTATAGATTTCGTAGAGCAACGCACGTCACCCCGAAATCTTATTTAAATTTCATAGCCGGTTATAAAAGTATATACAAAATGAAAGAAAGGGAACTGAACGATGGAGCTTTAAGGATGGATACTGGTCTGGAAAAATTAGCCGAGGCTTCAGTTTCGGTTGAAATATTGAAGAAAGACTTAGCAGTCATGGAGAGGGAATTAGTTGAAGCAAATCGTAAAGCTGAACGAGTGTTAACGGAAGTAAGGATTAAGTACTTTAAATTTACATTTTAGATCCCGTATTCCTCTAAAATAAATATTATAAATTTTCATAGAATAGGAAACAATTTTTTCTGAATATTAAAGAGGTCGTTATTCTTCCTGTTACATTCAGAAATATATTTTGTAGATGTTGGCACTTCTGGCTCTAGATAGAGAACTGAGTGCTTTATGAACAATAAAAAATATCGTAAATTAAAAATAAAGTGCTACAATTTCAAGTTGATTAAATGTCATTTGTACTAGTCGCAGACTTTGTAAATAGTAAGACCTCGTTTTTAGCATAAAATTGTGAACAAATTCCGATATTAAAATTTCATTATAACAATTTTACTTGTAAAACAAATGGTTTGGGCCGTACTAACTTTCTAAACTAAATTTCTTTATACTGACAAAACCAGTATTGTAATAGAGGTAATACAAATGCATGTGTGTACGCTACAATGGTAAATTCGACTTGATAATTTTTAAGTACGAGGAATGTTCTGGGAATTACATATAATTTTTATAATTTTGTTCATTTTCGTCAATATTACAATGTCGTTTTTCAACATAATCTCCATTTAACTGAATATATTTATCCCAACGATAAACTAATTTTTTAAGCCGTCCTCAAAGAAGTTTTTCGGTGTCTTGTCAATCCACCTATTTATGGCACGTTTTACGTCAGTTAAACTTTCAAATCGAACCCCGTAAGGGTTTTTCCAAATCTGGGAACAGATGGTAATCACTGAATGCAAGATCTGGGGACTAAGGTGGATACGGCAGCAATTCTCATCGTAAATCGTTCAAAACATCCTTCGTTTTTCTTGCGGTATGTGGTTTTGCATTATCCTGTTGCAATAACGGACGCTTATGCAACTTTTCAGGCCGTTTCTTGATTAGTGCCGCCTGTCGCAGTGGTCCGGATAATAAATTTTAATAATACTCTGCATTAATTGTAGTACCTCTCGGCAGATAATCCATGAAAATAATCCTTTCGCAATCTCAGAATACAGTAAGCATTACTTTTCCAACAGACGGAACTGCACGCGCCTTAAGTGGAGGCCCTTCTTCAGGTTTGCGCCATTCTTTGGATTAACTTTTCATCTCAGGTTTGAAATATGGAATCCACATTTCGTCAGTGGTTATTATTTGTTGGCAAAATTCATCACCGTAATGGGCTAACAGCTCTTGAAGTTGACAAGTATCGCACCTATTGAGTTTTTGTTCTGGTTCCAACAGTCTTGGCACCCAGCGCGCCGAAACCTTGCTAACGCCCAAACAATCATGCAAGATGTCATGAACTTGTCGTGTACCTATGCCTAGGTGTACACTAATTTGACGAATAGTCATTCGCCTGTCGTCTTTCAGTAGGTTTCCGACGGCAGTAATGTTTCTTTCATTTACCGACGTGCTTGGCCGCCCACTGGATAGATCGTTTACTAGTGATGTTCTACCGGCTTTAAAACGATCGATCCACCGATAAACAGTACTTTTGGATTCTGCAGATTCACCAAATACTCCTTGTAGATGACTAATAATTTTTGACGTTTTCACATCTTCTTTCCACAAAAAGAAAATTATCGCTCTTTGAGATTTTGCCGCGTGTTCCGTGGTTACGAAAACAGTGCTACTAAAACGCATCTACATCAGTCGAATTCCTGAATCAGACTGAACAATGTTGCACTAGATAGTTGCATAAACATGTCAAGACTTGTCTGGCATCAATAACATTGCGTATAAGTTATACGTTATTTAATTATAGCACCAATTCCCAGAATATAGGAAACACCCCTCGTACATTTTTATTCGTTTAATAGACTGCCCGGCTGTAATGCTTTTATGTAATTGCAAACAAATTTTCCGATGGAGTATTGAAATTAATGTTTAAGGATGCTTAAAAATTTTTAGACAAGAAAGTTATATTTTCATTAATAATATTTTTAGTTTTAATATTTTGAACTTCGTCCATAATTAAATAATATTTTTAGGTAACAGAAAAAGCAATGCAAGCGGAAGGAGTTAAAAACCAAGTACAAAAAGTAAAAGAGAAAGCGGAAATACTGGTACAGCAAATAGCAATAGAAAAGGGATTTGCTCAAGAAAAACTAGAAGCCGCAAGACCTGCTTTGGAGGAAGCCGAAGCAGCTTTAAATACTATTAAACCGGCCCATATAGGTATTGTGTAAAAAATGTTGACGAAGCAGTAATATATTTTTATTTATAGCTACTGTTAGAAAACTTGGAAGACCTCCGCATCTAATTATGCGCATTATGGATTGTGTGTTGATACTATTTCAAAGAAGATTACAACCTGTTGCACCAGATAGTGCTGCACCATGTCCTAAGCCGTCTTGGCCAGAGTCGTTGAAGGTTATTTTATATAACTTCAAAATAATTTCTGAGGATTTTTATTTAGCAAAGTTTCATATATTTTTAGTTAATGGCATCAGCTACATTTTTGCTTCAACTGCAAAATTATCCGAAAGATATGATAAACAATGAAATGGTTGAACTAATGGAACCATATTTCGAAATGGAAGATTACAATATGGACACGGCTAAAAGAGTTTGTGGTGACGTAGCAGGGTTATTATCATGGACGAAAGCCATGGCTTTTTTCCATGGTGTTAACAGAGAAGTTTTGCCGTTGAAGGCGAACCTAACATTACAAGAAGCTAGATTGAAAGTAATAACATTGTTAACGAATGAAAGATTTTGATTTTCTTTAAATATAATTATACAGGCTGCAATGGATGATCTCGCAGGTGCCGAACGTCTTTTAGAAGAAAAAGAACAATCATTAAAGGCCGTAAAGGATCAATATGATTCGGCCGTCATGGAGAAACAACGATTAACTGATGCAGCTAATTCTTGCATTAGGAAAATGAATACAGCAACAACATTAATTAACGGTTTAGGAGGAGAAAAATTACGATGGACTCAGCAAAGTAAAGAATTTAAGGCTCAGCTAGGTAAATTTTGTAAAATATTTGTGGGAAATGAAGTATTTATCTTAATATATAATTAGGTCGTTTGGTTGGAGATGTTGTTCTAGCAACAGGATTTTTATCATATTGTGGACCTTACAACCAAGAATTTCGTTCAGGTTTAGTTAAATCATGGAGTGAAGTTCTAGAATCCAGAGAAATACCTTTCACAAATAAATTAAATATAACCAATATGTTAGTCGATAGCTCTACAGTATCTGAATGGACATTACAAGGTTTACCTAACGACGAGTTGTCAGTGCAAAATGCTCTTATCGTAACAAAATCTCGCTCCTATCCTTTATTAATAGATCCACAAACACAAGGAAAAATGTGGATTAAAAATAAAGAAGCTAGCAATAACTTACAGATAACTACTCTTGATCACAAATATTTTAGAACTCATTTAGAAGACTGCTTATCTTTAGGTAATACATTTTGTGTAATAATCATTTTATGTTTCTCAAGTGATGTTTGTGTATATCCACTGAGATTGAATCTATATTATAATTTTTATATATACGTTTTAATATTTTTCTACGGCCACTATTCAAAAATCAATTTCTTGTATTAATTGCCGTTTGCAAATAGTTTCTCAATCACAATGAAAAAGTTACATAAACTTGCTGAAAGTAAGTATTGCACACAGTTATGTTATTTTTCCGCGTACATCTGTCGCTTTGTAATTGGGAAATTTTTCTACATTACAAATCGATGCGAAAAAATCTACCTTGAATAGACATTTTGTTCGTTTCTTTATTAATATGTTGATGGTTTTATTCTAACTATAAATTTTATTCTCTTATTTTTGGCTTTCCGACTATTAGGGATAACAAAACACTTAGTTCATTAATTACATAAATAAAAAGAAAGAAAGTTAAAAGAAAGAAAAAAGTTAAAAGAATCATTCAAATATTAATAAAACCCTGTTTACTACGTACGTTTCAAGGAATAATACATGTCAACACACGAATGCATTGAACGACAGAACAAGGGTGCGTTTTTCTCGCCAAGTCGGCAATGAGGTTGCCAGAGCGTATCTAGACAAACTCTCTAATTTTCGGCGATTTGCCAAATAAATGAATGTTAAAAGGAATCATTCAAATATTAACGACATCCTGTTTACTACGTACGTTTCAAGGATAACACCTATCATCAGATAAACTTGTGTTAACGAACAACTCCTTTGTAGAGCTTATTGTACCTTTTCGATGCAGAAAAATAATGAAAAAACATTGCCCCCCTCTATCGTACAACACGCCGACAATTGTTTGTCTGCATACTCTCTGGCAACCTCGTCGCTGACTTAGCGAGATAGACCTTGTTCTGTCGTTCAATACATTCGTGTGTTATACAATAGAGGAAGGTTTTCCTTAGTTCATTAATTGATAGATTTTAATTAATAATATTTTTTAAATATGTGTTTTTGCTGTTGAAAATGGTCAATCTACAAAAACAGAAAACATTTTAAACTAACAAAATTATGCGACGGAACTGTTACGTACATTTGGTAAAGGTTTAATCTGCGAGCATGTACTATTTTTTTTTTATTTTTGAGTGTCAAGTAATGGTTATATGTATGAGTATTTGTAAATTCACGTTGATTTATGTATGTATAGGGAGACAATTTATAATTTAATTCTTAAAATGTCTTGCATTTGAAGTAAGTGTTTTATTATCTTCCATAGTCGAAAACCCCAACATAAAATAATGAAAATCATAGACAGATATATGTAGGTATACATTTTATTTATTTTAACAATATTACATTATTACTTTAAGCATAGTTTTTAATTTATTACACTTGATATAATTTATTCTAAAATTAGACCAGTTCTGTATATTAATTCCTTGAATTCCCTTATTTGCAAGTAAATTTTCGAATATTGAAACGTCTACCAATGATGACCTTGACGGTTGTTCGATATTTGTTATTAAAAGTTGTAGGTGGGCTAGATGCACCCCAGTACACTATTTTATTGGCAATATCCATCTGTATAGAAATGCATTTGTTAATACATGTAATTCTCTATAACAGCTAGGATCTCATCCACCATTTACAGAAATATAACAAATATAAAATTCCTGTTCGTTCTGAGTTTGTTTTGTATCTTACGACTAGACAGCTCCTGTAAACACATGACATGTCGTATGGTTCAAATAAAGTATATGAACATAAATATCTATATTTTATGTTTAGAAATCGTGGTCGTTAAAAAATATATGGTGCAACACCTGTCTAAAGCCATTTGTTTCATTTGCGGTGTATGCTTAAGGTGCGTGTGACAAACTTCTGAAAAAGTATCGCTTTTTGCACTTATTGCAAAACCTACTTTTTAATAAAATTTGCTTAAATTTTTATTCATATCTTGGTAGCTTATTAAAGTCTTATTTTGTTGATAGATGCGAAAAAATACTAATAATTATGATTGAGAAGCAAGTTTCTTTACTATATTACTTTCATTTATGTTTAAAATGAGAATATTGTATTGTTTCTGATATTTAGTGGTTATTTTGACTCGTCTAGTAGTAATTTATCTAAACAATATTATAAATATTCTTCAGATCGCGACTAGAATTGGAGTGCTGTTCTTTATTTCTTTTCTTGCGTTTCTGTGGACATAATCATATCATATTTTGATTTAACATTTAACAGAATTGTTGCGTTCCATTTTTATATTCTCTCTACTATGTATAAAATATATATACTTGACTTGCTATTTCTGATGTACAATGACATTTGATCGCTTTTCGTTGTTCGTTTGTTCTTTGATAGAATTTTTTGAGATCCGGTTTCTATTTTCTTTTTCAATTTTGTTTTCTATTTTTTCCCATATCCGTATTTACTTAATTCTGTGTATGGTTCTGCCTTATTCTCTTCTTATCCTGACGTATTTGGTTTTCTCTGCCTGGTTTTTGGTTCGTACGTTTGGTTTCCTTTTTCTTAGTTTTACCTTATCTTCCACATTGGACTCTTGGTTACATCATTCACTTCTGTGATCTTTGGGTGCCACTTCTATTAGTGACTGAGTCGTTTCAATGATCATTTCTTTTATTTTTTTTCAATTTTTTATTCTATCTTCGTCTTAATACTATTTGTACATTCTTGTTTTTTCTTTATATTTTCAATTTTCCAATATCCCATGTTTGTCATTTTCTTTGTTTTTCCAATTTTATTAATTTCTATTTAATTGTACTGGTAACCATAAAATAGTGGCAATCAGCATTAGCGCCTACGTAGGATCTCACACTCGAAAATATTACTTTGCTCTTTTTTGTTAATATATTGTCAATTTAGCTTTTAAAATTTTGTCCTGCTGACACTATGCACTTTGGTGCTATATTTTGTGATAAAGTACTTATGTTATTACTTTCCCTTACTGAAAGAAATATAAAAATGTGTAGATGCTGAATGACGATAATAAAGTTGAGAAACTTTGAGCCAAGTTCTCGGAAGACAAAAAAAAGTAAATGAAAATGTCATTTCAGGACGACCATTATTGATAGAAGATATAGATGTAGAATTAGATCCAGTTTTAGATAATGTTCTGGAAAAGAATTTTATTAAGTCCGGTTCTATCGAGAAAGTAATTGTAGGTGATAAAGAATGCGATGTACTGAAAGGATTTATGCTTTACATAACGACCAAACTTCCAAATCCACCATATTCTCCAGAAATTAGTGCTAAAACCTCAATAATTGACTTCACTGTAACAAGACAAGGTACTCGATTGTTTGATATACTTCATCGGTTTTTCAAATTATATTATTTCTTAGGTTTGGAAGATCAACTTCTTGGCAGAGTAATTTTAATGGAGAAAACAGAACTAGAAGCAGAGCGAGTTGCTCTATTCGAATCAGTAATGACTAATCAAAGGCGAATGAAAGATTTGGAAGCTAATCTACTACTTCGTTTAAATTCAACCCAGGGCTCTTTGGTAGACGACGAAGAATTGATTAACGTGCTGCAAGTAACAAAAGTGACCGCAGAGGAAGTTAATCAAAAATTATCCGTATCTGTTCATACCGAAAGAAAAATTAATGTCGCTCGTGAAGAGTTTAGAGCAGTGGCGGCGCGCGGATCAATCTTGTACTTCTTAATTGTTGAAATGAGCAATGTTAATGTGATGTACCAAAATTCATTGAAACAATTTTTATCTATATTCGACAATTCCATCACTAAATCTACAAAAAGCACTGATACAGAGGAAAGAATAGATATTATACTTAAGTATTTAACTTTTGAGGTAAATTCTTTTGTAGTTTATTTTCGTATTTTCTTATAAAAGTATGTTATAGGTGTGGAAGTATACGCAAAGAAGCCTTTATGAGCGGCATAAGGCCTTATTTACTTTAATGATGGCTATAAAGATTGACCTTCAAAAAAGTCATATTAGTCACGAGGAATTTATGGCTTTTATAAAAGGCGGTGCTTCGTTAGATTTAAATGCTGTTACACCGAAACCTTTTAGATGGATTTTAGATATAACGTGGTTAAACTTAGTAGAAATAAACAAGTTGGCAACGTTTAAGGAAGTTTTGGAAAAGGTTTGTTTAATGTGGTTTGTAATTATGAATTTTTGAATTGGTACCCATACTTCTGGCGATATTATTTTCTCTATACTACCGTACGCTAGCAAAACCGAACCATATACAAAATAGTGTTGCTTTGAAGAATTACTGTCTATCAATACGAATAACTTTTCTAGTTTTTACAAAAAAGCGAAGAAGATAGTTTCAAAATTTCAAGGCAATAAGTAAAATTTTGCAATTTAGTTTTTTTTTTGTATCAAGGTAGAGAGAGTGCCGATGTTTCTATAAACTTATAATAATTATTGTAACAATAAGTAATATTATGATCGGTGTTCTTCCATTCTTCAACCATCTACAGGTAAAATCTTCCTGCCAAATGCCAATCAAACTTGCATGGAGCGTGCTATTTTGTGTCGACAAAAGCGACCATCTCTATTACACTACTAAAGAGCTTGTTCCCTTTCGAGCTATCCAATTACGTTTTTTATTCATTTAAGCATACTATAGTATCGTAAGGGTTCTTCAAGTGTCTTGCTTAAGTTTCTGCTGTTTAATATTTTCATATAAGACTTGTTTGATTTTTTTGATGTGATAGTAATTATGCAGATAATTTAAATAAAGCTATGTATACTATTATACTAACATTTCAAATTTCTCAATGGTTTTTAAAGTACTATATGTCTATAAATAATTGGTGTACAATTAAAAATACAAAATATGTGGCTATAATTACAGTAATATTTTATTTATGAATTACAACACTAATGGTTATATTAGAAAATAGCTCTTAATAAATTCATTATTTCATTCGATTTAGTACTAGCATTTATGTTTCTTATTACATACTTATACTTGCAAATCTGTCGCGACGTCTTTATTACACTTTTATGAATACTAAGTACGTAAAATACTTTTTCTTTATCCCATAATTTCTATTTATTTATAAACATATAATAACGCCTTATGATACATTTTTTAAAATTTTTGGTTGTACTATGAGAAAAGTGTTTTAATATTTGTGAATAAGCTTTGTAATTAATCAAACGGCAAGTCAGAAATGGTTGCCGCGTCTTCCAAAATTGTAAGCGATTGGATCACAAGTACATTTTCGGCAACTTGAAATAGACCCAACAACATACAACAGACGACCGTCCATGTTTGTTTACTGTGAAATTTAAGTCTTTGTTGCTTAATATTTATGCAAAGTACTTGATTGATTCTTTTGACAGGATTCTAGTTTATGCAAATAAGACAAAGCTATTTTTATAAGATAGCAATACTTTATACCTACAAGCAACTGGTGTATAATTAACAGGGGCGAGGGGGGGAGGTACAGGATCATTGGATAAAGTACAGTAGGCGGTATAGTGACAATGCATAACAAGCCAAGTAAGGCCGCAGTACATTGGGGAGTGTCACAGTGGGACAATTCCCAAGAAATAGAGGAACAGACCACAGATTTACAGATATATAATTTTCTTTCTGTTTTTTTTGTCATGACTAGAGTTGAATAGTCTTATATACTCCACAGGAGCGAATCGCCCATACTTACGTATTTCAAGAAATAGAAGAAAAATTATACGAACGCTCCGAAGTTCTTTATTAATGGAATTTGTATAAAGGTTTTTGCCAACATGTCATTTTTCATGGTTTCAAATAATGTAGTGAAAACAATTATATTCACAGTACTTGGTTTGAATTTTTCTTTAAATTTTCAAAATTTTGGGTTTGTAGTATTCTTAAGAAGAAAAAAGTAGATAATTTTTGCTAGGATACAAATCCAATAGTTTACCAATGGATTTTTTAGATTGAAACTAATGAGCGTGAGTGGAGGGTCTGGTATGAAAAAGAAAGGCCTGAAGAGGAAGACATACCGTGCGGTTACCAGAAATCCCTTGATGTATTTAGGAAACTATTACTTATAAGGTCATGGAGTCCTGACAGGACATTGTCACAAGCCAAAAATTATATTATGGGTAAGTTCGTTTGTGTTTTTTCTATATGAACAAATTGATATAATGAATTCTAATTATGTAATAATTGTTAATAATAGTAATGACAAAGTGCTTTTCAAGTATTTTTCGATATTTTGCCTTTTTCGGTGAACATCTCTGATAATTTTGTTTGATGTACTAGCAATCGCAAAGCATTTGAAAATGTCCAATGATGTCTTAATGATGAACGAGAAGATGCCTATATTCCTGGACGTAAATTTATTACTTCGTTCATTTATTTCTAGACTCTCTTGGTAACGAGTATGGTGAGGCTTGCATTTTAGACTTAGAAGTGATGTGGTTAGAATCAGATCCCGACATACCATTAATATGCCTACTTTCTATTGGATCCGATCCATCACCACAAATCACTGCGCTAGCTAAAGTAAAAGAGATTCGTACGTATTAACCTTATAAAAACCATAAATGCAATTTTACGCACCTATTTTTAGAACTAAAAGCAGTGTCGATGGGACAAGGTCAAGAAATAGTAGCCAGGGATATGATTGAAAACGCAATAGCAAACGGTGGATGGGTTTTATTGCAAAATATTCATTTATCGTTGCCTTTCGCAACTGAAATTATGGCCATGATTCTGGAAAATGAATCTAAGCACGAGTCGTGTAGAATTTGGTTGACTACAGAAGTACATGACCAATTCCCGATTGGATTGCTGCAGATGGCAATTAAATATACAAATGAACCTCCTCAGGGAATCAGAGCTAGTATGAAACGGACTTATCAAAATATTACACAAGATTATTTAGATTATTCAGCACAATCGCAATGGCCTCCATTGTTATATGCTGTGGCGTTTTTGCATACAGTTGTTCAGGAGCGACGAAAGTTTGGACCTTTAGGTATATCGAAATAAAGCGTTGTTCTTGTTTTGAACAAATATAGAGGATCTGTGTATATCCTTTTTTATATAATTAATTTCACAGGATGGAATATACCTTATGAATTTAATCAGGCCGATTTTGCTGCTTGTGTCCAATTCGTTCAGAACCATTTAGATGACATGGATCCTAAGAAAGGTGTTTCGTGGCCAACAGTTTGCTATATGCTTGGAGAAGTGCAATATGGTGGTCGAGTTACCGATGATTTTGATACACGTCTTTTAACAACATTCACACAAGTACGAAAAAAATCATACAATTAGAAAAGAACATTTGCACACATATCATAGACTAGACTAATGTTTTTGAGTTTTTAATTTTCAGGTATGGTTCTGCGATGTACTTCTGCGACCAGGTTTCGAATTCTACACAGGATACAAGGTTCCTCAAACAAGAAATTTGCAGGGATACGTTGATTATATTAATAGCTTACCGACGTCTGATTCACCAGAAGTGTTTGGTCTTCATGGAAATGCCGATATAACTTACCAGATAAATACGGCTAAAGGTAGTCTCTTCTTCTTGATTAGACCAGCACACTGCACTTGAATTTTTTTAGGTATTTTGGACACAATTTTAAATGTACAACCAAAAGAAGGGGGCAGTGGAGGTGGCGAAACTAGAGAAAGCATAGTTTATAGTTTAGCACAAGATATGTTAGCGAAACTTCCTACTCCATACGTTGGATTTGAAGTTAGAGAAGCCTTGCAAAGAATGGGGCCGTTGCTGCCTATGAATATTTTCTTACGGCAGGAAATTGATCGAATACAGAGAGTTATAAAAGAGGTTTTCCGTTCCAATGCATGTAAATTAATACTAATTATATTCTCTTTTTAGGTTAAATCAACTTTATGTGATTTAAAATTAGCTATCGACGGAACAATTATAATGAGTCAAAATTTAAGGACAGCGTTGGACTCTATGTATGACGCAAGAATACCGGAAAAATGGTTAAAGGTAAAAATCTTTGCAGGTGGTTTCGTATACTTCTTATGACAATTTCTTTAATTAGATATCATGGGAATCGGCAACTTTAGGATTTTGGTATACAGAATTGTTAGAAAGAGACCACCAGTTTCGCACGTGGCTAAATAATGGTAGGCCTAACGTTTTTTGGATGACTGGATTTTTTAATCCCCAAGGATTTTTAACAGCCATGAGACAGGTAAAATATTGTTTGGGTTTTGATTTTTTATCACAATATATATATATTGTACACTGCAATGAAGAGAAAGGTTGTGTCGAAGTATCAGAATTATGAATAATCTGCAATCTATAAGTAAACAAGAAAACATAATAAATAAAGAGAGTTGTGTGTAGAACTGTTAACCCATTTATCACAGTTCACTGGCTACGATATGGATAACTACCAATAAGAGCAGCAGATCTAATGCATAGGCCAGTGCAATTGTTAAAAGAGCATTAAGCACATCAATAGACATAGCCAGCCCATTTAAACCTTAGATATAGGTAAATGTGATTAACGTCTGTGAGTATATATAGATATCAAATCTCTGGCATAGAACAAGTACATCCCACATTTCGTTAACTAATAATGTTACCTTGCCACAGTGAGGACTGTTGATATTAACTATTGAAATTTCGTCGATGTTCTTTTTTATTAAATTAATTTTTTTAAGTTAACGTCTCCTTGAACAATGCTACTGGACATCACAACTTGTTAACGGTTCGTGAGTAAAATTTGATAGCAACGTTTCCATTTCCAACAGGACTACTATTTACACAACGTTCTTTATATTTAAAAGTATTCCAGTACATAGAGGTGTAATTTTTTTGGGATAGCTGTCCTCCGATTTCTCCACTTATGATACTTAATTTTGAAATGCTAAACTTCAATATGTGCAGCGCTTTTGTAATTTTAATATTTGTATTTTCGATATATTGAATGGAAGTACACATACTTCAGTTATTGCTGAAGTTGTAGAAGTTCTTTGACTCCAACAATGCTATGGGCGTCATTGAACAAACATTGAAGGTTTACAAAATTTCGAGAATAAAATTCACATATTTTTATCCACGTTTCCTATCTTGTATGTTTAGAAATTGGTGGTAATGGCAATGATAGACACTTGCCTAGGAAAAGCGTAATTCTTGGTGGAGATTTACGAAGATCTTTTTATAACTAGATATCAGTCAAGCTACATCTGTGCCAAACATGTGCAACACATGCGGTATGCAACATATTAGGATACAGTTACATCTCCGTTTTAACACATATGTATGTACATATGCTGCCAAATAAGAACAAATAAGAGTACTCTATCACAGTATCTAGTGTAATCAAAAATATTATTCTAACTTTGATAATTTTAATTGTAAATTTAGCATTAATTGGGTACCTATTCGAATAGAAATAAAATATTGTTTATATGGTACATATTCATTTAAGATGTCGATAACATTGGTTGTATGTCCAATGTTATCGCCGTATTTTACAAGTAGCCAATATGCGCTGATTATAAACATTTAGTAATCTTGTTTATACTCTTGTATAGCTTGGACGTATAATATTTCTGTAACGTTAATTCATCTGGGATAGGTGCTTCCATATACTTTTTCAAAAATGTTTTAAGAATGCTATTATTTAATTTTTTTAAGGGAATAATTGCCGCCAAAAGTGCTCGACACAATTCTTCGGCGAACAATGAATCTTTCTTGGAAAGTGGTGCCAATTTACTTTATGGCTCCACTATTTATATGCTGCATAAAATAGGATTTCTTGGTCACGGATTATCATTATATTAAAGCATCTACTGTTATTAGTGTTTGTAATTCAATTGAATATTGTATTAAGATAGCTCTGTGGTACTTCTTTGAAACCACGACTGTTAATTAAACTATATATTCTTGAAAATGAAAGAAAATCTTCAATAAACGTTCAAAGTAAAGTCATGAAGCAATTAAAAAAACAGTTTTATATATGTAAAGTATGCAATTGAATATATCTTCATAACTAAAAGAAGGCTTTTCAGAATCACTAAAGTTTGATATTTAACGACATAGTAACAGCTATGCAGCATTATAACATACAAAAACCATATTTTTGTCAACGAATTTAAAATATCGTTAAGTGAGCCGCTAAATATGAAAGATATATGCTCATCCGGGAAAATTGGTAACTCTATATAGGTATCGTAGATTGATTTAAGTGACACATATGAAAGTTTCTTTATCCACTAACGAATCATCAGTTATTTTACGTCTGTCGTCTGATAATAATATACCATTGATAAATATGAAAAATATGATCATTCTAAATGTAGAACACATAGAAAAAAATTCCTTGTTATAAGACGAAGATTGTCGTATCAGTAAATTTGGATGTATTCTTATAAATCCAGTAAAGTACGGATTGAACTGATTATAGGAGGAGCCAATAGTACCATATAACGAATATTTAATGTTATATGTGAAAATCTCAAGAGCGGGCAAGCGTGAGAATATGAGCCATGATTATTGAATCTGAAAGGGTTTTTAGATATGCATAACTACAAACATATTTGATATGCTAAAGGAAGTTAAACAGAAGAAGGTTGCATGTGTGTAATAAAAGGATTGTATATAACCTATTTGATATAAGACGGTCTGAAGCCAGAATATATGTTTACAAAAAGTTCTAAATAATTCGCCAGAATTTCTCTTAAATCGTCAAGAGGGAGCTGTATACTTATTATTTGCTGGCAATGAAGTACTATTGACCAGAAAAGTCAATTATAATACGTTGGGCGCTGACATTTTATAATGAAAATAAGTGTAAAAATTGTAAAGTGGGCTATTTGCGACAAATTGACAAACTTACAGTATCTAAACTAGAACATTGGTAAAATCGAGGATATCTTTACAAATCGAATAGTGTCTCACGTTCCAGATCTTGAAGTTTTGCTTATTTAAGTAACTGAACAAATGAAAATGGGCCTCGTTACTTATACATAAATTAAGACAGTGTCCTCATCCTCAACGGCCAAATTTATAAACGCTGCATAGAAACTTCTTCGGCTACTATAATCTGCTTCAGTGATTGCAATAAGGTGCCAACGAGCTCGACGGCGTGGGCTTTTTCCAATCGTAACTCTTGCATGCTAGATGTTCTCAGGAATAAGCGCTAATTTTAGTCTACCGACTTTTTTGTTTCTCGTTTATGAAGTCTTCAAAATTCTAAACCTATACTTTTCTTGTATTAGTTGAAAGCACTGGCTGATTCTGATGAAATAAAAAATTGGTATGAGGTGCGTGTTTGTAAGAGATACCGTTTTGATAAAAGAGCGGTTGATAAATACACTAAATGCCTGGGTATCTAGATCACGGTCGACAGCTTTCTAATTCTCTACCTTCGGTATAGCGCGATTACTATCCATTTCAAAATCGGCCATTATTTTGTTCTATCGGTTATAAGTAGATTATTATATGGTGGTTTTCAGTTTTTTAGTTTATTATTTGAGTTGTGTGTGTACTCTAGTAATTAAGTTGTTTTTAATATGAAATAAAGTATTGTTAGTTACTACATTGTTATAGTTACATTAAGAAAAAAGTAAAAAAATTTTTTTTTGAATCAAAGCTTTTAAATTAATACCAAAAAGTTCATTATTATATTACATAACTGTGAAATAAATATATAATTTTTATTACTTGATATGCTCAATTGTGAATCCCATTTTTGTATTTAAGGATGTAACAAGAGCTCACAAAGGGTGGGCTTTAGATTCAGTTGTTCTCCAGAATTTAATAACAAGATATAACAAGGAAGATTTAAAAGAAGGCCCTGCTGAAGGCGTTTACGTTCATGGCTTGTTTTTAGAGGGTGCAAGTTTGGACAGAAAGACCGGTAAATTAATAGAAAGCAAACCGAAAGTCCTTTACGAACAGATGCCAGTTATTTATATATTCGCCATAAACACTACAGCAGGAAAAGATCCTAAATTGTATGAATGTCCTATTTATAGGAAACCCCAGAGAACGGATCAGAAGTACGTGGGTTCCATTGACTTTGAAACCGATCACAATCCGAGGCATTGGACATTAAGAGGTGTCGCTTTGTTGTGTGATATTAAATAAGATGATTTGTTATATTCTATGAAAGGAAAGATTGCTTTTTTTTCTGTGTAGGCACGAGATATATAAGCATGTTTAAAATAAATTTTAGCATCAAATATGAATTTTATAATTGATTTTCCAAGGAACGGTCTTAAAAATACTATTATGAAACTACGATTTTTGAGCTGTAGAAAAAGTTAGATCATTTCGCAATATGCTGCTTTAACATGAGGAAATGGTATTTTTTGACGTGACTGTTAACATTGGTAAACATACATTTTTTTCATATGAGATGTTAGTGTCTTCTTTATGTAACTTTGTACGCTGAGTCTGAAAATGTAATCAGAATTTCCACATCACCTATACTTTTTGTATGATAACAATGTTTTAAAACTGTGGACATATCTAATCTTGTACGTAGACTTCCGCGGTCGTGGTCTATGCTATCTGCTTCTGGGCTTCCGGGCTGGAACCGCGTCATTTGTATATCTGCCGACGTTTCGTACCAATTTGTATGGGACACCTTCAGGGCTGAACTACTGCACAGTTTCAGTGCAGTACTTCACCCCTGAAGATGTCCCATACAAATTCAGTCTTGTGAATGTATGAATTGAAAGCTAACTCGATGTCAGCCTCTAGAGTTCAAGTTTGTAAAAATTATATTGCTTAGATTTTCATTTTTTATGGTAATAGGGCTCCAATTTCAAAATTTTTCTAATGGTAGGAGAGGATTCAGTGGAATAATAATGTTTGTGATTTAAACCAGATTTGGGATCAAAAGAATCCAAGATAGCATGCAAGAATGCAAGTGGAATAATACAGATAATTTTCGAAGAATTGGCTTAGATGTACAAATACGTTTAGTACGTATTAGCAGAAAATGGACCATTGATTTAAAATATTTCGACAGTATATAACTAACAAAAGGATTTTTCATTCGATTATATGTAATTCACAAACGTTGGTTTGATATTAATAATTTTTATATTTAAGATACAATTGCTCTTAAATTAAATAAACTAATTTAAAAACATGATAAAGAAGTTATTATAACGGGTGGACCATTTAAAAGTTTAAATTTAGAAATGCAATAAAACAACGGTATGAAATTTTGCCAAATATATTTTTTTGTTGTGAAGTACAATTGTTTCGGTTAGAGATGGAATATTATTTCATTCATATGGCTGCTGCGGTTGGCCTCACAGTACCCCATTCGATCGGACCAATTTTTGAGTACTTCTTCGAGTATATGGGGTCGTATCTCGGCAATGGCATCACGAATGTTGGCCTTCAAATTCTCAATTGTCTCTGGTTTGTCGGTATAACACTTGTCTTTAACGGCGCCCTACAGAAAATAGTCCAACGGTGTCAAATCGCAGCTTCTTGGCGACCAATTGACATCACCATTTCCGCTAATTAAACGGCCATCAAACGTTTGACGCAATAAATCGATTGTGGTATGAGATGTGTGGCAAGTTGCACCATCCTGTTGAAACCAAACATCGTTCACATCAATACCAAAAAAATCGTATATCATGGTGCGATAGGTGTCTCCATTGACCGTAATGGTTGTGCCGTCCTCATTTTCAAAGAAATATGGGCCAATAATGCCTCCGCTCCACAAGCCGCACCAAACAGTCACAAACAGTAATGGGTGCAATCGCTCCTGTAAGACCACGTGTGGGTTTTCTGAGCCCCAAATACGGCAATTTTGCTTGTTAACGTCAAGCTTCATCCGAAAAGATGACTTTTTTGGCAAAATCGACATCATCGTGCAGTTTCTTGTTGGCCCATCTAGCGACGCGAAAACGAAGCGGATGGTCATGCGGCTTCAACTCTTGAACCAATTGAACTTTGTAAGGCGTCATACCGAGATCTTTTCGCAAAATTCGACATAAACTGGTGCGTGAAATGTTAAATTCTTGAGAACGATGACGAGTTGATGTTGATGGACCCTCACGCACACTCTCAGCCACAGTTTTGATATTTTCGGGTGTACGCACTGTACGAGCACGCTCACGTCTTGGCACATCAACAATTAAACCAGCTTCACTAACTTCAGTAATAAACTTGCGTATACCGGGCACTGTTGGTCCTTCCCTGCGACCAAATTTTGTACGACATTTTCGTGCAATTTCCGACCAATTGTCTTTGTTTTGGAAATAAATTTTCAATAAATCCCAACGTTGCTCAAGCGTAAATCGATTCGTTTCGTTCAGTGGAGATAATGTACTAAATTTTGTGACAGAATAGAATGACATAAGTATTGCCAGATTCGAAATAACCGGTGGTTCAAATTTAAACCGATAGATGGCCCACCCGTTATATGCGAAACCAAGCAATAATTATTTTAATTAATCTACCTAAAATAAAAGGAATTCAATTGCAAAAAACTACAATAAATGTATCGTTAAAACAATTTTATTGTATAATACATGTTTCAAATAACATTACAAATAATCTATTATATTCAAAAATATCTATAGAAAATGGAGCTTAAATTCTAATACACATCATCGATGGCAAGGAAACAATATTCATGTGTAAAATATTTCGGTAATTTAATATTTGGAAATTGTCTTTGTTAGAAGATTACCGAAGCCATATTTTCTTTTATAGATTTAATACTTTTAACCTTTACTATCAATATCTTACTATTGTGTCCTTTTCGAATTTTCTCTATCAATAGTAACAGAAAAATAAAAATATTTACTAGAGGTACATATATCATTTCAGGTATAAATCTAATGAATGCATATCACATTGTATTAGGTTTTTGCAAGTTTACTTTTCGAGTGGGGCAAAAATAATTGACACATTTCCGGAAGTCAGTACTTGGAAAGTGGCATCGGTTAGAGGAAGTCATGCTGTTTTCAATTGCCATCAATGGATTTGTCAGGCGAGACAATGGCCGCTTTCATTTTTGGAACGTTTTCCAAAAACAGCGAAACTGTGACTGCGGCAAAAGTGTGAGCGTATCGTATACACTTCAAGTTTGGTCGACGTGATCTAGTACCTACATAATTTTGCTGCGAGTTAGCAAATTCATTGGCCGAACTCGAATTGTTAGAACTTCGGAAAGTGTGGTAGCGGTAAGAACTTCAATCAACAGTCTTCACGCCGTTCTGCACGCCAAACACGCTGCTTCTCTCTCCAATTCGAAAATAGTGTTTAAGTTATATAGTCCTGTACTTTTATTTTTAATTATTAAATCTGTTACATTATGTATTCTCCGCAATGTATTCCAAGAAAGGTTTTAATTTTATAACTTAGTTATTGAATATATTATGTGTACTGTTAAACTTTACGATATGCACTTAGAAGTAATAACCCAGATGGTCGAAGAGGATATTTCCTTTGTGTTTAGAGTGCATCACAGAAATTGGTAACTTTATAAGTAGTCGGAGAATTTTAACAAAAAATATGGAGGGCTCCAGATCCTACAAGAGAGAGTTGGGGCCTAAGAGCACAAAGAAGATAGTTGAGCTTCAGAGCGGATAGAGAAGAGGCTCCGGGAGTAGAGATAGACCTGCATAGCAGGCCGTTCTACTCGGAGTGTGTGTGAATTGTCAAATACGAAGCGTATCAGTCAATTATTTGTTTGCATTAGTGCGAGTACTGTGATTATTCTATATATATCGACTCTACAAATGGAGATAAGCATTGTATAAAATTATTCAAGAGCAAATAATTAGGAGTGCGAATCAACGTATTGGGTAAAAGAACATCCGAAGCGGAGATAACCTGTAGTTGAACAAGATAAGTTACTTGTAAACAGACAATATATATATGAGTAATATTAGATTCTCGGGCTCTCCGCGATGTTGAACAGAAGTTCTCGAAAAAATCGACGTCTCAACGTTTCGATGACATCACCACGTCTATTCTTTCGATAACTTCTGCCCAACATCGCGGAGAGCCCGAGAATCTAATATTACTCATACAACCGCGAGAACCTTCGTTCGAACATATTATATATATCTAATATATATATATATATATATATATATATATATATATATATATATGGTAAAAAATTGTATGTGTAAGTTAATTTTGTTGTTTTCTTTCTTGTCAGTTCTGCTAAAGTGATTCTGATTCTTGTTCTTATTAAACGCATAAATATTTGATCTTTCCGCTATTTAAATGAAAGGGATGTTTGAATGTGTGCATCCCCTTCGTAGTCTGAATCGTCCTGAGAATTATTACTTATAGAGGAAGTGGCATCTGTAGGTAATTGTAAAGTCACATGTTTTATCCAGTTTTCAAGCCGGAGCATTGTGTTAAATTATAATAGATTATTACATTACCTCAGGTCTTTGTGTTTTTATTGTCCTTATTTTTATTATTGCCATTATTTTCGGCGCCCAACAAAATATAAACATATATATATATATATACACACACACACACACACACACACACACACAGAGAGAGAGAGAGAGAGAGAGGAAGGATCAGTAGCAGCCTGAAGAAGCCAATTTTCTTCCGTATCATGCGTGTCCTTTTACTCTTTATTAAAATATAGCTTATTTTCTCTACATCCAAATTTATTTATTTTGTTAGATTTGATAATAAATACTCAAAATGAAACGTTTGCAAAATTAAAAAGTACCCTAAAAAAATTTGTTTCTAGTAAAGTAGTTTTTCTCCACATATTACGAAGTACCAGTATGTATTATTAATGCATTAAATAACACAGGCCAACCAAGAAAAAACTTCTCTTTATAAATTTGGCTCCCCTTTATGTTTTTTGACGTGCTAAGTCCGAAAATGAACTTTAAAATACCACAGGACATAAAGTTTCCTCGCATGTTTACGTTATTTATGCATTGTAAGCGTAAAATAATACCTCGGTCTCTACTCACTTTTGAGTATCTGCGTGACTAATACAAAGAAAATTACGAAGGCATATACTTTTTAATCTGCAGGTCCATTTTTTTACACTCACATTTAAATTTTTCCCTGACAATTTTGGAGCTGTAAGTGAGGAACAAGGGGAGCGTTTCCACCAAGATATAGGAGATGGAGAAACGGTATCAGGGTCATTGGAATGCTAACATGATGGGAGATTACTGTTGGACCCTTCTACGAGCAACTTCAGAAGTATCATATAAAAGAAAAAGCTACACTCGAACTTTTACAGTGAAGAGGTTGAGGAAATACAAAACTTCAGGTTAATAAGTAAAAAACTGTTCATATTCAAACTTACACTACCATTGTGATAATAAAATGTTAAATTTTTCAATTATACTCTGGTAATAAATTACGTACCTTTAAATCTTCACTATATATTTTAATACTATAATATCCAACAAAAGATAAGATTGCGAAAACTTGGTACGTGGTAGAAAAAAACTAATTGAAAATTTGGATTCAGCACACCAAAATACATATGAAACAGGTTGAACTTTGAATAAAGTTTTTATCAAATATTTATTGGTTGGCCTGTGTAATTAACTGATCTAGCCTCTACTTGATGAAAATCCATAACAAAATTAAACACAAAAAGATCAGTTGTGTGAATTTTATCTTTATTAACAATTATTATTATTTATTAACAATTGTTTCAAGAAGAGACCAAATGAGAAATAAGGTAATAAGAAAAATGTTGGAAGTTTAATCAATAAAGAGCTCAACAGAAAAACAACAAATGAGATGGTTCGGTCATTTAATCAGAATGGGACCTAACAGACAAACAAAAAGATATTGCAAGCAAAGACAAATACAAAGAGACAGAGAGGAAGACCAAGGAGGAATTGGGACGAGACAATGGAGGAAATACTAAGAAAGAAAGACAAAAACTGGCAAGAGGCCAAGATATTGGCGCGAGACAAAAGGAAATGGGTTGGGTTGAGTTCGTGCATATGAGCAAACAAGTACAGTGAGATGAGAAAGTGACAATCAAACTCAGAGAAACGTGAAGTGAGAACCGAACCTAGTGAGAAGTAAGAGAGATAATGGACCTCAGAGCGAGTGGAAGTCAGAATTTACCCTACATCGAAAGGTAGAAGGGGACTAGATTATATATATAACAATTGTTTCGTTAACATTGTGGCTACGTCAGACAACAGCTCGAAGAAACCACAATCTTGATGAAACAATTGTTGCTATTTCTTAAAAAGATATTTTGTAAAAATCACAGTGAGTTTTTGTTTTTAATTTTATTAAGCATTAGGTTAAAATTAGTAGACTTAAATAAGTAAGAATGTAAATTTCTTGAAATAAAATGTTGCTTACTATCACATTAGAGCTTGTTATTGTAAGCGGTTAATCCTCTCCTGAAAATCGATGTTACAACTAATGGGTATGGTTTTTGCTTTAGCGCCCTTTGGTGCAATTCAAACCTCCCGGATCACGGATACACACTCATCACCCTCGAACTATCGATCAATTAAAGATGACATTCGTCAAGAAATCGTCAATCCACACTAAATTACACGCTTAGCCACACGAAATGACAGTGTGTGAACACTAACAGGAACAATTTGACTAATACAATTTTTAAAATCTAAAACAAAATGGTATTACTTGTGCTTTTAAAAAATAAAAATAATTTTTATTCGGTTTTTATTAAGCTTACAGATGTGTCAGTTACCTTTGCCACACCATGTGGTTTCAATTATAAATAATAATGTGGATATTTGATTTAAATAAGTAGCAAGGACATGCAAAGTAAAGGCAACTGATGCTAATACAGTGCTATTCTATGAAGGCTAGACGAATTTGCTTTTGTAATGAACTACAGCAATTTTTTCTTTAGTACGTGACTATTTCAATCGCAATCCTGTCTAATTCTTTTATATTCCATTTTTATCGCTTACTATAGCATTTATTGTTAAATTTGATTTAAATTCTTTGGTTTCGTTTTGGGCTTCATATCACCATTATTTAATGATACGTATTAGAAATGTTTCCGTCTAATTATGGCTACATGTATGTTATTAAATTCAAAGTAGAAATCATCTAAATAATTATACGTTATGTACAAGTTGTTCAAAGGTATCAGATAGCCGTGGTTTTGATTATTATATGTTCCAAAACTTGTCTAATTATTGACAATAACACGTAGTGCTTTTCCAAGCACACGTATTCACTGTAGCTTTTAAATAACAATGTTTGTATAACATTAGATAATTTTTTAGTGAATTGAATTTTGAGCTAAAATATCTATAAATTATCTTAATAATTAAATTAATTAAGCAGATGCGAATATCTGGAATATCTTTGAACGATTTGATATACAATAGTAATATTTGCTATTACTCTACCCCATGAACCTGCATGGTGTAAAGTTTGAAGTAAATTCCTTTGAGATTCAAGAGATCATTGTGTGTTCCCATTTCTTCTATTTGACCTTTATTCAAAACGCATATCACATCTGCTCCTTGTACCGTTGTCAATCTGTGAGCAATCATAATACACGTGCGACCTTCGCTGGCCTTATCTAATGCTTCTTGAACTACCTAAAAGGAAACTGTAGAAACTTAATTTTCACTTTTTTTATGACAAATAAATTCCACCTTTTCACTTTCACAATCTAATGCAGAAGTTGCTTCGTCTAATATCAAAACTTCTGGGTTTTTGATTAAGGCTCTGGCTATAGCTAGACGTTGCTTTTGACCACCTGATACTTGAGCCCCTCGTTCACCTAACTTGGTATCATAACCCTTTATAAAAGAGAAATTTTATTTTCGTTACGTCTTTTCGTCAATCAAACTTATCTTACCAGGGGTAAAGATCTAATAAAGTTGTGTATGTTGGCTTTCTTCGCAGCTTCGATTATTTCGTGTTTTTCTACACTGCGACTGTTATCTCCATAAGCTATGTTTTCAGAAATTGTCCTGTCAAATAAGTTAGGTTCTTGAGAAACACTTCCAAAATGCGCTTTGAGAGCAAATAATTTCAGGTTGGCTATATTAGTTCTATCTACTGAGACGTATCCAGACACAGGATCGTAAAATCGTTGAACCAGTTGAATTATAGTAGATTTGCCACAGCCACTAGGACCCACGAAAGCTATAGTTTTACCTCTTGGAATGGATAAATCGAAATCGCTAATTACTTTGATGTTCGGCCTTGTAGGATAATTGAAGTTTACTTTATTGAATTTGATAGTTCCATTTCCCTGAAAAAAATTCGATACTTTGTTCAAATGCTTTATCTAAAAATAATTAAAATATACGCGTATGCTTCTTTTTTCAATAATTTTTGAATTCATACTTCTTCGTTAGTAAAGAGTAGATGTATTCGCCAAACCACGATCACATAAGATATTTAAACGTTTTACTGTTAGTTTGGACAGTTGAGTAATGTATAAATATTAGTGTTATTGGAAGACGTTTCGCGTTTTATTAGCGATAGATGATTTGGAGGTGGAAGAGTTGATATAGAATATTTGTACAGAATATTATAATACAAGCTCTTATTTGTAGATTAACGAAAAAGGCGAGCATATCTGCTAGAATCGTTCCTTTACATCTTAATTCGGAATAAAAAGATGCACGCATGTGTTTGGATTTGTGCTGATTTTCTGGAAACTGGAGTCGTCCCATACTACTGATATGTTGTCATTGTTACAAACGAAATCTGGACAATCCAATACGACCACCAAGCCAAATAGTAAATTGTCAAACACCGACGCTATGAGTTAGCAAAAGATTATATGAAAATACCGACTATTTGTCAAGCAAGGAATATTATGCGCGAGAAATTCTTTTTTCAGCATCAGCAGTATAATCGCATATACTCTACTGACCAATGTACGATGTTCGACGTATGGCTAACCTAAGTCAACTAACAGTGCTCTTTAATGTATGATTTTATACTGCCTTGGCGATGTAACTGTTTCTAACTAAATAGTGATAAATTTGTTTCACATACTATACTCAACAAAAATTTCATACAGAAAAGATTCGTTGAGATGACAACAAAGCCATACTATATTGCCTTATAGCGTCAAGTATTAGATAGTTTTTCTCAGAAAATACACTAATCGATTCTAAAGGAAGAAATTTGATAAATTTCGCGATCTAGAGTAAGGGTCTAGTATAGATAAAGGAGTAGATTAGTACCATTAAAGTATTGAGACGCACAAAACAAAGTTAAGCGATTTGGACTCATCAGAACAAACAGTTTATCTATAAACTTCGCCAATTAAAAATCAAAAAAAGATGACGAGATCTTTATCAGAGAATTATTATTCAAACTATAGACATAGGTAATGGGAGAAGAAATACGAGTAACGGAAATCACAATAGATTTGACAATGATTAGATTTAAGTCAAAACAGCTGCACCAATTAACTAGTTAGATATAGGTTAATTGATGAATTTTGAAGATGAATGCAGTCGCCATTAGTATGTTATTTGTAATTAATTAGTATATTGTACTATGACATTAAAAAGCTTGAAAAAATAGAATTTACGACCATTAAGAAAGGTGCATTCTAAAAGTATTTCCGAAATCTACAGCACATGGGAATTACTTTCTCACAATGGGACTTGACTATTTTGTAGGCATGACATCACATTTATTCATTGCATGGCTGTATGAAACAATAATGGGACCGTTTGCAGAAGTTATATTGGTATGAATGTAAATGGCTTTAGATATAGTAGATAACTGGTGTAGAAAAGAGCGTTCCTCAACGCTCTGAAAACACGCAAATTTCATTTGCCAAGGAAGCCAAAATACACTAGGGGTTGTGGTTGATCTCACCGATCCTCATCAAATTCGCATACTTTAAAAGCCTCTAATTGAGTTGAGTAGATGTAGGTCAATGTATGTAAAAATTGAAGAACTAATTCCAAGATGGTTCTGTGACTACGCACAATCTCAATGTAACCTACGGAGCAGTCTCATAATTAACAAAAATCTATAAAAAGGAGTTAGTAGGTTACTGCTGATAAAACTAGCATTTCTGAGAGTAACGGGAGGCGTGAAAACAACTCCTACAGTCGCATTGGATGTAATATTGAACTTGCCGCTTCTAGACATTTACATAGAAGCAGAAATAAGGTCAATAAATTATAGACTACTGTAAGGGCAATCACCTATGAGCTGCATACAGGAAAGCGATCATCATAAGTTAATAGAAGAATTCAAGACAGACTTCTTAACGGAAAAATGGATTGACGCCCTAATTTAGAAATTCAATTTTAATCGAAAAGGCGGAATAATTACACCAAATATGGAGCAATAGGAAAAAATTTCACCTATACAGGCGGAATCTATCTGGCACACTAAAACAAAACGAGTAGCTGGAGTCGAAATTTACGGACTCGAAGAAAAGACAATGATACGGGCGAGCCTAAGTAAAAATATTTCAATTGGAGGTAACTGCATCACATCCATGTTGAAGAAATTAATAGGAAGGATGTGTCACATCGCATAGTGTTCATTCAATATGGCCAAGGAATGTTAAATGTAATATATTTGGTGCAAGTGAGATCTAAACTTGTATGGACTTGTGTGCGTACCATGAATGCGCAAGTAGTAAGAAGGTAAGGGTAACCTGAGTCCCTGATCCGCCAAAAAAGTAGACAAACTGACTGGACAACTCTTGTTAATGACTACTTTTATAGAAGGGTAGACTTTCCACAGTATTGAACTAAGAGGTATCAAAGCATCTATGGAAATGTGGGCTGGAAACAAATTTAGAGAAAGGAGGAAGAAATTCCCAACTCAAACGTAGGACAAACAGTTTCTTAGGGAATGGTTGCCAAAATGTACAACGGACCTTCTGAGCAGGGACAGAAAGTCTGATGGTGGGTCTATTAATAACTACCATACATAGAGGAACGGTCCCAGTGGAATAGACTATATGTCCCCTCAAATTTAATCTAATCTAAATGATTAATTCTGCATGTTCTCGGAGAAGAAATACGTAATTGTGAAAGTAATTTAAAAATAATAAATTCATTTATGCAATAATAAATACAGCCGTTTATATGAACTTTTGATTAAATGAAAATGAACGAAATGAATTGTACGTGTTACAAATAAAATACCCATCCATATGCGCTGGCATTATGAGTGTCTCGTATTTTTGGCACTCTGTTTATTAACTTAATAATACTGGTTGCTGCTGCAACTCCTTTCTGAATGTTTGGTGTGAACGCTACAGCATTTCCAATAGACCAAGCGCCAGATATTAAAGCTTCTGAAATCCTATTCACAAGAAAATTAATAAATTTTTAATGTCTTATACCCAATATTATATACACTTACTTAAATATACGTGCAGTATCTATTTCTCCTCTAATTAGTAGATAACCACCATAATACAAAGATATGGCATAAGAAACAAACATTAAACTTCTAGCGAATGCAAAAATTATACCGGTCATGTGAGCTTGTCTTTCAGCTTTCTGATAATGAGGTTCCAGTCCAGCCTTGTATTTTTTGTAAAATATATTTTCGCATCCTAAAGATGATACTGTTCTTATGTTACCTATTGCTTCTACAGCTATCTACAAAAATGATTTTATAATACGCATCAAATGTTTCCATTTCATGAATAGTACTTTTGTAGAATATTCTAGTGCATTCTTACTACCTCCGGTGTCTTTTCTGAGAACTTTTTGTTCTAAATATATTCCAGCGAATATTAAAGGAACAACTGATAATGTAACAAGTGAGAGCCTCCATTCAAAATATAAAGCAGAACCAATGGCTATACTCAACGTAGAGAACGAATTAAGAATTGTGCCAATTGGTGGTCCAGCAGCCTGAAATAATTTTCTTATATAAGTTCATAAAACGTGAAAAGAGAATGAACGAAATGAGTTTGGATGTACGACTTTAAAACCTTAAATGGAATTAAATAGGCATATTTTTCGAATCACTGACTTGAAAATCTTCCATCATATTGATAATATTCTCTGCAGGCACATCTTGAAATTATGTGCATGAGGGCGTTCAATGTATTCTCTTGGTTTATAATTCTATGCGCACCGTTTATGTTCTTGTATACCTGTTTTTGGTTTTAAACATATACCACATATTATTAAGTGTTATTAATACAAAGGATACTAGGAAAGAAAGTAATATGACGCAACAATGAATCGTAGGAAGCTGCTTGTTGCTGCATGTCGAGACATGTTCATAAGTGCATAGTAGCCGCCGCGCCATGTCGAAGGGCTCAGTTATTCATTAGCAGTGAGTGTGTAAAGTGTTTGTGGTGGCATCGTGGTCACGAAATGAGATAACGGCAGTTTTGCGTTATAAGTTCGTGCCTGGTTTAAACATAGACCAGTGCTTCGAAGAAATGACTCTTGCACAACGATATTCAGGTGGTATAGAGAATTCCAAAGGGGAAATTTAACTGTGGAGGATGCTGAGAGGTCGGGAAGGCCACGAACGTCAGTTACGAAAGAAAACGTTACTACTGTGAGGAAAATGCTTGGCAAGAACAGGTGAGTGACCTACCAACAGATAGAGGGTACTTCAGACCTAAATGTACCAGCAATTCGTTCGATTCTGCATGATCATTTGTACGTGAAGAAACTTTGTTCTCTCTTTGTTCTGTCGCATCGACTGACTGAAGAGTAGATGAAAAGTTTAATAAGGGACAATCTCGGTATGTGAAAAACATCGCGACAGGTGACGAGACTTGGCTGTACTATTACGATGTGCCGACCAAAGCTTAAAACAAAGTTTGGGTCTTTGATGATGAGGACACACCCGTAGTTGTCAGAAAATCCCGATCTGTAAAGAAGAGAATGATAGCTATATTTTTCAAATCGAGTGAAATTGTGGAACGCGTTGTTTTGCACACAAAAGACAGTTACAGCTAAGTGGTAGACTGAACAGTGCCTGCCTAAAGTCATTGGACCTATTAAGAACGTGCGGCCAAAGTCAAGAATAGACATCTGGCTCCTCCATCGCGATAATGCTCCAGCTCACCGTGCCAAAGCCTGCACGAAATATTTAACCACGACAGGATTGAAACTTCTCGAGCACCCTCCCTACAGTCCAGAGTTTACTTCCTTCGACTTTGCACTGTTCCCGCATGTGAAAATGAAGCTAAAAGAGAGACGGTTTTTCAGTGATGAGGACCTTCTGCGGGCTTGGGACAACGAGTGTGCTTTACTCCCTAGTGAAACTTGGCAGAACTGGTTTAAAGATTGGTTTCAGAGGATGGAGAGGTGTATTGAGTGTAGAGGAAATTACTTTGAAAATATTAAATAAACAAAGCTGTATTGCATTATTTCATAGTACCCTTTGTATTATTAATATAAGTAGGCTTGGGGAGAGGATTAATGTAGAGACACATTGAATATTGCACAAATAAATAATAAAGATTCTAGGGAATTGTTGAGGTGTGGAAGTGTGAAAGATCCCTAAAGCTAGTGTGGTATGATACAGGCATAATTTTAGTCATAAACTTACTCCTTGTATGCTCGCAGCATCACTAGATAATTTTGCGCAAATAGCACCAACACCATTTTCTCTTCTGTCAAACCAACCGATTTCTTGATTTAAAATTTTTTCGAAAAGTAATGATCGAACTCTCATTGTAAGTCTTTCTGCAGCTATTCCAAGTAAGTAACACTAAAAGATTAATAATCAAGTTTAAACCAAATATTTCTGTTTTTTTAAAAAATAGACGAGCAAATTTAATATAAGAAAATGAAGCGAGTAGTGTTGTTGGATCAATGGACGTATGGATTTAGAGATTTATTATAATAGGTATTTTTAGTTGATATTTACAGAATAACAAATATTTGTTGAATTCAAGAACATTAACTTCTGTACGTCAAGGATTGTCTTCGCGTAAAAATAAAAAAATTCAATATTTTCCTTACACTTTCAGAAACATTAATAAATCAATAATTTATGGAAAATAATTGATGTTTTCAAAATTATAAGAATTAGACTATAATTTTTTTATTTCATCTATTTTCATCAAAACTACAATGTGCTGTTTTAATATAATCTCCATTTCATTAAAGACATTTGTCTCAACGTACAACTATTTTTTTCAATCGTCCTCAAAGAACTTTTTCGGCACGTCTTTATAGTTTTACGTCATTTAAGTTTTGTAATTGAATATTACGTAATGATCTTTTGAAGACCGATGATAATCACGTTTAAAACATCCCGCACGCTGTTCACTTAAGTCCGATATTTAAAAAATGCAATGTAACAAGATACAATCTTATTTGGCGAAAAAACCAACTGCACCGAACGCAGAACAAGTTGCGTAATGCGCACGTAGCGGTAGGAATGTTCAACCCAGAACGCTGCCATTCCAGTTATTTTTGAGTTCCTGTTCGTATATTTATTAGTAAGGCTGCAGAAACGAGTGCTTTCGTAGTAGTGTACGGCTCAGTTACTATCAATATTAAAAATAATAAATGTAATTACTTACTATTTTTGTTTCTTTTTGTATCGTTATTCGCTGTAGTATTGTGTTATTAGTATGTTTTCCAGTGTTGACTCAGTCATACTCCTACGGCGAAGTGAAAATATATTGGTGTATTTGGAAGAGGAGCATTCTGCATCTAATGATGTGATGTTCGCGAATTTAAATGGGACGTTCGTATCATATTCGCACTCCTAGTTTTCAGTTAAACTCTTGTCTATACGCATCCCGGTGTAGTGCCACAGGCGGAGCACCGGATTCTAGGACAAGTATTGTCATATAATTAAGTTTTATTAAATAAACGTGTCTATACGCATTACAGTTTGAAAATCGGGATTCTTATTTATACCGTACACAATTTATTTGTTGTTAATCTTCCTATACTATCTGTTAGATTTCCTAACGAGGCTTTGATGAAATATACTGTATTTAGCGCTTCATGTACTGACAGCTTGGTGGCTAATTTGGAAATAGTATCAAAAAGAATTGAATAATTTTCGGAAATTTACTCTATTTTAGCAAGAATTTCGGTATCCGAAACCAGCAGCTGACTCACTGAAGCTGCTTGAGCATCTTGCGGATTTAAATTTGAGATACAAGGTTTAACAATGTGTAAAAATTTCAGCTTTAATTCACGAGGAATGTCCGGAAAAGCCCGTTTAAACCCACGAATGCGTTTTGGAAATTTAATAAAAACTTTGTTTGACAGGATGATATGCATGGAACAAAGAGGTTACATGAAGTAACTGAGGATGAGATTGTTTTAGTAACTTTCCAGCTTTAACCATATTCGAACCCCTATCTGTAACCAACATAACAAGTTAGGTTACCGATATATTGAACTTCTCAACGGTATGTTTTAGAATTTCTACTATCCTTTCCGCGTTTGCCTTCTGTAGTATTCTACTACGTAAAAGGAGAGCCAAGGATCCGTTGTTTCATCTACCGTCAGCCATATTATTTGATCTTTTAACTCAGCTTTTATTTGATCCGTAATCGTGTTTTTCACCTGAGGAAAATTATACTGTAATTGGCCTCTGGTTGGCAATCACCATTCCGGAACGTATTTTCCACAAAAGTTTGGGAATTCTTCATTGTCTACAATATTTTGTGGAATGTTGCACACACTTAACATAAAAATAAATTCATATAGAAGTTTATGATATGGTTCATCAGGTTGCGCATTTAGACGGTGTTGTTTGCTATTAACATGTCTTTTATACACAAAAATACTGTACGATAAATTGTTGATATTGCAAACAATATATTTAACAATAGTACCGGTTTATTCTAATGTCGAAAATCGATTAAGAAATAATGCTCTTGATTCGCCATCATCCATCTAATCCGGCATTCATACACACACCATACGCATATGAATCTCGACACTCGTTTCTGCAGGCCTATTTATTAGGTAAAACGAATTGTTTTCAATGATAATGTATTTTTGAAAGAATTAAAAGAATACATGTCCATTGTACGAGTATGTTTATGTGTGGGTTTCTAGAAAATGAAGCCTCTAGTATGTCTTCTTCAAATTTTACAGAAATACTTTTGAATATGGGTGTTAAAACGTTATTGTTATCGCTTAATTCAAGGACATATTTAAAATTTTAAAATATTGTAATATTAGGTGGCAAATTACTAACCGCAATATAAAATATATTACACTATAATACAATATGATCGTGTTTTTAATGCTTTGATAATATATTGTGTTATTATGTAATTTGCAATTTTTCAGTTATTATTACAATATAATATACTGGACTGATTCTAACAGTCTATAATAACGTACAATCTAAAGCGTGTTTCAAATTTCGCGGGTTTCTTAAAGAATAAATAAAACACATAATTTGCATTCACTTTCAAAAACTTTTTATTGGTAATTGAAGTATCAGTTATGACATTTATATGAGAAAAATAATATCTGCCAAATGTCCTCCTCTTGCAGCTTCACAGACATCCACTCTTTTGTTAAAATTTTCAATGACATTTTGACATAATTGAGGCTCTATCTCACCAATGACAAGAATAATTTCATCTTTCAAAGCAGGAATTGGTTGTGGATTGTTTTTATAAACCTGACTTTTCACATAACCCCCAAAAAATAGTCTAACAGTGTCAAATCACATGATCTTGGTGGCCAATTAACATCACCGTTTCTTGAGATTACACGTCCAGGAAATTTTTCTCTCAATAAATTAATTGATTCGTGTGCAAAGTGAGGTATAGCGCCATCCTGTTGAAACCACATATCCTCTAGATCAATATTATTCATTAATTCAGGCCACAAAAATTCGGTTATCATCTGACGATATCGATCACCATTGACAGTTACAGTATTTTCAAAGAAGTAAGGTCCAATTACACTACCTGACCATAATGCACACTAAACAGTAACTTGTTTAGGATGCATAGGTTTCTCTTGAATAATTCGTGGATTTTCCTCACCCCAGATACGGCAGTTTTGTTTATTAACATAGCCACCAAGTTCAAAATGAGCCTCATCGGAAAACATTATTTTTAGAGAAAAATCAGCTGGTTGTTCATTGAAGAAATTGACAAATGAACGACGTTTTAAACGATCTAATGGCTTCAGTTCCTGTGTTATTTGAACCTTATATACCTTCAGAGCTAAATTCTTGTGTAAAATACGCCATGTTGTTAATCTATTAAGTCCAAGTTGTTGTGAACGTCGTCTAACGAACATTTAAGGATCTTCAGCAACACTTTCACGAACGAAACCAATACTTTTTTGTGAACGACCACTACCACTGTATTTTTCACTTTTTTGATTTTCCAGTGAACCGGTCTCTTGAAATTTTTTAATAATTCGACCAATAGTGCCTTCAGATGGACATTTATGTAAACCATAAAATTCACGTAATTTTCTAAAAACTCTTTTCAGAGAACGCTGATTTTCATAAAATAATTTAACAATTTGAACGCGTTGTTGTACCGTGTACGAAGTCATTTTTATAAATGCCATACATCATACTTTATGAATGCCCACATACCCAGATGTATTCAGTGCGCCATCTATATTTTATTTATTCTTAAAAACAACCGCGCAATTTGAAACACCCTTTACTATACATAACATTTACACTTGATTATTGAGTATTTTTTTAGTATGTCTTTGTTAATGTTGTCAATAGATTGCCCAAACAGATTTAAATTTACATCATATTTACCTGAATTAGTGCAGCTATTCCAGTTACGACACCTATAATAAAGAAATACAGACAAAGTTTATTTCCTTCAGTTCGTACGTATTCATCGTCTGGGTGTGATAAGACTCCAACAATATCTCCAAATACAATGGAGTAAAGAGGAATTGCAGCACCAGATACAGCAGAGCCAATACACCCGAGAAAGATTAAATGCCATTCTGGACTGTTTAGTTTCAACATTTCCCAAACAGGTGAATATTTTCTATTATCTTCATCGTCCTGAAAGTTAATATTAATTTCTAGAAAGTAAATCGTTAAACATGTAAATACATTTTGAGTTAAAGTATCATCATATTCGACGACTTCTGTGTCGCTGTCTTCTTCGTGTTTATCTTCTGAAACTCCTATAAGTACGTATGAGACTTAATCTGTTTACTTTAACTAGTAACAATCACTTTACCTTTATCATTGTCAATGTTACAGTTGTCAGAGACTTGAGCAGTCACTAAATTGTAATAAACATCCTGTAGGTCCATTAAGTATTGATGATTTCCTTCTTCAACTATTTGACCTTCAGAGAAGACTATTATTCTGTCTGCGTTACGTACTGTGGATAAACGATGGGCAACAATAATTGTGGTACATTCTTTACTAGCCTGCAGGTAAACAATAAATTAGTGCAAAATTAATGCAAGTAACAATATGGTTTTGGGTATAAGTTGTTGCAAATATTACTTTACTTACTTGATCAATTGTACGCTGGACTTGATATTCACTGTATGTATCCAGTGCAGATGTTGCTTCATCAAGAAGCAATATTGTAGGATCACGAATAAGAGCTCTTGCAATTGCGATTCTTTGTTTTTGTCCCCCACTTAGCTGGGCTCCTCTTTCGCCTATTACGGTGTCGTACCCTTGAGGTAGACGCATAATAAACGCATGGGCATTTGCTTTCATGGCCGCTCTTTCTACATCTGTTGCCGTGGCTCTAGGATTACCTAGTTTAATATTTTCAGCTATCGTAGTTGCAAATAAAGCAGGTTCCTGTCCTACGACCCCCATCTGGGACCTCATCCAACGAAGATCGAAATCTCTTATGTCGATGCCATCAATTGACACCTGAAGCAAATTCTTCTATGCAAATAATTTAATGAAAAGATACATTTCACATTTATATTATTATAATGTGCCCACAAAATAAAATAAGTATTCCTTTTAGAATGTATCTATGAAAAGAACTAAATATTTGCTTACGAGGAAGTATTGATATATACTTAGCCTGGAACATTTCTTATAGATAAAGTTGAACATAATTACTATGGCTACCAATTATGATATTTTATAAATAGGCATAAGTAATGGTTAAAGTTATTTTTGTACGTAATAGACATTGTTGCTGTCTCTAAGGCTTTGTTTCCAATTATATGATACATGTATCACTGTTTTAATTTGATATGCGTCCCGAAGAGTGTTACCTAAGTGTTGCTTTGTAAAGCTAGCTTGTCGAATATTATATAGGATGTGCAGCTTATTGCATTGTATATGGGATTTATAAAATAGGTATTAAAAAGGTTGCAGACGATCAGTATTCAGTCTGCGCATGACAAAATCAATTTTAAACACTAGCTCAGCAGACTCAATTAAATTATGAATCAATTTCAAAATGAAATCACTAGCTTCTCTTCTGCTTACACAAAGGGTTTTAAAATTATGTTTAATAAGTAGATTGTCATATATAATAAATACTTCGTAAATCTCTTTTGAACATGTTCCAGGAGCAACTGCTGATAATGATAATGCAGTTATCACACTACTGAAGTGTATTCCATTTTGAACAGGACAAGGCATCGGTAAGAGAATCTTCAAAGTTTGCAGGTTACTAAAGCCCTTGTATGACCGATTAAGAAATCCTAGACAACTGGAAGCCGATGTGGTTAGGTCACTTACATGCTTAGAAATGCTAAGGTGAGAATCGAATAAAACTCTAAAGTTGTGAAATTGGATCCTTTAGATATAGTACATTGATCAAATGGGAACCCTGAGGAACGCCTGAGGAGATATCAAAGAGACTAGATGAGAAACCATTATAATGAATGTAGCCAGATTTAGATAAGTAATATTGGAAGCAAAGCCAAGAGATGTCAACTTAGAGATTAAAATTCCGTAGTTTTTAGTACCGAGAGCTTTGCCGAAGTCCGAATATATAACATCATCTTGACGTTTATCAAGTTATTTACTGATAAATTTAGTAATCTTGACCAAGTTGGTAATAGTAGACCTATTGGAAATACATCCATACAGATTAATTGATAAAAAAGGCTTAGACAATTTATTATAGTAATAGAGCGCAATTAGTAAGACGTTAATTTCAATTCGACTTGTAAATTCCTCGTTATTTATTAAAAACTATTTAATAAACAGTAGTTCTATCACTAACGCTATAACTGTTAATTCAAGCGATATGTGCTTGTTACGACCTCAGTGTGTATTTGGTGTGTGTAAAGTGTTTTATGGGTTTGTTACTAATCATTTCTTAGCATAAAGGAGAAACAGTGTTGTTTATTCTTCCTCAACACTGAAAAGTACCGAGAGGTAATGTTACCTCCGAGATGAGAAGCAAAGAGGTTCGAACTGCCAACTTCTCGATAAATATCTGAAATCCAGCGTTTTTATCATACGTGCTATTCAAAGATGAAGAACTAATTATAAAAATGAAGTAGTATTTTGACATCGTTGGTTAGAGTTCAAGAAAGATAAATTGGAAACTAATGAAAAACTGACCCTTCATTCTCTTATCACAAAATTATCTCTGCAGAAAATATATGAATTTACAATTTTATAAATTTATAGGTAAATTATTTTGTATTAATTAAAACGTTCACTTACATTTCCCAATGGTGGATCATAAAATCTTTGTATTAATTGTATGCACGTTGATTTTCCGCATCCGGAACTGCCTACCAAAGCGACTGTTTCTCCAGCACTGATTCTTAAGTCGACACCTTTCAAAACCTAGAATAATACACTGTGATTTTATAAAGTGACAATATATATATATATATATATATCGTAAGATAGAATGCTGCAGGTATTAGTTAAAGAAAATTAGATTAGAAGTGGCTATGAAAATTTTAACATTCCGCTTAAAATTATCGAATAATATTAGGAAAAGGAATTTAAAAATGACATATAAGTTGAAGCACATTATAGGGTTCTTCATCAAGAGCGACTCATTGTGAAATAAAGTACAGATATCGAGAGCATTTTATGATAATTTTTAGTATTGCAGAAAGTATACTTAATACCATTATTGATGGAGCACATCATTCAAATGTTCTCCACGGACACGTTGATAGGAATGAATCCGTTAAATCCAACTTTCCATGAAATTTTTACATAAATTGTTGTACGTTCAAGGTTGGTCCGTAAGTTGTGCCATGTTACTGGTTTACTGGCGTAAACTAATGACTCGACAAACAAAACTAATCAACATTGAGCAATAGCGAGTTCCATTCACAGTAATGGAGTTACCAATATTGTTGCAAAAAAGTTAAGTCTAATGACTTCTGCATGAAATACACAGTATACAGTCAGTTTAATAGATGTAATGCTTTTTCATCCATTTCCTTTTTGCTGATTTTCAGACCGGCAGTTTTGCTTATTCACAAAACCATTAAGTCAGAAGTGAGTTTCGTAGCTGAGGATGAATTCCTTATCAATCGCCGCGGAATCATTTTTAAGTTTCTCTAAAGCACAATTACTGAATCTGCGACACAATGGTCGCTTGGTGTGAGTTCTTGAGTGAAAATAATTTTCTAAGTACGCAGGTAAGATCTTTTCGAAAATTTTTTTACTTGGTTTTGGAAATGCCCAATACTTGAGATTGAATCTGACGCAATATTCTCTCGCGTCTTGTATTTCTTTGGCTTACTGGTACGGAAGCGTTATCATTTTTTAGTTTAGTTTACATGTAGAAAGGCGAGTATTAGTTCTATAGAGTAGGTACCAGTTGGGAAGGATGCCGTAGAGGGAACGTTTTGTTTCTCGCCAATGTTCATTAGTCACTATGTCGCGGACGGGTAAGCAACGCGATTTTGCTGTAAAAATATTTTTCACAAACGGTAATTTCATTGTCGCTGTCCAGCGTGCCTTTCGCACATGCTTCAAGCTTGCTACTCCTGGGACAGTTTTAATTGGAAAAGCATAGTGTTATGGATATTAAACTTTAGCAAATGGTTACGTGTTGAAAACGTGTGGAAAAAGGCTACACAGCGGTTGAACTCCAGAAAACAATCACACATTCGGTTCTACAGTCACCGAAGCGATCTGCTTGTAAACATTCTGCTCTTCAGTTGTCTGGTCGGAGTGTGTTCTAAAAAGAAACATACTCCATGGGGTGCGACTTTTATTGTATAGCAAAAATCAAAATTAAATGAATATAATTTTTTTGTATAAGGCGTTCAAAATTATGAGCTAAATTTACAAATTATAACGTAATAGGATTGAAAGCGAAAGATTCGCAAATTTAATACAATGTATGGTCACCTCTAGCATTAATCACAGTACGGCACCTATTTAGCATACTTCTTATTAAATTGTATATTACGTTTTGTACAATTTGTTTCTAATGTTCTCGTAAACAATTTGAGAGCTCCTCTTTTCTTTAAAACACAATTACATGATTCAGTTTCGTCTTTGTAGCATATCCCATACGTGGACTTTAAGCCCGACTATTTGCACAATCCTCCGGCTGTCACAGTAATACCGCGAGATTACTCTCTTCCAAAAAATTTCTAGCGGTCCTCGCAACATGTGGTAGAGCATTTTGAGGAGCGACACTTTGAAATTGTCTGCTGATGATAACAACTTGGTTGTCGAAATGCGTATACAGAATTACAAAAGTTAATGTGTAAAGGGGTTAAATATCAACCTTAGTGATTAAGTTAATCAACCACAGGCTCCATCAAATTCAACTAGCATTTTGATGCTTAAATAAGAACTAATCCTCGGCTAGTTCCGCCTGTTGAAGAATTGTGTTGTAGTATTGTGTCCCAATATGCGCCGATTGTAAAAAAACCATCGACAAAAGTGATGTCATGTTTTGTGGTTATGCCTACTTCCAGCACAAACCATCAAGGTGTCCCTTAGCACCCACATCCTTCTTGAACAGTCACTAAATCACTTTCATTTCCAAACTCTCGGTTTTCTAGTACCTGTTTTCAAACCGAATTTGGATTTATCAGTGAATAGCACATGAATGCAGTCTTCTTCTTGCAGTTGACGTGTTCTTCAGACTATCCTACTCTTGTTATGCCATTGTCACGAAATAGTACAGGAAACGGACAAAGTTATAGTCATATTTGTGTTGTTATTCAACGTATACCAAAGTATATATTGAGATAGTCATTAGCTGTACTTTCCGGAAGGTCTTATAGTAGGAGAATGTGGATTGTCTATGTTTCTAGCCCTTTAGTAGTAGCAGTGCCTAAGGTGTCACATGTGAATGCTAGCTAAAGTCGCACCCCATGGAATATCTTTCTTTTTGAAAATATCTAAATATCACTAAAGAAAATCATAGCATCATCTGGTACATTTTCAAAAACGCTTTCACACGAATATACCGATCACGTTCAAACAGTTCGTGAACTACAATTATTTTATATTAATAGAGTTTTAAATCTAAATGTAAAATTTGACGCAGTTAAATGTTTTGATTTATTTCATCTTTATAGTACTCGCACTAGTTGCAGAAACGTTTATAATTAAACCTGTCCCCAAGATGTTCCTATTTCGATGTATGTATTTAGTACAAATTATAATTTTTAATTATATTCCCAAGTGAATATTTACTAGAATCCCAAAATTTTTTGTATTTACTTACTTTGACATCTTTCCTAGATGGATAATGAAAATGAACATTTCTAAACATAATATCTCCTTTCATATGTTTTAATCTTTTACCGTGGCCTTTAGATAAATTAATAATCGGTTCAGATTCAATTACGCTGTAAATTTTGGTTGCTGCTGCGCATGCTGTATTGAATATGGTCAAATAAGGAGCACACTGCCCAAAGTTCCAGGTCGCAATTAAAATTCCAAAGAATACCTGCATGCATAAATAAAAAGCTTACAATATCAGAGGGAATATGTTTTTTCTTACTGTTATCATGTTTGCAGTCGTGTACACTTTTTCATCCTCGGGCAAGTTTTTCTCATCAATAATTAATTTAACACCATAATAGAATGATAATCCATATGAACCAAATACGAGAAACCACATAATGCCCATATTGATGGATGAAAGTAGCGCACCCCTTATATTGTTGTCTCTGGCTACTTTAAGGTGAGCTTTGTAGCGACCGATTTCCTTTTGCTGTCCTCCAAATGCCACAACTGTTCTAATAGCTGTCAACACTTCTTCTGCAATAGCACCTGCTGCCCCATATGCTTCCATTTCCTTTCGTACTAATTTATTTGTTAGCTGCAATAGTAGTTTTTGATTTTAGAATTTATTTGAATATTGATGGAATGCTCATGTATTAACATGTACATAGAACGTGAATATTAAAGCTGAATAATAATATAAAAGAAATGCAAAGTGTTGTAGATACCAATATCTACATTACAGTGTTGATTTAACCCAATAAATTTGAAGAACGTATTTTTATAATTGAGATTTTTTGAATTAGTCTTTGATTAACGCTCTTAACTTGTAGTACGATTTGTGAAGTTAATATAGTAGTACATTAGGAGACAAAATTCTTTATATTTCAGGCGCTGTCGAAATGACTACCCGAAAAATAAAACAAATTTTTAAATTTAATTAATTAATTAACATAGTTATTTTAGGGTGTGTCTCTATTGTTATCAAGTAATTATGTATTTACATATAATTGTAAACATCAAAACCTGAGTGTGTATTAAAATAGTTAAATCTGCTTCGTAATGGAATTTATGGCATATTAATAGACTCGAAAGTGTACTGTTTGGTGGTTTAAGTGCTTAAAGCAACCGACTAGAGAACGTTGTTCGAGTCCTGGTCCGATGCAGAAAGTATTTAATTAATTTTGTGAAATTAATAAGACTGAATTAATATATTTTATAAAAATGTTAATTTTCAATAATATCCCATCGCGAAGAGCTTAATTATATATTTATAAGTCTCTAAAAGTTTTGGAAATAAAATGATAATAAAACATTTAACAGCTTTTAAACACTTCATTGTTTCTCGAAGTATTCTCCACGAAAATTAATGCACTTTTGCATGCGTTCGAACCAACTCTGTAAGCAGTTGTTCCGTTCGTTTCTTGGTACATTCAAAATTATGTTTTTGAAGGGATCGACTGCTCGTTCTGACGACTGGGACCTTTTATAGCACAGTCCGTTTTTGATGGGTGGGTTTTTCGAAGCTTAGCGATGGCTTGCGGCAAACAAATGGTTGTATACCAATCGGCAGTAACAGTTCTTTGATCTTGTAGAGGAATTGTTGCTACATGACCTGCTTTCGAGACAAATCTCGCGACCATCTTTTTGGAGACACTTCGAGAGTGAATGACTTTTATCGGCTTTTCTTCACCTTGGAACACCCAAACTGGCGTTTATTTTCTGGCTCGTATGAGTAAATCCAAGATTCATCACCACTGACAATGTTGTACATGTTTTTAGAGTTTCCGACGTTGAAGTGATCTAAAGTTTTGTGATACCAATTCACCCTAGCTGCTTTCTGTTCTTCGGTCAACAGATGTGGTATCCAACGCGAAACTAATTTTTTTTACACACAATTCTTTATGCAGAATTTTTTGAATAGAGGTCTTCGAAATCTCCATTAATGCTTCAATCTGGCGCTATATCACATGTCGATCTTCATTAATGATCTTGCGCACAGCATTGATGTTTTCCTGAGTGACTGCCGTTTTCGGTGAATCTGCTCTTGGATCGTCCCTAAGACTAATCCGTCCACATTTGAATTCTTCATACCAATGAGAAATTGTTGACTGATGCAGTGCTTCATTACCGAACACAGAAACCAACTGGGCGAGGCGTTCTAGTTGAGATAATTGTCTTCGCAAATTATAAATACTTACGAATACGAAAATGTTCTCGATTTAATTCCATTTTTCAAATAACTTGTCAACTTTGACAGTTCGTTATAGCTACAACACTATACGTATTTCACTAAACTTTGGATTTAGGTTAACTAAAGATGAGGGTTAATTTTTAGTAGACATTTGATTAGTGGCGCCCTCTATGTTTCACTATGCAAAACTTAAAAGACATTCCACGTATATAATTGTAAACAGACTAACATTTGACGAAATTTATTTAAAATGCAATTAAAATTATTCGACTAGTTTTATTCCTTACCAAAGTAACGATACTCATTCCAATCATTGAAAGCGGAAGATATACCAAACATATTAATGAAAGCAACCAGCCTTTTATGAAAGCCATAATAATACCGGAAAAGAATATTGCCATATAATATATTACTGTGGATACTTTGTCACCCAAACCTTCTTCAATTTTTCCCAAATCTCTGAAAGAAAGGCAGAAATTATAATATTTCAAAAAATAACATTTACTGGAGATAACGGGTACTGCTACTTACTCTGTAATTCTGCTAGCGAAGTCTCCCGTGCTATGTGTATCGTACCATGATATATCCTGATTTAATACACTTCTCATATAATATGAACGAATCTTTTCAATCTAAAAAACAATATAGCGACTTTATATATTTGCAATGTAAATGTCAGAATTATAATAAAATTGTTACAAATTACGATAAGAATAAGTAAGAAGAGCGTAAAATACCCGAGAACAATATAAAATGTGGAATAAATTAAAGAAACCATAATTAAGTCTAGCTAAATGACAAAACTATTAATATTCTAGAATGAAGAATTTATGGAGGTAAAGAAAGGAAATAGAATTGGAGAATGTATCCACAGACTGAGGATAAGAGCGATCTTCAGGTATCTAAAGAAGGAAGAAGATCAGTTAAGTAGACGATAAAAATTTTTACGAAAAATATATTGAAATATTTTGGAGAGAAATTAAAAGCGTGGGGACAAAAGAATTCAAAGTTACTGAAACGGATTCTTAAAAGCAAAGAAAGCCACTGAAGAGTGAAAGCGAAGGTATATTTATAAAGATAAAATTAAAATGGCGATCAGTTTTCGGTACGAGGTTCCAAGTATAGGACAAGATAGTCAAGCAAAATATGAAGCATAACAAGGAGTTTAAACAGTGAAGGATACTGAAATAGGTAAAATCCCAGGTGAAGATAAAAGCAAACGAATAATGCTGAAATATATGGGTGATAATGATACAAATAGCTTCATGAACTTTTCGAAAAGGTATTTAGCGAAGAATTCCCAACTGGATAGTTGGATAAGAGTGGTTTTATCTAATAACGGCTAGAAAATGGATTGATTCGATTATAGTTATATCTTTCTTCACTGTGTTTGGAAATGTATGCAAGAGAGTTCCTGAAAATAAATTATTTGAAGATGAATTGAGGAAACAATTAGGAATGCTTAAAAAATAAACTTCCGGATTGATAAGAGCATCTAGGATTAGATTTTCGGCATTTGATATGTTACTGGTGAAATGAAATCCGTAGGCACAATGTCCCTCAAAAAGGTTTTGCTCTGTTAATCTGTGGCTAGTTACGGAGATTTTTAGAGAAACATTTTGACTCTAGAGATATACCAGAGACCATAAATTGTATTTTCAGAAATATAGTTAATAAATTTTAGCATGCAAATAGATACGTATAAGATAGAAGTAATAATGATTGCAAGGGAAAAAGAAAGTGTGAATATCTAGATATACGACAGAGAAGTACAGCAAATATATTATCTATATATTTTACGATATTATTTGTATGCTATAAACACTAGTTACCTGTCGGATAGATGAAAAACTGAAGACTAATACGGAAACATATATGCAGACAAAAGAAACCAACCCTAATACACAGACTTCGATAACGAACTTTGTGATAGCGTAAACTAGTTGCTCGTTTTCTTTCAAAAATTCTGTTGAATTCAAATATTCTGTTGAGTTCAAATATGTGAGGTTGGAGTAAGCGTTGCCATATTGTACAATAGCACCCGTGACGTCGCCGAAATACATCATCATGACAGGCATACAAGCTCCACTTAAAGCTGCTCCTATGGTTCCCACGAAGATGAAAAATATATCCAAACATGTTGAATATCTGTACTAAAACAGAAAACATATTCTATATTAAACTCTCTCTTTTTAATGCATTGGTGCCAGAGTTATGGTCTTTATTTGTATAAAACGTGCCATAACGCTCGATTAGTTACCGAAATACAAAAAACTTTTAGAGAGTTAGTTACGTCTCTATAAGCTAATTAAAAACAAACTCATGTTTAACATTTTCTTGCATGAAAAATTTGATAAAACTGTTTCTTTTTATCAAAAGTGGCCAATAAATTCTTTTAGACAGTATGGAATAGTGATTGTTTAGTATGAATTGAAAGTTAGTTTAAAGGGAGAGCTTGCAATCTGCTTTTGGGAGTGAACCTACATCTCGAGCGACTCAGTATATAAGTAGTATAAAGAATTTGATATGGGATGCAATTCTGTATAGCATAGAGTCCATTAAGGTAATTTAAAAACTGCAAGTATGTTTGTTGTGCAGCGTATGATAAATAATGACAGATTCCACAACTTTTCATTATCTGATATTCCATGATGTGACCTTTTACCACGAAAAATTCATCATACCGACAGTTCATCGCTGAGACTTTATCACATCCTAACACATGACTTTGCTAATCGTCATATACAATTTCATCACAGCATTTTACGCATCGTCTTTCCTCTCTCAAAGCATAAAAATACAATACGCGATGGTGAAGAGTTCCCCTTATGCAAGGGGTTTGCAGCTAGAGCAATTAATAGAAAGCAAATAGAACTGATATTTTTACAGAACGATTTAGGGGATCGTGAGTCGAACAACATTTTCGCAAGGCTAGGACTAATCATAATTTTACTGTTTTTTCCCTACTTGAGTGTTTATGCTTCAGCCGCTAATTGATCTGTTTATATGGGAAGAACCCATAATCTGCAATTAAGCGGAAAAAGATCCTCGATTAAATTAAACGTATGAGTTAGTGACAGTGCTTTCACATTACGTATATTAATATCCTGGTTTCTGGATAAACCTTATAGAGTCGGGCTTGTTTATAAAGTGCTTAAAGTGTATACGAGCACGTTAGAACGTGTATTTTTCTGCAAATAAGTAATATATGCATATGCATTTAGTAGCACAAGCAGACTTTTATTAAGAATTGATAATATGCAGAGTTGCAAATTATTGCGCAGACTAGTACCCCTTTATAATATAAATATATTGTATATTTCTAATATAAATACAGACTAGTACCCCTTTATAATATTGGGTCTGGGAAAAAGTTCGTGGCGTTTTTCCCGATAGATGGCATTGGTTGCCGATAACTAAAGAACAACAAGTCACAGCGACACCACCGAGGGCTCGTTTTTTAGATGACCTTCCGAACGTTAGTTTGAGCGTAGAAACATTGTAATCGGTGCAGTGGTTGGAAAGTTATTCGCACTTGAAAATGGAGAAGAATAATGAGAAATTTCGCTATATTCTGCAATATTGTTATGATAAGGGGAAGAACGCTGCGCAGGCTTGTGATAAAATTTGTGCTGTGTACGGTGAAGGTACTTTATCGAAATCTGTTGCGCGGAAATGGTTCGCTCGCTTTCGTTCTGGAAATTTCAATGTGAAAGATGAGTCACGCTCCGGTCGTCCAATCACTGAAAAATCTGATGAAATTCTTGAAAAAGTCCAAGCATATCAGTAGTGTCGATATTGGCATGGAGCTAGGCATTGACCACAAAACTGTTTTGAACCATTTACACAAAGCTGGTTACAAAAAAAAGCTTGACGTATGGGTTCCTCATGAGTTGAGCGTGAAAAACATGATTGACCGAATTAACATCTGCGATGCGCTGCTGAAACGGAATGAAATCGAGCCGTTTCTGAAACGTTTAATAACCGGAGATGAAAAATGGATTACGTACGATAATCGGAAGCGTAAAAGATCGTGGATAAAGGATGGTGACGCCAAAAAAAGTGATGCTGTGTGTATGGTAGGACTGGAGGGGAATCGTCCACTACGAGCTACTTCCAACTGGTCAGACGATTGATTCTCAACTCTACTGTGCACAACTAGAGAGATTACGCCAATTGAAAGAAAACGGCCCGAATTATTATAGGAAAGGTGTTGTCTTCCATCATGACAACGCCCGACCACACACTTCTTTGATGACCCGTCAAAAATTGAGAGAGTTTGGTTGGGAAGTTTTGATGCACCCACCTTACAGTCCGGATATAGCACCCTCTGACTATCATCTGTTTCGATCTCTGCAGAACTCTCTCAATGGAATTAAGTTGGTTTCAAAAGAAGCCTGTGAAAACTACTTGATTCAGTTTTTCGACCAGAAACCACAGAAGTTTTTCACCGATGGGATCATGGATCTACCAAAAAAATGGCGAAACATTGTCGAAAATAATGGAGCATATTCGGTTTAAATGAATTCGTCCACGCGCCATGCGGGAACCAGTTGAATTTTACTGAAAAAACGCCACGAACTTTTTCCCAGACCCAATATAAATATATTGTATAGTTCATGCCATGGTTACTAAAGTTGAGAAAGAATGAATTATATTGTTTTAAGTTATCGAGCAAAAAAGAGCAAACTTAAAAATTCTGTTTGCTTTTTCATGTAAATATTTTTATTTTAATAAATATATTAAAGGTTTACAAGGTTTCTATTTAAAAATGCAGGCATATATTTGAAAAGTAAATAATTCTTTACGAATGAAAGAACCGCGTTTATAAAATTAATCTTCTGATCACAATCAGTGCACGAATTAATCAAACCATCTTAACGTAACACTGAGTGACCATTAAAAGAATGACAGTGTTCGAATTTCTAGTGGAATTCAAAGTTTTCTTAATGAAAGCGGAACTTGAATTGTTTCTATAATAGTAGTAGATGACGAAGTCTATATATCACTTTATACAACTAATCAATAAAACCAAAAAACAGCGTGCAATGGTAAAAGTTATTTATGCAATATTTTTTAACAGAACACAGGATTACTCAAGGTTGTTAAGCTTGATAAACAGAAGACAATCTATTCTCAACGGTATTGTGAGCAAGTGCCTTTCAGAAGTACTTAAATTACTAACAAAAGAAGGGCGACTTTTTATGTTATGCGCTCCCATTTTTAAAAATGAGAAAATTCAAAACCTAATTAAATTTTATCTAACTCTCTGCTGTCTGTTAAACTGTTGTGTTAAAGGATTTTTTTTCATTTTTAAGACTAATAGATATGAACATATGTTGCTATATGCTGAGATATATATTCAATTAATATATATGAATATATGTTGCTATATGCTGAGATTTATATTCTACCAACTCTAATAATTAATTGGAAAGTGGTTTCTGGTTGAATATGCGCATTAAAATTAAGTACATTTAATAACAAATAAATCACGTACGAACAAAAGCCATGGTAACGCGATGAATTAATGCTTAATTTCTTGAAGAATAAAGCTACTGAAGTGTTAGAACACCTACCAATATTCAACGGATTTGGCTAAGTATGTCTTCTGGTTTGTCTTTAACTTAAAAAAATATTTACGGTTTAGAAGGTTTTCCAATGAAGAAGAAATGCCTTCTGAAATTACAACGATTGTGAAAGCCTATCTTTAGAGACATGGTTGGATGCCTTTAGGAAGTGGAAATATCAACTTCAGCCGTGTTTTAATTTTTGTAATACGTTATTATTAGAGCCATGCTTCAATATTTATAGTTAATGAGGGATAATTAAGAAACATTAAGAAAAATTAGACGTCTAGACAATGCTTAGCATGCATACATTAACTTATTTCCGAATTCATGTGTTTTGTTTATTTCACTTATTGTAAATGAATTTAATAATAATTAAGAGTTAATTGATGATTTGGATAAAATTTAAACTTTTAAGAATCTTCGAATTAAATATATCCTTTATAAGAATTAGCAGTACTAAGTATAAAAGCTTTTCCGCACTCTTTATGAATATATAATAAAAAATAAACATTTACCAGTTGGAAAATAGAAACTGTTTTTTCTTTAACTGGTTTCGTTTCTTCCTCTTCTTGTTCGTCATTTTCATTTGGTTCCGTGAATTTCCTATAAATCAAATTTACTAATTCATTTTTGAAAAATGTAAATATATTTTTACTTACTCATTTATTCCGTTAATGCTTTTCAACGTCTCCGTCGAGGAAAAGTTGTGATTGACGGTAAATTTTTTCTTCATGTTTTTCTTACTAACACTAATTACTAACTGTGAACACGCAGTCACAAACTAAATCTTCGCAATTACGGCTCCATTTGTCTTAAATATTTGCGTCATATTCGTTCACGCTAACAAATTGCATTAATTGAGCACCAATTGTCCGCCAATAGTTCTGGACGAATTAGCAAAATATGTGTTTATGTTTGCACGAGTACAGCACTTGATAGTGCAACGTTGCGATTATATGGGAAATATAATATAATTAATTGACAACTACGAAAGGATTAAATATAGTTTTTTTACACTGAGAGTGTGCATTGAAGCTTTTGGTATTCAAATACACTCAGTCACAGAAATTTTCGTACACTCCGTGAATGCTGAATGCCATCAAATGTGAATATCTGACTGTGATAAAGCATATTTATTTACATTTAATAACGACAAAAACCTCTAATAACAAATATGAAAATTCTTCTTATTTATATCTACAAGAGAATTTACTAAAGTTGTAAATCGAAGTCACAAATGTTTTCATTCTGTTAGAATTGTAAACCATAAATTTGTTAGATATTTGTGAAAAATAAGCATTTGATGCATTTACAAATATATATTTGATTTAGGAAAATATCATATTAATAGTACTTTCGAAAATCTTGGAAATATCAGGCATTATAGATAAAACAAATGTGTTATTTATCTTTGAATGCTTTCTGTAAAAATTAACTTCCAATTTTAATTTTTTTTTGTTATAAAACTTGTCCAATGTAGTAAATAGTCTTCGGTTTTCTCACTGATTTTAAATAAAACCGGCACAAAATCTCACAGGTGACCATGGCAGAATGCAGTTTGAATTAATTTCAAGTCACCGATCTTCTGCTTCTTAATAAATTGCATAATTGAATTTGATGGAGCCTGTGGTTGATTGACTTGATCAATAAGGTTGATATATAACCCCTTTCCACATTAACTTTGTAAATTCTGTATACGCATTTCGACAACCAAGTTGTCATCATCAGCAGATAATTTCAAAGTGTCGCACCTGGTAAAACACGGCGAAAAACAACCGCACGAAAATCAAACTCCTTACGCGATCCACACCGTTCAAAACCAAGTGTACATCTTGGTCGAAATGCGTATACAGAATTTACAAAGTTAATGTGGAAAGGGGTTATATATCAACCTTATTGATCAAATTGCATAATTGTCATCTTGATCGTCAAATGCTGACTCCACAATTTTCCTTTTAGGTTTCTCTACTGCTTTACTTGATACGTTTTCCTTGCTTAATTTTTTTACTTTAGAATACTCTTTATGGAGTGTCGGTAGTTATAATATTTTTGCCCCTCTTTCTGCTATTTAATGTTTTTTAGCCTTGGGAAATATTTTGGACTGTTCAAGTGAAATGAAAACTTGATTCTCGTGACCATTTTCTTTATTTGTTGTGTTAGTATTGATGACTGAAATAGTTGGTTTAGGTTCGCCGAATAAACCAATTTCTCATTTTATATTGCCTCAATGATTATGGGTTTTTCCAACGCATTTAGTAACTTAGTAGATGTGGGATAAATCGAAAGAAATGATATACCTCTTTATCCCACATCTACACACGGTTAAGATTCTTAAGGTGTTTCCGGATTTTTGTGAGTTCACAGATTTTTCGGCTGTAATAGCAAGTAGGTAATTTTGATGGAGCCTGTGGTAGACTAATTTAATCACTTAAGGTTGATAAATAACCCCTTCCCACATTAATTTTTGTTTTCTGCATACATATTTCGACAACTAAGTTGTTATTATCAGCAGATAATTAAACAGTGTCGTACCTAGAAAACTACGGCAAAAAACCCGCACAAAACAAATTCCGTACACGATCTGTACCGCCGAAAGCCAAAACCCACACCGTACATTTGTTTCACATAATTTTAACAAACATTGTGATATAGTCTTAAACTATTCTAAAAGAAAATACTGCGTGTGTCTATTGCATCCCCCTCCCCCTGTCTGTCGTATAAGATGTTAAAGAGAGATGAGTTATGGTTAGAACTCAAGTCAGTATTCAACACATGGCCTTTACTTTTCAAAATCTACATGCTTTCATACGTATCTACTTGCTTCGGATATTATGTGTTAGAAAATTTTAAAATATACTCCATAATAAATGTATTGGATAGCAATCTGCTTCTGGGTTTCCGGGCTGGAACCGCGTCACTAGTATATCTGCCGACGTTTCGTACCCATTTGTATGGGACATCTTCAGGGCTGAACTACTGCACTGAAATTGTTTCAGTGCAGTAGTTCAGCCCTGAAGATGTCCCATACAAATGGGTACGAAACGTCGGCAGATATACTAGTGACGCGGTTCCAGCCCGAAAACCCAGAAGCAGATAGCATGGACCACGACCGCGGAAGTCTACGTACCAAGTATTGGATAGCAATTTTGAACGTTTTTCCTATTACTAAATTCGTCAATTGGAAACTCATAAGTCAGCGTCCATTGATCTGGATACTGTTCAATATTTAGGAATAACTAAAATATGAATGACAAGGGAAATGATAAAGTAGAGCTACACATTTTTAGAAAATAATTAAGTACTCCGTTCGGATCTGAATTTAAACGTTTTTTCAAGTGTACTAACTTTTCCAAAACTATGCCAGGAAAATATATACTCAAAATGTGTAAAATAGTAAGTGAACTGATCGTTGCGATCAGGTTTTAAAATACCGATTGAAAATACTCAGTGAAGATGTTACAATTTTCAGTTAAGCTTTGAAGATAAACCAGTAGCGTGTGTCTGCGTTTAAAATTAACAAAATCCTAGAAAGTCTTGATGTCATTTACAAGGAGATGATGTAAGTGAAAAAAAAACACCTTGCATAGACTAGCATAGACTCGACGAATTGCAAAATGGTTAAAACAAGTGATTGCCTCTGGACTAGGTATCTGCATAGAGTTGGAAATGGTTGAATTGGAAGGTAATTATATCAAAAAATATTTTGAAAATAAAAGTGTGAACAGGAACATTTTGTTCAAAACCTCTATTTAAAACAGATTTACTGTACATATAATTAAACGGATTATTTTTTAAATAATATATTCACGTGTCTAAATATTCAAGTTTTGAAACAATGCAATTATTTTAGGTTTCCTAATACTGTAACGGAAGTTGTTTAAATATGCAGTGTTATATACCCATTACCCCCTGTACGTCAAAGTAAAGTCTTACATCTGACCGTCTTTTGATTTCACACATACCACATCGAATGAAGAATTTGGTCTTTATACAAAGGGTACTAGGAAAGTTTTGCAATACAACTTTGTTTATTTAATTTTTTCAAAGTAATTCCCTCTACACTCAATACACCTCTCCATTCTCCGAAATCAATCTTTAAACCAGTTCTGCCAAGTTTCACTATGAAGTAAAGCACACTCGTTGTCCCAAGCTCGCAGAAGGTCCTCATCATTGGAAAACCGCCTCCCTTTTAGCTTGATTTTCACATGCGGGAATAGTAGAAAGTAGCAGGGGGCAAGATCTGGACTGTAGAGCAGGTGCTCGAGAAGTTTCAATCCCGTCGTGGTCAAATAATCGGTGCAGACTTTGGCGCGGTGAGCTGGAGCATTATCGTGATGGTGGAACCAGGTGTCCATTCTTGACTTTGGCCGCAGGTTCTTCATAGATCCAATGACTTTAGGCAGGCACTGTTCAGTATACCACTTAGCTTTGACTGTCTTCTGTGTGTCCGAAATGACGCGTTCAACAATTCCACTCGATTTAAAAAATACAGCTATCATTTCCTTCTTCACAGATCGGGATTTTCTGACAACTACGGGTGTGTCCTCATCATCAAAGACCCAGACTTTGTTTTGAGCTTTGGTCGGCACATCGTAATAGTACAGCCAAGTCTCGTCACCTATCACGATGTTGTTCACATACCAAGATTGTCCCTTATTAAACTATTTTAGCATCTTCCGGTACCAAGTCACACGTCGTGTCATCTGCTCTTTAGCCAGTCGATGCGGCACCCAGAGAGAACAAAGTTTCTTCACGTGCAAGTGATCATGCAGAATCGAACGAATTGCTGGTGTATTTAGGCCTGAAGTACCCTCTATCTGTTGGTAGGTCACTTGCCTGTCCTCGCCAAGCATTTTCTTCACAGTAGTAACGCTTTCCTCCGTAACTGACATTCGTGGCCTTCCCGGTCTCTCAACATCCTCCACAGTTATATTTCTCTTTTGAAATTATCTATACCACCTGAATATCTTTGTGCGATGTGGACAAACATCACCTAGTGCAAGAGTCATTTCTTCGAAGCACTGGTCTATGTTCAAACCACGCACGAAATTATAACGCAAAACTGCCCTTATCTCATTTCGTGACCACGATGCCATCGCAAGCACTTTACACTCTCACTGCTAGTGAATAACTGAGCCTATCCACATGGCGCGGCGGCTACTATGCACGTATGGACATGTCTCAACATGCAGGAACAAGCAGCTTCCTGCGATTCATTGTTGCGTCATATTGCAAAACTTTCTTAGTACCCTTTGTATTTTCTGTTGGTGTAGTTTGATTGTCCAAGAGCCAGACATCAAAGCAAAGATCAATTAAAATTAAAGTTGCCAGAAATAAATTTATAAGCAGATTTGAAAATAAGAATTTGAACTTTTGTCATAACTTTTAATTAAGCGCCTACTCTGACATTTTTGTATGAAATTTTGCGACGGAAAGAAAGGTATGCTAATGAATGTCATTAAATTTAGAAAATTTTTAATTAGCTTAAGCGGCTAAATTTCGTGAATTTCAGAAAATATTATATAACGCTCAACACGTGGTTCCAGAAAAAAACACTTTAGAATAATTATATGTAAATATACAGATCGTATAATGTACTATATGCGCGTTACCCTTTTGAATTAAAAGGTTAATTCATGTCAACTATGTTAATCAATATGACGCTTCCATTCAAACATCAATATTTGGTATGCTGTTTGAAAGTGTTAGATGCGTTTTTATTCTATTAGAAGTTCATGTTATTTCTAAAAAGTCATTCATATTTTTATGGTACAATTGAACTGATTAAATATAATATACTATGTGATAAAAAAGCGAATCGCACAGTAAAAGTAAATTTTTTTGAACGAAATTTTGTAGAAATGTTTACTTTGTAGAAAATAATAAATGATGATTTTGATTACAAGTATATTAACATTTATTTATTTTTCCTTCATTACCCAATTCACCTACACTTACAAATACCAAAAATCATAATGTAAATATGTATATAAATTTACGCATGAAACTGTTTCTTATACCCATTTTGTGCCTGAAACGATTTTAAAAATAAATACACCGATTACTTCAATATCTATTACTTTACTCATGACTGCTCTTACTCATTCTGTTGACACCTAAAAACCGCACCACGCTTCATACAAACACAATGGTACTTTAGACACCATAAAAAAGTTCAGTTTGGAAAAAATTGGTTGGCCCTTCGAATGTTCTCAAGGATAATGTGTCTCGTTTTCGCCAGAGTATTGGTAAAGAACTATCTAAGGTAAAGGAAGAAGATTTCCGAACAAGAAGACGGAAATTCTATCCCTTGACTACAGATAAGAAGCCAACTTTTCTCTTGCAGTATAACAATCAGATGATGGAAAATAGGTTTCTTCAACCAATTCTTGTACAAAGTCATGTATTTCCGATCAAATTGCTTTTTATTTCTTTTATTATTAAATTATATTGGATATTTTTCGTAGGTTTCTTATTGAGAAAATAAAACTATATAGGCCTTTGTTTCTTCTTGGTTTACGGGTTTTGACTAGGTTACCGGCACCGCTATTTAGCTAGCTCGTTTTGTTCACTCTTGTAATTCTCAAGCTGCTCTTGATTTAGATGCTGTTAATTTGAAGATTAATAGCAGGCCTGGAGATTCTTCTTCAAGATTGGATGAAATATCTGTTAGTCTAGTTTTAGACTGGAAACTCAGGTAATCTATGAACAACGACCGAGGATACCTAAACCGAATTATATTCTATGTGACAAAAAGAACTAGCAAGAAAAGAATAATTCTTTGTGTAGTTTTTGGCGAACTCTAACGATAAAATTTGTTTACTTTTATTTATTTTGGATATGTTCAGTTTGGTTATTTGATTGTAACAGTTTATAGTTGTAAATTAATGTATTATATTGAAATGCCAGCAGCTTGAAGACAGCCAAATTGTCGCTAGTTATGAGAGTTTGAAAGGGGGTCGTATCGTTGGACTACATGAAGCGGGTATGCAACGAAATATTGTTATAGCTGTTCGCTATTGGAGAGATACTCGTAGATCTCAAGATGATAAGCAACATCATAGAAGTGGCTTTGGATGAGCTAGATGAACCATCGAATGGGAAGATAAGAAACTGAGATTGATTTTCAATAGGAAACTATATAATACCTCAAGCCTGTGGGAAATGTTTTTCTGACAGAGATAGGCTATAGAATAATATTCCGTTTTGTATATCACAGTATTCGTTTGTTTGAGATGATTTCGCGATGATGTTTGCGTTCAAGTCTAATATTGCCTCTACTAATAGGTATCGTGTGATTATATTAGAAAGGTGGAATGTACGGGCAGACACGGTTGAAGAGTAGAATAATATAATTTTTTCAGACGACTCTACTTTTTTTTTGTGAGCCCATGATGGTCGTAGACGTGTCCGATGTCTAAAAGGCAAAAGCCAATTTTTCCGTAGACTGCACTTGCTAGAGATCATTTAATGACTTGAAGGCACATTTAGGAAGTTTTGGAACCGATCTCTTTACTTTATATCCATGGGCTAAATACTACCACACTACAGTAAGGCAATATCTGTTCTCATATTGCGGGTATTACATTACGGTTCCTAAAAATGGTTGGCATCAATATTCTCAATAGGTCTGCGTGATTGCCGGAACTATTGACCATAGAACATGTTTGGGATAGGCCTCCTAACCCTTCAATGAATTTACAGCTTCATGTTCTACAAATTGCTTGAAATGAGCTTTCACAGAAGTCCATAGAACAACTTATTGGAAGCATGCCTGGGCGTATAGCAAAACGTATTCGTTTACGTGGAGAGGCAACTATTTCTTAAATTTGTTCTATAAAAGGTACGAACTTTTCAATGATATTTAATTATTTATTATTCTCAATACAATAAATATTTGCGGAAAATTTGGTTTAAAAATATATTTTATGGCGCGATTCATTTTTCTGTCGCATAATATATTTACACCACCATTTAAGAACTCTTCTGCAAGATCTTAAATACTAATTACCATCTTAGTGTAGTGATTATGTCGAATATAACGTTTTCTTTATTTCTGTCCTAGTGATATTATAGAATATACTTCACCTTATTTTTAATTTTAGTTAAAAAACTAAGAAGTTCTGGGGCAGTTTGTTAATTTTGTATACAGATAAATGTAAACTGACATGCGTTTATGTTCTTCATTTAATAATAATAACAATAATAGTTTATTTCCAAAAAAAGAAAGAAATTTACAAATCTATCTATAAATTATAAATCAAGTATAAATCAAAATACAATTTCCTTTATTCTTCTCCCTTTGGAAATCACAGGATGCATGCCAACTTCAAGCAAAGTTGTTCTTCCTATGCACCCTGAGGCTAACAATCAAATTAACGGAAAAAGAAAATGTCTAAAAGCTAATTTAACCTAAAATTCTGTAAGTACACTTATCAGAGAGAGCAAAAAAACTTTTTTCTATGATACACAAACAAGCTAAAATCATTTGATCGGATAAGTTGTGGAGAAGATCACACACAGCTATCTGGACAGCAGCTGCTTCAAGAGGACTCTAAAACGAGTCACAGAGAAGCGCTTAAATTCACTAGGTACAGCATTATAAACTTTAGCAATCTGGTGAGAAAACGAACGCTCATACAATGCTGTTTTAAACGTACTTTTATTGTATAAGTATGCAGGCTGCCTACACACCACGATCCTATGAAACAGAGTGACCACTTGCAAAGTTCATCTGTCCCTCATATTCAATCATCCGACCACACTCAATTTGTTTGTGATGCGGTCAAATTTCTTTATACCGAAAATTAATCTCAGACATGAATACTGGACTCTCTGAATGCGTGAGATAGAATTAACACTTAAGCATGCATCATACAACTCACAACCAAACGAAAAATGCGACAACACCAACGAGTCACACAGGCTACGCTTGGTGTCAATCGCAAGGCAGTGCCTATGAGGAAATATTAACTTCAAATTAACGTAAGCACGTCTAACGCATCCTAAGTTTTTCGACTCAGATTGAACAGGTAAATCTACACTTGTAATATTAAAATTTGCATTACCTTGAAGCAGGGCAACACCACTCCTATTTTCGAAAAGAAGAACCACTGTGTTAGAAGGATTCAAGATAAGTGCATGTAGAGATGAAAATTCTGAAATTGAATTCAGGTCACAATTAACATGCTGAATAGCCACCAGATTATCATCATTTGATATTTAGATTTTCGAGAAACATACTTGCGGTTAATAATTGAAAATATCTGGTTTGCTCATAAGAAATTGCGGATTTTTTGAAATAAACATTAATTAATAAATAAATTGAATGTTAATATTTAGATATTTGTATGCAATTATGAAACTTCTGTATAGTAAATTATACACGTTATATACTTCATTTTCAATTTTTAAAAACATATATACTACATTAACATAAAGGGTTTTCCAATAAGGACTTGACAAATTTTTTTCAAAATAAAATGCAGACCATTTGACATATTTCAAAAACTTTATTATCGGGTTGAAGTACAATCAAAACATTTATGAATGGAACTCGACTTCGTTCATATGGCCACCGCGGGCACGTTTGCAGCGGTCGATTCGTTGGACCCAATTTTCGATGACTCGGCAACACAATTCGGCCGAAACGGCTGCTATTTCGCGTTCAATGTTGGCTCTGAGCTCTTCCAACGTTGTCGGCTTGTTGGCATAGACCAATGACTTGACGTAGCCCCAAAGAAAAAAGTCTAGAGGCGTTAAATCGCACGAACGAGGCGGCCAATCGACTGGTCCATTTCTTGAGATAACACGCTCATCAAACTTACTCTTCAATAAATCGATTGTAACGTGTGCTGTGTGGGTTGTGGCACCGTCCTGCTGAAACCACATGTTGTCCAAGTCCATATCTTCCAATTCGAGCCAAAAATAATCGGTAATCATGGCGCGATAACGATTACCATTCACAGTAACGTGACGATCATTATCGTCGACGAAGAAATATGGCCCTATGACGCCGCCGGCATGCAAACCGCACCAAACAGTTATTTTTTGTGGATGAAGTGGTGTTTCATGAAGCACATGTGGATTTTCACCCGACCAATAACGCATAATTTGCTTATTGACGAACCCATTGAGCCAAAAATGAGCTTCGTCACTGAAAATGATTTTGCGATGAAATTGATAATCTTGGCGCATCTTTTCCAGAGCCCAATCGGAGAACGTACGTCGCTTCAAATGGTCCATCGGCTTCATTCTTGAGTCAGCTTGATCTTGTATGGGTGTAAACCAAGATCCTTACGCAAAATTCGCCATAAAGTGGTCTGGGCGATGCTCAAATCTTGAGAACGCCGTGGAATTGACTGATTTGTATCATTTGCTACGGACGTTTCAACGGCAGCGATATTTTCGACACTTCGACCAACCCGTTGTCTCACTGGCACAGCAACATCACACAACGTATATGTAGACTCAAATTTTTGCACTAAACTTGTTACTGCCTGTCTACTAGGGCGAGAATTACGACCGAAAATCGGAGTTAACGCTCTTAAAGTAGCGGTCACCGACTCCGAATTTCTGTAGTAAATTTTTATAATTTGCGGACGTTGTTCGTTCGTGTACTTTACCATAATGAAAATGTTAAGTTTACTAAATAAATTGACAGTGACAGTTCGATGATTAGTGAAAGGCTGCGTTCACAAATTGAATTAAAAGTTGTCAAGTCCCTATTGGAAAACCCTTTATTACTTATTGTGAATTTACAATTCAATATTATGTAGTAATCGTGACTACCAAAATTTTGACAATATTCGATGTACAGAGGGTGTGATATGAAGTTTAAGTTACGCTTTATGCATTCGTTCAAAATTTACTTTTTTAGTAAAATATTAGTTCTCGTTATAAAATTTTGTATTGATGTGTAGGTAGAAATACAAAATTCATATTTAATTAAATATTCAATGGATTTAAAAATTATTGCAAATGTCCGTTAGATGGCAGTAGAGAATTTAAGTACTTTTATTATACATAACTATATTAAACATTGAAATTTAATGTAAGATTTAAGTGCAAAGGAATGTAATTATGTCGAAAATAATTAAAAACATAAATTTTTGAAGTTTTAGAAAAGAAAGTAGAAAAAATGAGTTAGATGACCTCAAAACGAGTTCTTGACGCTTCAGTTAAATACTAATATTGTATAAATTGTTGCTTCTTTAAATTTAAGTTTCTGTTTTAATTTTTAATTTGTTAATTTAATTAGTACATTTTAAAATACAGGAATTGGTACAGGGAGCTGCCTATACTCCTTTTCGTTTTATACATTTCTAAGTAATTCGTATAGCTTAATTAATTATCATGTTATGCACGTCAACAAGAAACGGATGACCGCCATCGACAATTTTGTTAAATTCTTTTATGATATAATTGTAAAAAAATGTAAATAAGAAATTAAAATTTTTCTTTATTTCTATTTCAGTTTCATTTATATAAGGTGTTCTAATAAGACATTTCGTTTTCAATAGTCCGCCATTTTAACAGTTGCTATGACTCCATCTGTAACTACTTGCCAGATGACAAGTAAAAACTACGTCATTAATAAAAATGGATCGATATACGCTTCAACAACGCATTGAAATTATTAAAATTCACTACAAAAATGGTGAAAATTTCGCGGTTACAGTTCGCAAAATTAAAGCATTTTTGGATCGTCGTGAAGCACCTTCTCGGCTAGTAATTGTGAAACTGGTGAAAAAATTTGAGCTGTTGGGACAAGTTAGTGATGTGAAGAATCGAACTCGTGCACGTCGCTCAAGAACAACTGAGAATATTGCTATTGTAGCACATAGTGTCGAGGAAAACTCAGGTTTGTCCATTTCTTGTCGATCTTCGGAAATGGGCATTCCACAAACGACATTACACCGTATTTTGCATAAAGACTTATGTCTTAAGGCTTTTAAAGTTCAGTTAACACAAGAACTCACGCCTACCGATCATCGACAACATAGTGTCTTTGCTGATTGGGTCCTTGAAATGCATCAAACCGATCCGGAATTTCAAAATTTCAAAAAATCATCTTGAGTGATGAGGCCCATTTTCACTTCGATGGCTACGTTAACAAGCAGATTTGTCGCATTTGGCAATTATTATTTAGAATTATTGTTGAAAAGCCTCGCCATTCTCAACATGTGACTGTTTGGTGCGGTTTTTGGTCTGGGGCAACTGTTACGGTGAATGGGTTGCGCTATCGAACGATGATTAAAGATTTTGTATGACCGAAATTGGAAGATATTGATGTGGACGACGTTTATTTTCAACAAGATGTCCATACGTGCCACACAAGTAACGATACTATCGCTCTCTTGCCTGAAAAGTTTCCTGACTGTGTGATTTCTCAAAGATTTCTCAATTGGCCACCAAGATCTTGTGATTTAACACCATTAGACTTTTTTCTTTGGGGTTACGTGAAAGATAATATTTATGCCAATGGCCCAGAATCGATACAAAACCTCGAAGATGGAATTTGTGAAGTTATCGAGGACATACAGTCTCAAATGTGCGAATTGGTGATGGAAAATTTCATGAAAAGAACATGGTCCTGCGAGCGTAGCCGTGGCGACCATTTAGCTGATATTGTTTTCCATTATTAATGGCATACCATCCTCTTTACAATTAAATAAACATCCGATGATTTCGCTTAAAAATACTCGTTTTTTTTACATATCAAAATGAAACCTCTTATTGGAAGATCCACATATAAAATTTAAATTAATATATTTACTTTACTTATTTCAAGTACGTGAACATTAAATTTTGATATTTAAATAGGTTTGAATTGACTAGCATTAGTATTTCGTCTAATTTAGTTATTTTTTAAATATATTTTATGTTCAAAGAGAATATATTTTTACGTGTCCCTAATTTCTTTACATGTACAAAAAAGCATAGATGTAACGCCATGTGGGAATTTAACATATGTACGTGCATTTAAAAGGTTAAGATTATATTTGATACTGAAATTTATGAAACAGAATATAATTTTTATTTTTAATGAATATCTACGCTTGATTTATGTACAAGTTTTCAAACGTTTCATAAATTTGAGATTTTGATGGATGTGTGCGAAGTTGGATGCTAGGCCTAGTTGATTAAAAGAACTCATGCCCAACTCACAAAATATAAATAAAAGAAGGTTTTGAGATAAAAGTCTCAAGTAAAAATATTGTTCTGCGAAAAATATATAATTTTTTGACATACGAGGGTCACACCGATATGTGCGCTGGATAAGGACGTATAAGAGAAACAATATTAAATAAATTAAGAATAATTTAATAAAAAATACGTACATTTATATCAGCCTGAATATAAAATATTGAATACATATTGCTTTAAATACCAATGTGGTATAGCTACGTAGAAATTAACTATTCACTTAATTATCTCATACCTATATAAATGCGTTTATGCATGCTCTTTATGTTCTTCTAATTCTTCAGTCTTATTTCCACTTAAATATTCTTGTATTTCTTCCAATGTCTTTCCTTTGGTTTCTGGTACAAAACGTATTATAAAAATTAAATTAAACAAACAACATATGGCGAAAACATAAAATGGTATATACAATCCAAATTCGTCTTTCATAATTTGAAAAAATTTGGAAGCAGCTGTAGCTATAACACCGTAGTAAATTTCTGTTAAACACAAAGCAAATGCTTTGACACTTGTTGGAAATAATTCTCCTAACATTAAGATTGGGATTGTGCTCATGCCTAAACCATAAAATACAACAAATAATATTAAAGATAGTATTGGAATTACATTCAAATGTGATAAATCTCTTTGTCCGTCGATAAAATAATAAGAGGCTTGTATAATTAGTGATAAACTACAACCAATCACCGATAAAATTAATAGTGGTTTTCGTCCAGTTTTATCCAGTAGAGAGGAAGATATAATTGTAGCAGTGAATTGTACCAAAAAGTAAATTATCGTTATAATATTACCAGGTAAGATGCTATCGAGGTTTTCAAATAATATTTGCGCATAAAATGTTATTGCGGTAAAGCCGCTTAATTGTTGACAGGTTCTTAACCCAATAACGATTAGTAAACCTATTCTGTTACTTCTTATTTTAAATAGGTCTATAATTTTCGATTTTCGAGATACGTTAGTTTTTACTGCTTTCGATAGTCTACTCATATGGTTTTCCACATTAATTTTTCCTGTTAGTTTTATTAAATTTTTCTTAGCTTCTTCTTCTTGATTGGACATGATTAAAAAGTACGGACTCTCGGGCATCCAAACAAACGTGATTAAAAACAATATGGGTATTGAAACGGATATTAATGCTGAAGTTCTTATGCTACAGAATATTCCTAGTACATTCACTAATAATACTCCCATCATACTGGCTATTGACGAGCTTGAACCCAATAAACCTCGAATTTTGGGATCTGCTATTTCGCATAAGTACATAGGTATAGCAGTGTACGCAATTCCATCAGCTACACCTGCTACGAATCGTGCTATGTAGATTATCTCGACGATATTCGCATAAGCTATGGCTATCCAGGCTCCTATTAGCGGAGGCGCTGTTAGAAGGAGTAGTTTCTTCCGTCCTAAAACATCCACTGCTAGAAAAGTTAGTACGGATCCTAGTGGGCATCCTAGAAATAGTAAAACTGCTATCCAAGAGCCTTCTGAATTCGTTACTGAGATGTGTGAACTATTTCCTAATAGTGCGGGTAAAGATGGTGTTGGCCAAGCGTAGTGCATGCTACTGCAAAGTATACTGAGTGCACCTGAAATTTAAAAAAATTTAAATGTGAAAGTATGTAATAGAAAATATCGAATAGAAATCGAAGCAACATATACATTAGGGAGATGAAATTTAATTAATATTCTTTTTTTTCGCGAATCAATTTAAATATCATGGGTATACGTTTTGATTATCAAATTATCATCTGCAGTAGACAGCGCCGCGTGTAACAGCGATTGAAGTGCCTTAGCAGTAAACGCTTCCAACTACAAAAAGCATTTCATTATGCATATTATAGAATTAATGATACTGATTCTAGACGATCTGAAAAATCTGTGAAATAATGATAGATGGCGTAGCTTCAGACTGTTTTTTTGTTGCTATGCCAGTACGTTGTCTCTCAAACAACGTTACCTGTCGAATTTTAAATTGCTACGTTTATTAATTTTGTGGCGGTGACCGTTTAATTAAGAGCATCTCGGATCTTTTAACGAAATGGGTAGTGTAAAAATTAGGGTTGTCATGAAGTACCTCATTTTATTATACGAGTATATTGGATTATATTCATAATACAATGAAGGATAGTGTGAAGACTAGGCGCCTTCATTTTCCACTGCTGATAAATAGGTTTGTTAATTAAGATGTAGTCGTACAATCATTGAAGATGGACCACGTTAGTGGACGCCCGAAATCTACTATCACATAATTTGGTACGTAGACTTCCGCGGTCGTGGTCCATGCTATCTGCTTCTGGGTTTCCATGCTGGAACCGCGTCACTAGTATATCTGCCAACTCTCTACTATCACATTTTTGAAAAATTGCATATTACGAATGTACGTCAACTGTTAAATTTCAATTCGTTACTTTTATTAATTTCGTGGTGACGACTGCTTAATTAAGAGCGTGTCGCAGTTTTTGATGAAATAGAGAGTGGAAATTAGTGTCGTCATGAAGTACTGGGTGAGCAAACTCAAGTGAAGTGTGGTGGTATCATAAAGGTCCCTAGTTTCATCTTTTTTAGTTTTCGTAAGTTGTCTATAAGAATTTCTGAGTATTACCGATACGCTGTTTTTACTTACTTACGTATTTTTGGTTAAACTATTTAATTCGTTTTTTATTTAGTTTTGTCTTCCTTCGTATTTTGACTAATTTTCTGGCTATTGTAAGTACATTTGTAAATTTCAAATCTGTCAAATGTCAAGAACCGTGTGAAAATAATTTGCTATAAAATTATTAGCCAAAATTTGAAATCGAACTAGGGACCTTTATGATACCACCACACTTCACTTGAGTTTGCTCACCCAGTACTTCACCTTGAAAGGCTAATGAAGAAATATATTCATAATCAAATGAAGGTTAGTTCAAACGAGGTCGTACAATCAGTAAACACAGACCACGTAGTAGATGACCGAAATCTGCCACCACATTTTTTAAAATAAGTGTTCAAAAACCGTTTGAAATGTCTGTGATAGTGGTGGCTTTGAACATCTATAAAGAAGGCGTAACATACGTTTTGAATGGAGAGTTGGCTATGAAGAAGTTGTTCGCGAGGTTGATGCTGTGACTGCTCAGTTTAATACGAACGCAAATTTCGCGTGTTGTCGAAGCGTTTTCGAAAAAACAATTGGACACTACAGATAAGACCTGGGCTTATTATTAAATACCGGAAATAAAACAACAATCTAATCTGTTATGATGTCACAATGGTTCTCTTCCTTCAAACGAGCCGATATCTATTCCTTTCACAGGGGGGCAGTAGCTGTCCCATATGCAGGAAAGGTATTTTTCGTTAAATACTTTTAAAAAGGTGTTTCATAACAGTCGCATATTTAGACAAATTAAAGCAAAAAATTAAAGAAAAGGATAATGGTTTATCCAAGAAAAAAATAATTTTCCACAAGGCGACACATGGTTACATGTTTAAGCTCGTATTCGATAGCTGAATCATCATGGATATTTAAACAGCTATTTGTAATTCGTCAACCTTAATATATTTTGTCATATATTTATGCAATTGATAAATATTTCATAAAAACAATAATAGAAAAAAAGTTAATTTAAGATTACTTTTTGGTTTCGTGATATTTGTAAACAAGTATCTGAACACATTATTGTGTTTTAATTTGATTGGATAAGTTCTAATGTGCAACCTTTTATACTCTCTCAACTACATGCGAAAGTATAAAAGGTTGCATTTTTTAGTATGGGGAAATATAGTATAATCAATTTTTCCGAAATTCTCTTGTAACAATTCTTTAACAAAAAATGGAGATTAATGACGTATGTGATCTCCATGAACATCTGAAAATGTTTGACATCTTAATATCATGGACCAAACAAGTATGTCAAACATTTCTTACGGATTCATATCTATCTCCTTGAAATAATTTGTAATTTTTGAAACTTGGTGATATATTTCGTCTTCTAACAACTACTGCTAGAGTACTATGCCACATGTCATTCTTACTCTACAAATTGTACGTCCATTGTAATGTATACATTTTGCGAAACAAAAAGTAATTGTTATTATTTATATATAAATACTCGATTTCTGCAAATTGTTTATTTTAAATGTCGCATAGAAGAAATAAAAATTGTTTTATTACATATTAAAAGATGCAGACACTTTTGAAGACGACAAGATAAATTTACATGACTAAATCAATATTTTATGTTTTATTCAACAATTTCTAGTATTTACTCGACAGAATGTACATCTACGTTATTTACAAAATCAATAATATCTATATTTATACATATACATTGTTAATTATATATTCTCAACCTAATGCCAAAAACATTTACTTTTTTGGAAATACAAAAGCTGGCTAGAATTTGTGCGGCGTTTAACAACGGCTTATATATCTCATATTATTTGTTGAATTATTGTCCCATATTAATTTTACCGACTTTTGCCAAAATTTTCGATTCAGCTCTTTATAAGATTATATACAGCTAAATTAGTTACTGCACAGTTAATAAACAAATATAGATTTGCCAACAAGAGATCTACTGTCACTAATGTGTGCACTTTTGTTCAGTATGCGACAAGGTATTGATAATATGTTAGTTGTCTTCTGAGCAAGCTGAGGTTGTTAGGATTTAATGAATCACTTATCAGTTTTTTCGTGTCTTACTTGCAACGGCGGTAATGTTCTTGTTCTACAATAGTTTTGTTTCTGATATCGATCATATTAGTTTTGATGTTCCTCAAGGTTCTAACCTTAGACCTCTACTATTCTTGATGAAATTGATTATAGAATTTTAAAGTTTATAGACGGCGTTAAGAAATTGACTTATATACACTCATGAAGGGATTGAGTTGAATTCCAATCTAATTTTTTCGCTGTTTATTATTGGTGCGTTTCTAATTGATTGAATCTCAATGTTTCGAAATGCAAAGTCATTTCGTATAGTCAGCAACGATCTCTATTACTTTTAGATTATACGGTAAAGTCCAGGGTTCTATTCTAATTATTATATTCGTGACCTAGTTAAAAATGTAATGTCTGCAGTAAATAGAATGTTAGAGTTCGTGCTCGCTGATTAATTACTTGAACGCTTGTTTCCTATTCTGATTCGTTCTAAAATAGAATATGATGTACTGGTATGGAATGCATATTTCAGAATTATAAACTATCATTCGAAAATGTGGAGGATTTCCTTATTGTGATTTATTGTACTTTGTAATACATTTTATATAAATTAAACGTAGTCAGCTACTGACTTTGAAATTTTTTTAGAATTTAGTTTAATTTTTTAAGTCGAAAATTTAGTATTTTATAATATTTTCTTTCTCTGTTGGTAGTGCTCTTATAATTCTGTTTAGTTTCCGTATTTCTAGGGAATATATTTTTGTTATTGTGTATTTTATAATAATTATTTTTTTATATTAGTTCATCTGAGCATTCGGATGATTGCCGATATGGTAAATATTATCAAAGAAACAGCAAGACACATTTTGCATGATGAATTAAACATGACAAAAGTTTGTGCAAAAATGGTGCTGAAAAATCTCGCTCAGGATCGAAAAGATAATCGGATGAATATTTCCTCTGATATCGTGAAACGACCCACAAAAGAACCAGACTTCCTCACAAAAGTCATCACATACAATGAAACTTGGATTTTCAGTGTGCCCCGGAGGCAAAGGTCAGTTGATAGAAAAAAACACGAATGAGTAAGCCAAAATTGATGACAATGCTGATGGCGTTTTTCGATATCAAGGGTGTTACTATGACTGACTGGGTACCTGAGGGTCAAACTGTTAATCAGAAATACTACAAAAAGTCCTAATCAATCTGAGGGAAAGAGTAATTAAGAAAATACTGGATTTGTGGAAGAACGATTCGCCCTATCTGTGAAGTAGTTCTTAGCGGAGAAGCGCATTGCTGTGCTTGATTATTCTCCGTATTCGTCAGATCTCTCACCATGTGACTACTACCTGTTCGCAAAAGTGAAAAGAGCATTAAAGGGAAACATTTTCAGTGTGTTGAACGTGTAAAAGCAAAAACGGCAGACTTGTTGAAGAGGCTGACAACTGATGAATTAGAGCATTTTTTTGAACAATGGAAGGCACGTACATATACAGCGGTCTATCGATCGAGGAGGACAGTATGTTGAAGAGGATAATAGTTAAATATAAGTTTATTTGCAATAAATAACATTTTCCGCACCAGTCTCGTTATTTAATTGCCACACCTCGTATTTTGTCTTCGTCAAATAAATCATCAAAATCTCCCTTTTTCAAATAAGTATTTTAAACTGAGTGTCAAGAGCGGCAGGTGAAAGTTTACAAAAATTAACTGGCTGGTTAAACTTTCAAAGTTTAGTAATTTGTAATTGTCATATACACATTTAACGAGTAGTTACAATATTAACTCTAACAAAATAAACATATAAATTACCTGCAACTAACTCTCTCTTGCAGGCTCTTGGAAAATGCACACGGAACGGTTAAGTATTTAGTAAACATTTTATACGAAGTAATTATTAAAATTCAATAAGATAATACATCCGCGCAACATGAAAAGGACCAACTGCATATATGACATTTGTAGTTGGTATAAACATGGTAGCGCGCTGGAATTGTTATTTTCGAAAATAAGAGGGTTGATAAAAAGATGTATGTAGGTACCAAATATAATTTTTGTAAAAGTAAGTGCAAATGTACGTTACTAATGACAATAAGTAGAGTAATTAAACGCCACTTGAATACGACCAATCTACAAAATAAAAGATTCGTTTGCAATAACAAAATACTTTATTGTTCAATAATGAGTACTTTTGCCATTATTTCTTATAACCTCAAATAGTCGGGATGGAATGGAATTATACAGGGTTCTCAAGTAGTCAACGGGAAGTTCCGCCCAACTTCGTTTCAGCGCCTGCTCTAGTTCGTCAGCGCAACTGAATTGGGTAGCATTGGAGTACAATTTACGCGACAACCATCCCAAAACATTTTCTATGATGTTCAGGTCGGGGGAGAGCGATGGCCAATCGAGAACCTCCATGCCTTGTTGTTGAAACCAGCGTCGAACAATGCGCGCGGTGTGAATACTGGCATTATCCTGTTGGAAAATAAATGGCCCACCTGCCATAACGTTGGAAAATTTGTCTTTCACCTGTTGCAACAGCTGGACGTACTTTTCCGAATTCTGTCTTCCCTTTGCTATTACTAAATCAACAGGTCCGTTATAGGAAACAGCTCCCCATTCCATGACTGAACCAACATCGGCTCGCCTTCGTGACTGAATCACTTCATCTTTACGTAAATCGTGAAAATAATAAGAAAACCCATCCGGGCCATCTAAATTAAACTTCTTCTTGTTAAAAAGGAATCATTCTATTATTAATAACACCCTATCAACTACATATGTTTCACCGATATCACGGATCGTCAGGTTGATTTGTGTTATTAATGAACGATTCCTTCAGAGTGTTTATCATATCTTTCGATACCGAAAATAATGAATAATATCATATCTCCCTCTCTCGACCAATACATAAATGTATTGACCGACAAAGCAAGAACGCTTCTATCTTACAGATCGGAGACTATGTTTCCAGTGTATAATAGACAGAAACTTACATCTAGGCTTTACGCCAATTAAAGAATGTTAAAAAGGAATCATTCTACTATTAATAACACCCTATCAACTACATATGTTTCACCGATATCACGGATCGTCAGGTTGATTTGTGTTATTAATGAACGATTCCTTCAGAGTGTTTATCATATCTTTCGATACCGAAAATAATGAATAATATCATATCTCCCTCTCTCGACCAATACATAAATGTATTGACCGACAAAGCAAGAACGCTTCTATCTTACAGATCGGAGACTATGTTTCCAGTGTATAATAGACAGAAACTTACATCTAGGCTTTACGCCAATTAAAGAATGTTAACATTCTTTAATGTTAACATTCTTTAATGTTAACATTCTTTAATTGGCGTAAAGCCTAGATGTAAGTTTCTGTCTATTATACACTGGAAACATAGTCTCCGATCTGTAAGATAGAAGCGTTCTTGCTTTGTCGGTCAATACATTTATGTATTGGTCGAGAGAGGGAGATATGATATTATTCATTATTTTCGGTATCGAAAGATATGATAAACACTCTGAAGGAATCGTTCATTAATAACACAAATCAACCTGACGATCCGTGATATCGGTGAAACATATGTAGTTGATAGGGTGTTATTAATAGTAGAATGATTCCTTTTTAACATTCTTTAATTGGCCTAAAGCCCAGATGTAAGTTTCTGTCTATTATACACTGGAAACATAGTCTCCGCTCTGTAAGATAGAAGCGTTCTTGCTTTGTCGGTCAATACATTTATGTATTGGTCGAGAGAGGGAGATATGATATTATTCAAACTTCTTCTTGTCACTGAAAATAACAGTTTGCCATTCTCTTGTCCACCCCATTTTTGCTTGAGCAAACTGAAGACGTGCAGTGCGCTGAAATTCCCTTAAAGGAGGCCGTCGTTTAATTTTCAAACGTTTTAAATGCGGACAGGTCTTCGGTAACTCCTGTACAGTTCTTACCGATGCATTCGTTCCAACGTTATTCGCGATTTGTCTTGCCGTTAATGCCGAATTCGATGCTTCGCGTAATATGGCTCGACGTTCTCTCTTAGTTGTAACGGATGTTGTTCGCCCTTTAAAACGTTTTCCATAATTCTCGGGATCCCTAATAAAATTGTTCACAACCTGGTGTGATCGACTTATTTTCTTTGCAGTAGCCCTTGAGGAATACCCTTCTTGATGGAACGCTTTAATTTTTCCAATTTCTTCCATACTTAAGCACTTCTGTCGTCCCATCGTTGCACAATACCCTTAATTACAGATGTTTGTTTATCCGGATACACGTTGTAACTCGACACTCATCCGGTAGCTTACTATTAAATACTGGTCGTATCCAACCGGCGCGGTGCATTTTATATGTATGTGGTACTTACGTCACCCAATGCATAACGTTAGGCACTATTGCGCAATAATGCGTATTATTTGCCATATCATACCATTACAAACTTGCATTGTATTTTTTGTAAATGAATTGTTTTTCAAACCACCGAAAGCTTGCAACAAGTCGGGTGGTCCTATTCATGTTGCGCGGAGTGTATCCTAATCAAATTTTATATAACAACTGAAAGTGTTTGCTAATAATAAGACTATTAACACGTAATAAATGTTTATAAAATAAAAAATAGAACAATGGTAAGTATACAACAAATTGTATGTACATACACACATTCATGGTAATGTAAATGTTATTGCAGCGTAATGGTAAACTCTAGTTCTTGTTAAATATACGAAGAGGCTGTATAACGAGTTAATGCATTAACTTGCGTACATATACAACCATAAATAACTATAAATAAAAACTCAACTAGATACGAGGAGAACTAAGATAGTTTCTAACAGAAAAAATTGTTTTTGTTGGGCTTAAAAATAGGTATCAACTTCATTTTTCTTCCTTCTGTTTCAGTTGGTTATTATCTGTAAAATAACGTGCTCTGAAGTGCTTTTATAAGTTTCTAAATAAAAGAAATCAGACATATATTACGTCTGATTTCTTTTAGGAGGAGAATGGGTTTGGTTAGGTTGCCTTGTAAACTCGCACATTACTATGAAGAAAGAAGACTTCTTTGTGAAGCAAGCCTAGATGTTCATTTTTGGTTAATATCCGTGCGTAATATTATTAGCGTGCTATCGTAGGTAACTGCTATTATTGTAGCCGCTTTTGATACATATTCAACAAGAATATCTCCTAGTTTGTCTCAACATACGATGGTCGTGAGCTTTACTGCTTCTGTGAGGGTTTATATTTTTGGGTGAACAACCCTATAATCGATAGTTGATAGGACAGGTGTCCAATTTGGTTGAACAAGAAGATTTCATTATAGTCTCCGACATGGTATACTGAGGCCGAAGTTGTGTCTTCAATCCACACACTTAACTAACATTTTAGCAATAACAAGATCTCTTCAAAATATATATGCAACTCTTTAAAATAATCATCAACAGCTAGAAAAAATGGTAATTATTCAGCACTATGCACTTTTCCTTGTCATACAGGAGTACAAATTTTTTTAACAAAACCTCAACAGATAATTGTAATAGTGTCTTTCTTCATGTGGTCAACCAACGGCATCGCCTGATAGTCGTAGAAAACCGCTATCACGAATTTTTTCTTTGAAAATCGTGTTTTCGTCTGTTTTGATGTTAGAGACTCTTTATGCACCAATTGCATTAACTCTTGTTTCGTAGAAGGGTCCTAGTGATACATCTAGGTTTTATCGCCAGCTATAATTTTCTCAAAAACTCGCAGTTCTGTCGTAATAGAAACAAATTTTCCTGGCAAATTTTTGTTCTAGTATGAGGAGTCTATGAATTAATTTCTAATCTCTTTATTCATGTATTGTTATCATTAATCGAAGTTTTAATTCTATAATGCGTCAGCACCAAACCAAATTTCTCTTCTATAATAAAATTTTTCTCGTCTGAGAATAAGATTTTGTAATACTTCTTTTGCCGTAACAACTTTTGTGCTCTTTCGGTTCTCATCACTTTCAGTGCTGGTGCTGAAAAGTGATACTTGCTTCTTCTGTAAGCCTTTATGCCTAAGTCTCTCCTATACAAGAGATTATTTTGGGTGCGATATTCATTTCACAGGACAAGATAGCTTGCGTTTGCAGTGGATTTCGAATAATATTTTACGAACAGATGCTACAATATTCGATGTATAAGCAGAGCGCACAAGGGTTGTCAGTAACATCACCAATACTTTACAATTCTAGCAAGGATACAGAACGTTCGTCACAGGGGATACCACTTTGTACAATTACAACAATAGCGATGCTATTATTGGTATTCTGACTACTCTATAGAATAAATGGCATTCGATACAAACACCAACGTATTACCAAACCGTAATGATACCTAGTTGTGAAATCCTCTAACTCTTTTTTTGACCAGTGATTTGGAACCTTTAATTTCGTATATTTGAGGAATAATGATAGCTAGATTTTCTACTTTGCGATATGTTCATACTCTATAAAGCTATATTCTGAAGTAGTTTCTAAGTTACACTGGATTGTAAAAAAAGATTCTGTCGTACAAGGTAAAATATGTGAATGTAATGGTATCTTTTACGCTTAAAATATTTCGTTTTTTCTGTTATGTAAGGTTTACATTTGACAAGTGATTTAAATTTAAAGTTAAATGTATTTTCATGCATTATTGTAACACTTCTAATGCCTGAAAACGAAGAGAAATTGATGACTTTCATGTGTATATGCTTCTAGGTGTCCTATTAGAGTATCTAACAGTAATCAGCAAGCATATTTCAGAGCAATTTCCCTGATAACGCTTTTTCGTGATTAAAATGTCTTTATGAAGTCGGTCTCTGTGTTTGTAACTGACAGCACTCAAATTGTCAGAGAAAAACTCCAATTGAGAATGTAAGAAATGTATCTTTAGAGACATATTGCAGCCCATAGCTTCGTATCAAGCAGATTTCCTACTAAATACAATAATTTTCTGCTCTGTGGTTTCCAAAAACGTATAGCAACTTTTACAAATAAATTCTAGGCTCTTTTTTCTGTTATTTAACCGTTTTTCAAATTTTTGGTCCCTTATTTGTGGATATACATCCTTTTTTATTTTTTCAAGAGCATTTTTCTTTTAAATAAGTAAAAGCAGTACTATTTTGGTCCATTGCCTTTACGAAGTTTGTTACATATTCTAGCTTATATATAATGGAGGTAAGTAGACGTTTTCTGGGTTGATAAGTGGAGGGTTTTAAATATTTTTATTCTTTAGAATAAATGATTTACATTTTAGCCAGTCTTTTCTTGTATAGTAATTGATCTGTGTCTACTATTCTATTTATATAAAAAATAAGAAAATTAGGTGTATCCAACATATAAATCAAGTAAACGGCTTTTAAATCACCACAGATGTTCCAATACAAAATATTAAGTAATTTTCTTGTGAAGAGAAATTTTTTAATTATCATAGCAGTTACGAAAATTACATATTTTAATACCTCTATTAAGAAGATTCTATCCCTCTAACTCAGATTCTAAAAGTTCAGACTATTTTTTGGAAAATTTCAAATCACATACTAGATCATTAAGATTCCCTTGAGTCAATAAGTGAGGCTCATACATATAATGAAATTACTACTTTTGAAATCCACATCATTTTTATGATTGAGGAGAAATAACTGTTAAGAGATCTTTTGGCTCTTTCCAAGCCATATGTACAGAAAGGGTATATGACGGTAACCATTCCTCCACCCAGTAAATAACCTAAGAGAGTTTAAACAATAAATGTGAGGGGCCCGACTTTATCCTGGTCACCTACATTACAACCAAAATTCAAAAGTTTATAAAATTTTTTAATAAGAGAAATAAAGCTGCGTCACTGAGCTTGGAAAGGTAACTCTGGCTCACGTAGCAGAAACTATTGGGATTATTATTATGCTTCCTTGGCTTCATGTTGCGCGATTTTGAATATTGCACTATATATCTACAAATCACTGGTCATAAAAATGTCACAAAATTATGTTGATGTTTGTTCTGCAAAGGTTGTCTTTCTACTAACAAAATAGAGGTGTAAACCATAGCATTCATGTAGTGACATGTTAATGGACGAATCATCATTAATTGTGTGCGCTTTTTCGTGCTATTTTTACATTACATTTAACGTTGCAGAGCCTTGTTAAATACAATTCTTTAGTAGAAATTAAGGACATGCTTACGTTTGTAACACTGTAGTAATAAATGTGCCTAATAAATATATCTACAGTTTTAAAAAATTGTTTTTCAAAAGGTATTGCTGATGCAGAAACTTTGATAATATTTTCGGGTTCAATGTACAAAGTTACGTAAGAGAACTAATACAAAGGGTACTAGGAAAGTTTTTCAATATGACGCAACAGTGAATCGTAGGAAGTTGCTTGTTGCTGCATATTGAGACATGTTCATACGTGCATAGTAGCCGCTGCACCATGTCGATGGGCTCAGTTATTCATTAACAGTGAGAGTGTAAAGTGCCTGCGATGGCATCGTGGTCCCGAATTGAGATAAGGGCAGTTTTGCGTTATAATTTCGTGCGTGGTTTAAACATAGACCAGTGCTTCGAACAAATAGCTCTTGCACTAGGTGATCTTTGTCCACATCGCATAACGATATTCAGGTAGTATAGAGAATTCTAAAGGGGATATTTAACTGTGGAGGATGCTGAGAGGTTGGGAAGGCCACGAACGTCAGTTATAGAGGAAAACGTTACTATTGTGAGGAAAATGCTTGGCGAGGACAGGCTAGTGACCTACCAACACATAGAGGATACTTCAGGCCTAAATGCACTAGCAATTCGTCCGATTCTGCATGATAACTTACACGTAAAGAAACTTTGTTCTCTCTGGGTGCCGAATCGACTGATTGAAGAGCAGATGACACTTGTGACTTGGTGCTGGGAGATGCTAAAAAAGTTTAATATCGGGACAATATCGGGGTGTGAACAACATCGTGACAGGTGACGAGACTTGGCTGTACTATTACGATGTGCCGACCAAAGTTCAAAACAAAGTTTGGGTCTTTGATGATGAGGACACATCCGTAGTTGTCAGAAAATCCTGAGCTGTAAAGAAGAAAATGATAGCTGTATTTTCCAAATCGAGTGGAATTGTGGAACGCGTCGTTTTGGACATACAGAAGATAGTCACAGCTAAGTGGTACACTGAACAGTATGACGAACCTGCGGCCAAATTCAAGAATGAACACCTGGTTCCTCCATCACGATAATGCTCCAGCTCATCGCGCCAAAGCCTGTACCGAATATTTGACCACGACAGGATTGAAACTTCTCGAGCACCCTCCCTACAGTTCAGATCTTGCTCCCTGCGACTTTGCACCGTTCCCGCATGTGAAAATGAAGCTAAAAGGGAGGCGGTTTTCCAGTGATGACGACTTCTGCGGGCTTGGGACAACGAGTGTGCTTTAATCCCTAGTGAAATTTGGCAGAACTGGTTTAAAGATTGGTTTCGGAGGATGGAGAGGTGTATTGAGTATAGAGGAAATTACTTTTAAAAAATTAAACAAACAAAGCTGTATTGCAGAATTTTCCTAGTATCCTTTATACTGTGTTTCAAAAAGAGAGGGACAAATTTTTGAACAGATCTCAAGCCCAAATACAATCTATAAAATTCGTTAAAATTTGAATAGAAAAGTAAATAAATCAATAGTATTGTTAGAAAATTCACACACTAAAATTGTTGTTTTAATGTGTGTAGATAAGATATTTGTTTAGAAAACAAATGTCATTTTATTTAATAGTTTAAAAAAGTTCAAGTAGTACGTCATTATAGATACGACTATGATATTTTGCTTTGCTCTCAACTAATGAGTATTAACTGTAATTTGAATCTGTTCAGAAATTCGTCTCTCTCTTTTCAAAATACACTATAACATCTCATGTGACATAATTTATGTTTACAAATATTATTAAAGGTGTTACATTTAACATATACTTAACGTTATTTTTACAAACGCTAGAGAATAAATTAAGTATTTAATTATGACGTATTATCCGAACTGTATACTAAAGATTCTTATCTTATTTCATTACTATTCTACTTGCGTTATGCAGCGACTCGAGTTTATAGATGCAGGACTACGCATTTTTTTTATTGTTTTTTGTAAATGATCGATTTTCGAACTACATTTCCTATTGACTTTTCTTTTTGTTTAGTTATTTATTATTTCTCCGTCCTGGGGGGTTTTCTCAAATTTCTTGAGTCCTTTTCCTTAGTTTTGATCATGCGTCCAAACGCCCTAGTCAGCACTCATGAAACATAATTCTTCGTTGAAGCTTAAAAAGGCACGTCTACATATGTCATAATAGGCACTTCGGTCATTAAGCTATTTCTATTTTGAAGGATATTTTATTAAAATGAAATATACACAACATATGTATTTGTGTTTCATCTTATCTCTTCATTTTATTAATCACATTTGTTTAAAGTGCCTTTATTTTCCTTTTTCTTCTTATTGATTGACATTTAGCTGTAATGTAATGTACGTTGCTATATATAATAGATTCATAAATTTTCAACAGGAAAAAATCTTAAAATGTATAAACTCACAGCTCCGGGCGTAATGTAGTATTTATTTTTTAATAGACTAAATACATCCGAAATTCTGGCTCATACCAAAAGTCAGCATTTCATACTAAGTTACGTACTTAAACCTATACCACCATTTCTAATCGCATCGAAAATGGTGTGCAATAAAGACCATCAAAAACTGCGATATCTCCGAAAATAATAAATTTAATAACATTGTTTTGCACGATCATCAAGAAGATAGCTTGTTACCATATCAATTGTGTAGATCATATTTTAGACATAGAATTGCGTATGTCAAGCTGTCTGCGAGGTGAATGCCACAAATCATGAATTGTAATCAAAACCATGAAAGAGTGCGAACGCTGAGTAATAATTTGAAGCTATCTAATAATAAACAAAATATTTGTGTGAAAAATTGTTGCGGTTGGTGAAACCTGACTCCACGACTACGATCCTAAATCCAAACGACAATCTTAACAGCAGACAAATCATGATATCTCTCCCTGAAAGAAAATCAGGCTGTTTCCATTGGTAGGTAAGGTAATGCTCACGATCTTTTTGATATTTAATGGAATAATTTTTGAAATTGCCAAAACTTTTAACATAATGAAGAAAACTTTATCACGACAACATTTTTTCTCACACTAGTCAAGTTGTTTGTGAAAAATTGGATCTATTAAGATTTCAAGTTGTGTCTTATCCAACCAATTAGATCTAGCCTTAAGTGGCGTCCATTTATTTTCCACAGTTAAACTTTTCCTCGCCAAAAAAAGTTCCGGTCAGAAACAATAATTTAAGGATTTTGAGAAACATCATTGCAAAAATTGTGGTAACAGGTAATTTTAGAAAAACCTTCGTTTTATTGTTAGGACAGTCGATTTAGATATTATTAAAACAGTAGTGATAATTCAACCGTACATATTATCAAATTTCGTAAATAAAAAAAGCAAGAATATATTTCCTCAATATAGACTTGTAGAGGTGTTTTTGACACAACAAATAGAACGGGAAGAAATAAAATTGACTCTCAATTCTGTTATGCAATAATTTGTTTAAAAAAGACATACTACCCACAGTCTTCTACATGACACAAAAACAACGTTAAACATTTCCAGTAATTCGTTGTTCTAATAACGGAAAAGATGAGTCATCGACCCAAAGAAATACGAATTTTAAATGCTTTATGAATACTTTCTGGGACTACTTTATAATCCTTATAAAATGAATTCCAGTTGCATTCAGGAGTCTTGATCTAACTAATTCATAACATAAATATTTCGAGAGCAACCAGTTGGTGAAAGAACTGCTATTTCTTGTAATGAATATTTCTTATGTCATTAGTAGTTTTAGAACTTTTTCTGAAGTTTGTCTAAAGTGTAATTGAACATTAGTGGCTGCCTCTTCCTTGTAAATAACATTACCTTCTATGTAACTATGCGTTTTATGATGTAAAACTGAATATAATTCTATTTTAACCTATTTTTAAATCATATGTATAATACAGAAATTTTTGTGAAAAATTCCTGCTCTCCGGTGAGCCTCGAACGCACGATCGTTTGCATTGTGGGCATGTGTATTACCCTTTCACTACGAAGAACGGTGATATTCGAGTCTATTAAAGTACCATAAATCGCATTACGGAAACTGATATTAAATGCAACCCACGGTGGGTATTTAATTGCAAATAATTATGGGATTTCTTGATGCGAACTTAAAAAATTCTAATTTTTACCGCTTTTTACATCGCAGTGATTTTGGAAAAACATTTTTTTAAAATTTCCGCATTATATATACGAAAAATTTCAAAAGACCAATGAGGCAAACACCTCCTATCAGGAACATGGATGGTAGTTGAGCTAGAAGTAATGAACGAAAAGCATCAAAATTTGTAGTACACTTTTAGAAAACATCTTTCAACCGAATTTGATAGAAAATGATGAACTACTATCAAATGTTATTTGCCAAGACAGAAATTAAATTCCATTCACCACACTGGCTGAAGTCAAAAAGGAAATTAAAACAAACATTAACACGAAAAAAGCAACCGGCTTCAACCTCATTACTGGACAAATAGTTAAAGAACTTTCTAGAAAATTCTCGTAAAGCGTAGTAATTTTATCAACATATCATTCCGCCTGAAGTATGTACCTCAATTGTGGAAAGTGGTTGAAGTCATCATGATTTTAAACCCCGGCAAACCGGCCCATGAAACATCGTCATATCGGCCAATACCACTACTACCGATTATTTCAAAATTATTTGAGAAACTTCAAGAAACACATCAATTTGGTTTCCGGAATCATCATTCTACGATTGAACAGATTCATTAGAGAAAAAGAAAGTTTGTTTAATAATATTTGTTATTTAATAGTATTCAAAAATTCTTGAATCATGTATGTCAGAAAGGTATTTTAGGATTAAGCAAGAAGACGCTTACTGTGATCTAAAGAACATACAAGCAGGAGTGCCACAGGGCAGTGTATTGGGACCAATTCTATATCTTCTATAAACTAGTGCCTTGCCAACGTCCGAACAACATGTTGCCACATTTGCGGACGATACTGTAATCATGGCTATTGGTAATAACAATACTGAGTCAACAGAAAAGCTACAAATTGTTATAGCTGAAGTACAAAACTGGACAAGGAAATGGCGGATAAAACTTAATGAGACGAAGTCAGGGCACGAAGTCAGTTGACTTTACCAATAAAAGAATTGAGCACAAGCCAATTTATATTAACCAACAAGTTATTCCATGTGAAAATACAGCTAAATATCTGGACATGTCTCTAGATGCCAGACTTAGATGGAAGCCGCAAGTAAAGAAAAAACAAGAAGAACTTAAGCTAAAATACAGAAAAATGTATTAGTTAATGGGTCGGTATTCAACTTTACCAGTCTACAACAAGCTTCGGCTTTATTAACAAGTTCTTAAACTAGTTTGGACTTATGGTATTCAACTTTGAAGTTGTGCCAGTAAAAGCAATAGAAATATCCAGAACAAAGTATTTCGTGGAATTGTTGATGCACCCTAGTACATATGGAATGACAATTTACATAAGGATTTGTATGTACAAACTGTCGATAGCGTCATCAAAAAGTATGCTCAAAGTCACGAACAACCACTTCATCAACACGTAAATCCCGAAGCCCGTCAGCTCGTGGATAATGCAGATATAAACAGGAGGCTTAAAAGAACTAAACCATTTTAGTTAGTTTAATGAGTGCAAAAGCAAAGTGTGAAAGTGTAGACGTTAACTTGTGGTGTTCTAGATTATTAAAACACTTTGGACACTGATGAGTATACCTTAGTTTAGCTAATTATCTTTTTTTATATTAGTAAATTATGTTAGACAAAAATTTCTCATTGGTCAATAAAGGATCAGATTGTAATAAAAAGAAACCCCACACAGGGTTTGTTAAAAAACAATATATACGATGTAAAAAGCAGTAGAAGATTAGAACTTTATAGTGTGGCTTTATACATTGAAATAATGAAACTAAAGTGGTACGCTGTTTGATTGACATCAATTGTTAATACTGTCTATTTAGTTTATGTATGGCACCTATTTAAGTCGAAAAAAATCATAAATTCTATAATACAAATAGCTAAAACGAATAAAAATCAAATGTTTCAGTTACATGACGTTCGCAAGAGTTATATTGTATATAGAAAATGAAATATTAATGTTATCTATATTTGATCGAACTCGAAATATTAAAAAATAATAACCTAAAAATTATTATATTGTATATTGGCTCAATTATAAAACAAAATTGCTTTGACTTTATTGTAATTGAAATACTTTGTGTTTATTGCACCAACTTTTTGAAAATATTTTATTATTTTTTAATGACGAAAACAATATTTTGATAGCGATAATAGTTTTTGTTATAAAAGAATATATAGTATATGGGTATGTGTTGCTCGTAAGAAATACAAACTTATGTGCTAGAAATGTATTAAATATGTATGGATTTGCAAAATAAAAAATTAAAAAAGCCTGTAAAAAGGAAAACGAAAATATTGAATACAAAGGTACGAAAATTTTATCATGCTAGAGAATTAAATATAACTACACTATAATTTTGAAGCAAAGTCTAATAATTAATAACAATAAATGATGTTAATTAAAGTAATCAAATACCTGTAATCGTACATAAATACTGAAATAAATTGTTTCCATTTTCAGTCTTAATATTTTCGTTAAAATTAAGTTTCATCGTGTTGTAGTATTTTTTCTTCTAAATTAATATAATCTGATGCTAATCACTCACTCGCCTGATATTCTACGGGAATGTTGAGTTTGTAAATTTGAAAAATTAAGAATTGAACATTTAGCTCCTTAAATATACAACGCATGGAGTGAAAACAACTGACGTTTTAATTGCTTGTTTAACGTTTTAATTCAGTTGACACAGGGTTCTCTTCTGTAACAATGACTTGTCATAAATTACGTACTTCCACGGTCTTGAAAAAATGCGTTTTTATGATCACCTGTCAAATATTAGGAAAATTTAGTTTATCTTTGACTTTCTTCAATGACAAATGTAATAGTTTTAGGTTTCAAAAATAAAAGTGATAGAAAAATCTAAGAAAATAAGTAGTAATTTTAATTTTAATCTATTATACGCACAAATGTACAAATAAAATATATATATACAAGTTCTACAATTTAGTTTGTTTTTAGAATATTATACAGGGTCGTAATAAATTATTTAACATAGACATCGTGATTGTTTTCGATAATATTTCACAATTCGATTTTTCAAGAAGTATACTTCCTTATGTATTTATGAAATGGAATTTCATCTTAGTTATCTTTCTAGATTATTAACTACATTATAGTAGGCATTATTATTAATTAATTACATTATTCATATCAAAGGCAGACATTGTAATAATAAATTTCATATTTTTGTTAATTGCCTTAGAAATAAGTTGGAAGAAAAAATAAGAAGTATAATACATTGATAAAATTTTATATGATTTCATATAGACAGTAGAGTTGATGCAAATTGAAATGAACGTGTTTTGGAGAACTGTTACAGTTCAAGTTTCATCTTCCGTATATTTTTTGTCGCTTTTTCGTGTAATTTCCAAAGCGTTGTGTAGAATATGTATTTATTCTGTATGTGTACTTGCATATCTTTATTGTAGCGCTTTTTTTCAATTACCAATTAATAGTATTTTTTGAATTCGTTTATTTTCGTATACATTTGTTTATTTCGTTGTAAACCATTTCATTTAGTTAATATTTTAGTCTACGAATTTAATAGTTGTTTGTCTATGCATTTCTAAAACCGTGGTTAATCAAACTCCTCTTTTTGCGATGCTATAGTTATACCGATATGATCTAGCTATCTTGCTCACACCTACGGTCGGTATGTATACACGTGTTAGTATAAGTTGTCCTTATCTTACCCGTGTGTCTAGTATACTCGTAGATTGTTCTAGAGCTTTCCTTCTTATGTTAACCCTCGCCCCTATCCTGGAAGTTAAACGTTATTCAATCGCTAACCGTTCAGCTAGGTGTTTGCTAAAATTGAGGTTCATTCTTAAGGATAGTGAAATCCTCCATATTGTGGGATAGGAAACAAATGGAGTAACCCAGATAATAAGTTTTTGCAATTTTTGATTCATTCATTCATACAAGTGCTGGATGTATATTTGATCAGCCACCTTCGCTTATCCACAGGTAAACGTTTTTATATCAGCAATAGATCTTTTTTCTAATAAAACTCTTAATTAATACAGAGCCAATCGTAGAGATTTTACATCTTGGGATCAGTTGGTACAAGGGTTGCGTGGCGAATGTTTACCTTTTGATTATGTCGAGTAGTTATTGGAGGAAGTTCATCGTCGAACACAACAAAGTAAAGAATACACAGGTATTTATTTATTTGGTACGTCAATTTTATTTGCGCTGTTTGGCACGACGAAAATACTGAATCGACTCAACTTCAGATTTTAATGAGAAACAATCTCCTTTCTACCAATTACAGTTAGACTTAGTGGACATAAATTACGTGTCAGTTATTGAAGTTACGCAGAAAAATGAAAACACGAGGTATATCTGTGTATTAAAAATATATCCCTTGAGAGTGAGTTGGGTTATATTTCGGTGACATCTAAGTTAGCTTCAGTTAGTGGTGAACCATCAAAGACTAAATCTCCAAATTGTTGGAATCGCGAGCAGACTGGTTAACTGATCAACCTAAGAAGAAACATTGTTACCGTTGTGGAAAAGTAGATGTGACTTTTGAAACTTGTTCATATTGCCGAGAAAAGTACCGCTGGAGTAAATTGCAAATAATCCATCGAAAGAGCAAAGATTAGTACCCGACGCTTTATCAAGATCAGTTCCTTTCTAAGGATCGTAGAGATCTCTCTTTGAGACACCATGTGATGACCGATTAAGAGTTTTGTGCTGTTCCAACAGGTTTAGGTACGTTTGAAGTTAATCTAGTGATAACTTTTTTTATCCCGTACGATTTGTCTAAGTTTGTCAATGATATCATTTCTTTAGGATTTAGTTTTTAGTCAGTTTTGCCCTGCTGATAAGGCTTAACAATTTTTCAGTCGGTTTATTCCAGTGTCGTAAGACCTATTTTTTCAGTTTAGAAGATTGTTGTCGTCTGGTGATTTTCTTTCTTTGTGTAGCTATTTATCTTTGGTCGTTTTGCAGATTAAACTCGATTTTCTGATTGCGGGATTATCGATTTTGACTAAATATCATCGTAATTGGTGTTTTCTTTTCAATTGGTTTTGGTACTGTACTAGTTTCGGAAATTATCAAGAATTTTTTTTGAGTAAATTAGTGTCGTAATCGAATAAATAATACAAGGTAATGCCAGTCTCTCGAATCGTAATGAAAGCATTCATATCGCTTTGAAAGCAAAGTACAGAAAATCCGTTCCCTAAGCAAATAACAACGTAGTGTACATAAACGACAATTATCAACTTCAACAGAATCAATAAATGATAATTAACTGCCGAACAAAGCAATGATTACGACAATTATTTTTCTCAATTCCAGAGCTTATTAGGTAAATGAGTGCTTTCACTACTATTTGAGAGACAGATATCTCTCACTATTTTGTATTATATGTTTGCTTACTTGGTTAGGTGTAGACCAAGTTTGTAGAACTGCCGATAAACATATATTATCTGATGAGCTTTGGATTTGTGCGAAACAATCGTCAGTAAATGGTTTGTTCGACAGTTAATTATTTATTATTAATTCCATTCCTGTAGGCAATTGTTTATATACACAACATCGCTATTTACCTAGCTAATATATGTTGTTCTTTATTTCAATGTCGTATGATTGCTTTTACTACTATTCGAGAGATGAATATTGTATAATCTCTCACTACTTTGTAATTTGAAGAAAGTAAATTTTAGACTTTGCAGTTATAAATTTTTTGCATATTATTTTTATTTAATCTATATTAAATTCCAACATGATTTTTTCATTTTCAATTTTTCTTAATTTAAAACTGAAGTAGGTTAAACATTTAAATCAAGATGATCGCAGAAAAAAGTATCATAATTAAAATTGAAGTGTACGTGTGTGGTAATCTGGAATGATCCAGTTTTCGGTTTTAAAATTTCCATTGTTTTACTGATTAAATATTGCCTATTTATTTACTAAGCTAGAAATATCTAGTATACATTACACAAAATTCACGTTGTTATAGTAATTCGTTAATATTGTCGTAAGTCAATACATATGTATATTATATATACATACATATATACAAATGTACATGTAAATGAAATTATAAATAGACAAATTTCATAATAGCGCTAAAACCAAATTATTTAATCGAAGATTGGACTATCACGTGACGTAATAGACACGTTCTATGCTTTCTTTTATTTATTACATTTATACAACTACGCATTTATTTGTTTAACCTTACTAACCTCAAGAAATTCAATCAAATGCGTTGCTAGATACGTAAAAATATAAGATTTTGTATACACAGTTGGGTTAGTTGTTAAGTGCTTTAAAAAGGTTTCATAGATTTTCCTTGTTAATGATAAGGTAATTGATGCAGTTGCAAATTGCTCCCCTAATATCTTCTACGGTTAGAGTATTTTTAAATAAACGATTTTTTTAAATATCGTAAAATACAAGCTGTTTCAAAAAGAATATACGTATTTCGAATGCATATATTTATTAAACTTCAAGACATACGAATATGAAACTTTACACACATATTTACAAACCTCTCAAGTTCAGAGTTCAGATGTTCATAATGTCCTCCATCAGCGACACGAACAATATCACATCGATACTCAAATTCCTCCCACATTCGGGCAAGCATGTCCTTCGTCACTGATGTTATGGCAGTACGGATCCGGTTCTTCAATTCTTGCAGGTTCTGTGGGAGTGGTGGTACATAAACGTTGTCTTTAACGAAACCCCACAGGAAGAAATCACAGGATGTCAAATACGGTGACCGTGGAGCCCAATTGATATATGCTAAGTCGCCAGCTCCTTGACGACCGATCCAACGGTTCGGTAGAGTTTCATTAAGATATTCACGCACTTGGCAACTCCAGTGAGGGGGTGCCTCGTCTTGTTGAAAAATGAAGTTGTCTTCTTGCAGTCTCGGAAACAACCACTTTTGTAACATAGCGAGATACTGCTTTCCGTTAACCTCGCTATATTTTGACTACCATTTATTGTCCTACGCGTTCATACTGTATTACTTGTTCTGATTTTATTTATAATTTTATATTTGTTCTTACTTAGTTATTCAATTGTTTTTTTCAATGGACGAGTAATTAATACTGTTAATAGTCGAGAGACACTCTATGGCAGAGAAGCTCGAAAGAGTTTTTTTAAAGAATTAATTGCATACAACTTTTAAATATTTTTTCATAATTTATAGTTAGTTCGTCAACATATGTTCAACCGAACAGGCTCTTAGTATCTAATACATAAAGTAATGATTGGCAGCGTTACTATACGTCTGTGTGGCGATAAGTTGAAGTCAGCGCGACCATTTAACTTCTTCAGACAGGGAACATCGTCTTTTTCCTCTCGCGTCGCTGTACATTGACACAACAATCGATAATAAGCAAATAGAGCTGATATTTTGGGAGAACGATTCAGAGAATCGTGGATCAAACATTTTTGCAAGGTTAGAGCCGTTTTCTTTTTGCCGCTTTTCCCTACACAAATGTTCATACTTTAACACCTCGTGAACTGTGTATGCGAGGAGGATCCATAATCGGAATAAATTAAATAAATGCGTAAATGATAGATACTTGCACATTACATATATTCATACACAATATATTTATTACTTTAGTTTTCTCATTCTGCCTAACAACATTGTTTAACTTAAATTACTACCAGTATTCTAATACACTAATTTCTTTTGTTTATGTATTTTACAACGTTTATATTTTTGAATGGTAATTAAAATGATCTATACACAGAGATTAAATTATTTGGACACGAACAGAAAAACTAAACAAAATCTGATGATTTTCAGTCTAGGAAATATCGAGGATAAATCAAAATACTACAGTTTAACACATGGATCAATAAGTCCCGAGACTAACAATGAAAACATTTGTGTCGGTACGACCACGTTTAAACTCGGCAAACCACCGATAAATCGTTGCTTTTGATGGACAAGAGTCCGGGTAACATTTTTCAATCCATTGTTTTGCTTGCGTGGTGTTTTTACCCATTAAAAAACAATGTTTCATCAGAACACGAAACTCGGTTTTTTCCATTTTTTAAACAAACTACAACACGACTTTACTCCAACCTCGATAACTCAGCTGTTTCTGGTCCGATCGACTTAAAATTTTGACACGTTTCAAGCAAAGGTTTTACAAAACGACTTTAGTACTCGAAAGACGTGGTTACTGGTTTACTACGAGCGCCATCTATGGGTTAGTCTCGGGACTTATTGCTCCATGTGTTAATTATCTCAGCTTTCACTGATACTAGGTTGACGTATACCGTTCATTTGATAATTTTCGTCACCTAATCTATAACTAGACCATATAGAAAGGGATGATTTGCTAACTATTCTAATAAAGAATGATTATACACAATGATATGTAATATAATTTATCTTATTTTGCGAAAGTAAATTCAATTATTATGTGAATATTATACTTCAGGGAGATGGACGTTATGTATGTTTTGACAGGCATAAGAAGGAATCACATCTTAGATGTTGTACAAGTATAAAAATTTTTGCAAATAGGACTTAAAAATCCAGTTTAGAAAGTTATACACAGATACAGCCCCGAGGATAATTAGTCTAGTGAGCAAAACTAAGCTGAATTTGTATCAAGTTTTGGTCTTTGGATTGTGATATATAAATCGTTGTCAATCTCCCGTTAACAACGTTCAAGGAATATTTAACGCCTACCTGGTGTGGATGATCATAAAGACACAATGATTAAATATTTATTGTTGTAAGGTAATCATATTCAAAAATATATTACCTCGCTCTCTCGTTCAAACAAACGAAAGAGTGAAGTGTGTATTCGTCTTGTCAAAAGGACGACAAATAATAGATGAACACGTTTAATTTAGTAAGCCTGCTAATAGTGTTTGTATGAGAATAAATTCTAATGCTAATAATATCTTGTTTACGACGCGTTTCGAGTTATCAACGCTCATCAGATAAACTGTGGTATTATTAACAAATTCTTGTTGTGTATGTTGAAAATAAAATCGTTAATAACATCGTGACTTACCTTATGAGAGTTGAAGACTCGAAATACGTCTTAAGCAAGGTATTATTAACATTATAATTGATTCTCATACGATCGACGTTTTTCGATTCCATAATCACTTAAGGTTTATAAATAACCCTATTCCACATTAATTTTCATATTCTGTACACATATTTCGACAATTAAGTTGTCATCATCAGCAGATAATTAAACAGTGTCGCACCTGGAGAACTATGGCAATAAATACCCGTACGAAACAAATTCGAAATCTAAAACGCACACTATATTCGTTTCACATAATTTTAAAAGAAATTATATTCTAGTTTTAGACTATCCTAAAAAAGGTACTTGCGTCGGTTTACAACACCCTCCCTTGTCTATCGTATGAAAGGTCAAAGAGAGATAAGTTATGGTTAGGACCTAAGTCAGTGTTCAACACATAGTCTTTATTCTTCAAAATGTACATACTTTCGTACGTATCTAATTCGCGATAATTACACACATTCTTTACCAAATATAAACAATCCACGTTTACACTGTGATTTCTTTCCAACACATGTTTTGCTAAACCGGATTTTTTTGGACGATTGAATTTTATGTGCGCAATATGTTCCTTATACCGAGTTCCTATCGATCGTTTTGTTTGTCCTTTATATTGTTTACTGCAATCTAGACATTTAATTCCGGAAATTCCCGATTTTTTGTTGTCCTCGACTTTGCCTTTTGCATTTCCTAAAAGCGATTTGATGGAGTTAGTGGACCGAAAAGTAATCTGAAAACTGCGCTTTTTAAAAACACTATTTAAATTTTTCGTTAAAGGGTGAAACGGTAAACATATAGATTATTTATCTGGATTGCTTTGAAGTGACAGACTTGTGGTATCCCGGATTGTCTTTCTTATGTTAGCCTCCCTAATTAATCCATTGATTATTTCCAAATCAAAACTATCGTATCTCGCGATATTCTTAATGAAATTCAATTCTTTTTAGTATCTTACTTTTGTTAGTGGGAAACTAAGCAAACGATTGATAACAAAACCATCTTTCGTTGCATGCTATGATTTGAGTCCGCCGTGATGAATTTATTGAGATTAGTTTCTTTTTGAGCACCCTGGTAATTAGGAATAATTAATAATAACTTATTAAGTTTCTCTGAAATATCGATGTAATGTGAAATAACCATACATTTGCGTATCTTACTACGTATTTATTTTGACGTAGGCTTAAAAACATATTCGGTATATAAAATATATATATATTTTAGCTTTGTCATTTTGCCTAGCAACACATAAAAACGTAAAAATAAAAAAGTGCAAACACACATCATTAAAACTAAGATTACTCTATATATACATAACTGTTCAAATATTGTAATTTCTTTTGTTTATGTATTTTATAACGTGCACATTTTTGAATGACTATTAAAATTATCTATGCATAGATAATTTTAATATTTTTGTATATATTTCGTGTCCGATTTAATAAGAATCTATTAAAAATTATTGGAAGCCCTGACTAATAATAATAATGGACAACATTATTGAGACGTACTTATTTGTATGAATAAAAGAAGGGATTATTTCAAAGCCTCGTAACTAAATAATATAAAGCTTTCTATTCAGATTAACAATATAGCTACTAAATATTCATGTAATAAGAATTTTTTTAATGTTTTCATGTTAATATGTGTAAGCAGTAGGAAGGATGGCGGTATAAATACTTCTTCAATATCATTCATTCCAGTATATTTATTTGGCTTTGCATAGATAAACTAAATAAACATTTTTAGCCCTTTTTGGTTCTATATTTAATGGTGTACTCGAAATTTGTATACGATGTTTAATTTCTTACAACTTTCTTACTTAATACATGCTGTATTGGTTTCTAACATCGTTAAAAAATATATTCTTTTGATTTCGTTCATGTGTATCATGATGAAAGTGTTTAAAATTATAAATATTATCAAATACGAAAATCAAACTTAAAATCACGGTGGTAATAGAATTTCAAACTGTCAGATACCTCAATCAATACTCATTAGTAACCGACGAAGAAAAACTAGATATGTTAAATATTTTTTATTAATTCGAAATACCATAAAAACAAGTATAAGATATATACAAATGTATGCAGAACAATAACAGTCACATCGTACCATTTTTCTAAATCTTGACATAAAATAATTAAAATAAAACTCAACTTTAACTGCTTCATAAATTTATTATATTTCTCAATGTTATTAGATTTCTTTAATGTAAAATTCGGTACGATAGCTAGTAATATCATTGCGTCGTGTTGAAAGATAGAAAATTTCTGTTATGCTGGACTATCAGTTATTGTTTAACAGTCGTTATCAGTCGATGTTAGTGGTTTTGTAAAAATGGAAAAAATCGAATATCGAGACGTCATTAAATTTTTGTATTTAAAAAGAAATAAGTTTATGCAAATTAAAGTCGAGATGGACGGTGAGATGTTTAGGAGGAGAGTAGGGTGCCGCAGAGAAGTTTTGGGTAGTTGAATTTAAACGTAGTTGTACCAATTTGGTTGACCGTGAAGCTTCGGGGTGGCCAAAAATTGTAACCATTACCGATAACAAAAAGTTCACCAAATAGTGTCAGATGACCGTCGAATTAAGGTTATAGAGATAGCAAAGTCTGTATACACAACGACGCAACGAGTTCATCATTATTTGTGAATGAAAATGCTAACCGAGCATTGGGTGCCGCGTTTGCTCGGGAGCAAGAATGCATTCTAATGAACGTTTCTAAAGCCTTGTTGAAGCAATTTAAGCGAAATAAGTCGAAGTGTTGGTGTCGATTAATACCGCCGACCAAAAATAACACCAGCAGAGTCTCGAGCAATAGTTTTATTAAGTAAAAGGAATAGATAAAAAACTGCACCTAAAATTACAGCAGTGACAAACATTATTCGAAATAAACTAGTTAACGTTCACAACGGTGAAAAGACGTTTACGTAAAGAAAAATTCTTTGGGAGAGTTACTGTCCGAAAACCGTTATTGCGCGAGCTAGATAAAATAAAACGCTCAACTTGGGCAAGGCAATACAAGGATTGGATGCTGTAAGAGTGGAAAAAATGTTCTGGATCGACGAATCCAAATTGAAGACGCTCGGTCTAAAAATAAATACGTTTGTATGGAGATCAGCCGAAGAACGAGTTCTTGAATCATGGATCGCATCCACTAAGAAGCACAGAGGTGTACGAGTAATGGTTTAGGGTTGTTTAGTTGGAACACGTTACTAAAATAGACGGTATTATAAGAAAAGAAAATTACAGAGAAATTTTGGAACAGAAGTCCGTTTTTTTCAGGAAGACGACTAATTGGAGAAGTCTTTCCGTCCTAACAAGATAACAATTTCAAACACACCAAATTGTGACTGGGGTATTTATAGGAATTAAAACAGGAATGAATAATTGTTATTATGATATGGCCTCCTCGGAGTCGACTTAAATTCTATAAAGCTATTATGGCTTAAGCTAGACGAACAAGTATGAAAATCAGCTCCAACATCCACAAAACACTATGGATCGAACTGCAGAATGCATTATTAAAAATAGAACCGGAATCTCGGGCGAAATTATTAGAGAGGATGCCCAAATTATCTTAGGCAGTAATAAAAGCTAAAGGTGATAACATCGACGAATCAAAAATTTAAACAAATGGAAAAGAATGATTGTTGAAATTGTTTGACATAATACTTTTTAACAATTTTAAAATATTTTGTATGTATTATGTAATAAAATTTTAATTTTCCAGTGAAGACTGCGCCTGGTTTTCTATAGTTTTCTGAATAAGCAAACACCTATTATCGGTGGTATATAGACTTACAAGGATATTTTGTTGAAAAATAAAATTAAATTTGACAAAAAATACTCTGTGTAGACTAGCAACTTTTCAGAGTACTCGCTTTCTATTGTTTGTAGTGCGATAGTTTGATTGTGTGTTTATACACTCCGCGCAACATGAATAGGACCACCCGACTTGTTGCAAGCTTTCGGTGGTTTGAAAAACAATTCATTTACTAAAAATACAATGCAAGTTTGTAATGGTATGATATGGCAAATAATACGCATTATTGCCCAATAGTGCCTAACGTTATGCATTGGGTGACGTAAGTACCACATACATATAAAATGCACCGCGCCGGTTGGATACGACCAGTATTTAATAGTAAACTACCGGATGAGTGTCGAGTTACAACGTGTATCCGGATAAACAAACATCTGTAATTAAGGGTATTGTGCAACGATGGGACGACAGAAGTGCTTAAGTATGGAAGAAATTGGAAAAATTAAAGCGTTCCATCAAGAAGGGTATTCCTCAAGGGCTACTGCAAAGAAAATAAGTCGATCACACCAGGTTGTTAACAATTTTATTAGGGATCCCGAGAATTATGGAAAACGTTTTAAAGGGCGAACAACATCCGTTACAACTAAGAGAGAACGTCGAGCCATATTACGCGAAGCATCGAATTCGGCATTAACGGCAAGACAAATCGCGAATAACGTTGGAACGAATGCATCGGTAAGAACTGTACAGAAGTTACTGAAGACCTGTCCGCATTTGAAACGTTTGAAAATTAAACGACGGCCTCCTTTAAGGGAATTTCAGCGCACTGCACGTCTTCAGTTTGCTCAAGCAAAAATGGGGTGGACAAGAGAATGGCAAACTGTTATTTTCAGTGACGAGAAGAAGTTTAATTTAGATGGCCCGGATGGGTTTTCTTATTATTTCCACGATTTACGTAAAGATGAAGTGATTCAGTCACGAAGGCGAGCCGATGTTGGTTCAGTCATGGTATGGGGAGCTGTTTCCTATAACGGACCTGTTGATTTAGTAATAGTGAAGGGCAGACAGAATTCGGAAAAGTACGTCCAGCTGCTGCAACAGGTGAAAGACAAATTTTCCAACGTTATGGCAGGTGGGCCATTTATTTTCCAACAGGATAATGCCAGTATTCACACCGCGCGCATTGTTCGACGCTGGTTTCAAGAACAAGGCATGGAGGTTCTCGATTGGCCATCGCTCTCCCCCGACCTGAACATCATAGAAAATGTTTGGGGATGGTTGTCGCGTAAATTGTACTCCAATGCTACCCAATTCAGTTGCGCTGACGAACTAGAGCAGGCGCTGAAACGAAGTTGGGCGGAACTTCCCGTTGACCACTTGAGAACCCTGTATAATTCCATTCCATCCCGACTATTTGAGGTTATAAGAAATAATGGCAACAGTACTCATTATTGAACAATAAAGTATTTTGTTATTGCAAACGAATCTTTTATTTTGTAGATTGGTCGTATTCAAGTGGCGTTTAATTACTCTACTTATTGTCATTAGTAACGTACATTTGCACTGACTTTTACAAAAATTATATTTGGTACCTACATACATCTTTTTATCAACCCTCTTATTTTCGAAAATAACAATTCCAGCGCGCTACCATGTTTATACCAACTACAAATGTCATATATGCAGTTGGTCCTATTCATGTTGCGCGGAGTGTATGTAGGGATATTCGCTATCGTTATTATTGTTCTTATCGTTATCTCTATTATTATTATACCGAACTTCTTTGGAAAAATTAACTGTGATAGTAAAACTAGTTTTATTTTCAATTCATGTAATTAATCGAGAATTTTGTATTAAACAAAAATAAAAACTATCCAGTTGGTATATTATATCAATGCGCACATATTTTTGAGAAGGCCGTTGCCCGAATGCCCTTGTTAAATAGTTATAGTAAGGAATGGGCACAGTCAAGAGTAGTGTAGAAATTATCGGCATACGCCTCTACTGACTATAATTTAATTCGAATACTGGCGCCGTTGTTTTTGCTCTAATAATCGATTGAACACGCGAACGAATCTTCTGTTTATACTTTTAGACGGACTTTCATAATTTGCGTTTTTATAATGCCCTTGTTGTTACAAAAAATTAAAGAACACACTTTCTTACTCGCATTTCCTATAACGGAAAAATAATATTCATTCAGTTTCATTACGTTTCGTCAAAATATTTTAGTTATTGAATAAATAAAGAAATTCTTTTTTTGGGGAAAAAAATTATAGGAAATTCAGGGTTTAGTATTAAAAGAAATACTTCTATTTAATTTAAATAATATGTAATGATTAAGTAAGTCACGTAGACAACACATGATTAATGAACATTGCATCAGTGGCCAACTGGTTATCGTTTTTCACAACGCTAAACGACTCGAACCGTAATTATATATTTCGATGGCGCAAGTGATTAGAATGAATTATGATAGGAAGATAGAAGTTATGACATTCGGCTCATTCGAAAATGTATTTATCTAATGTACCTAATAGTGGACAAAAAGAGATTTTAATTTACAATTATCAATGTGTTTCGATGGCCTTTATGTGTGATAAATTGTATCTCTGGATGTGTAAGACTGGTTACTTTAAAACTTATTTCATTCCGCCTCAGGTACAAATGAGATTTTTTCATTTAATTTCTCAGTTTATGTTTGAAGAGAAACAAATGGAATCCACCTATAGTTAAAGCCTTCTTTACATTGTATGGGGTATTCCATATCATTTTTTTAGGGGATAAAACTGGTCTTTTTTAAAATGGAACACCCTGTATACTTTTATATGACATTTGATACAAAGTTAATACTTCTTGAGTTACGGATAATTAAATATAGAAAAAGCCTGTTTGTCAAAATAAGACAGTGTAATTGTAAAATCTTCTGAGATAAATTTAGTTTAGTAACTAGCCGAATCAATAAGTTATTTTTATCTGTCGTTTACAATAAAATCTTAAAATATTCAGCACATATCGTTAAATATGAAAACTATATCTAAAATATTTAAAGTAAATAGTAGCTGTGCTTGTGATAACATTGACAAGAACATTAACGCCCATCAATGTACTGTGTGATATCGCGAACAAAACCAAGGAGATAATATTTAATTAATTGTATTTAATTAATCATTTTGCAGTCATGATTTTTTTTTGTTAGTCAATAGAATTAATTACTTTCCTTAATGTAATTACGTTTTTTTAAATTTTGCATTTGCTGTAGCACTAATTGTCTTATAAGCTTGGACAATAAAGTTGCTATTATTATGGCGTTGATTTCTTATTTCCTCAGCCTAAAACCAGAAAACTTTTCACATACATATATTTATGGGTTTGAGCTCGGACTGTCTGCGGCTGATATTATACGGTTTTATTATTGTTCACGAAACGGTATTTACTACAAGTTTTATAATGTTTTGTATACCCATTTGAAGGTGGTTATCATAGCGTCGAATAATAATTGAGAAATTTTTCTGACTATTGCTGGTGTTTTTATAATATATGTGTTTGCGCGTATGTTGACTTATTTCTAGAGTTTGTATGTGGTGAAAAATTGTTTTGTTGTAACACTTCTTTTTGACGTTACAATTGACACTATTGTTAGTGATCCAAAGCTCTTTTAAAAGCTCTTTTTGGTTCGATTGCAAATGGTGTATATTTCACTCTTCCTTCTTGTTCGTTTTGTAATTTTTGTATCATTTGGTATCGCAATGTCTATTATTAATATTATTATTATTATTAATGTATTTGGTATACTATTATTAATAATAATATTAATAATAGATCAAATGCAGATAATTGTCATACCCAGCATATTTAAACGAATACAGATATTGTTACTATTATGAAATCAGAAGGAAATATTTCTGGAATCTAGTATTTTAAAATGTGTCCGCAATTTTCAACTGCCATGTTAGTAAAATATGAGATTTCTAATCTACAATTCAATTAAATAATTACAATTTAAGTGAACTAGTTTTGTTTAGGCAGCATAAAAAGTAGTTTAGTGATAATTTTTGAGTGAGATATAATTGCGACAAACACATCAATTAACTTTATTTGGGTTTCTCGGATGTACCACCATCAGAAAGCAGTGTTTATAAACGATTTGTCTAATCCTAGCGTCGATGCACTATTCCTAGAGATAGACATACTTATCCCAAGCTATCCTCAGATTAACTCCGAATAAGTTAATATTTTTTTAATCCCTAAAGGTTAATATATAACCCTTTTCCACATTAATTTTCGTATTCTGCATACGTATTTCGACAACTAAGTTGTCATCATCAGCAGATAATTAAGCAGTGTCGCACCTGGAGAACTACGGCAAGAAATACCCTTACGAAAGAACTAATTGCGCGCGTAACGAGTGTGCGTCTTGACTTTCAGCGGTACGCATCGTGTGCGGAATTAGTTCTTTCATACGGGTATTTCTTGCCGTAGTTCTCCAGGTGCGACACTGCTTAATTATCTGGTGATAATGACAACTTAGTTGTCGAAATACATATACAGAATTACGAAAATTAATGTGGAAAGGGGTCATATATGTATAAATCATTAGTGATTAAGTTATTCAACCACAGGCTCAATCAAAATCACCTACTACTTTCTTGTTGTCATTTCTATGAATATTCTTATATGGCAGAATGAAGTTTAACAGCTTAGAAAAATCAAAGTACCTAATACATTACATACATAATTTTTAATGTTTATTATGAATTTTTAATATATTTATTTGTATGTATGGTATATGCGAGAGATGCTCTGAATAGTTTCAGTAGCATACAGTGTATAAAAGCAGAAACAAATATGCTTGCACTTTTGACAGTCGATTCTTTTGACAGTTTCTAGGTACAATTTTGTTTGATTAAAGCTAAAACGCATAGAAATAGAATTTTTTTATGGTTATAAGTGGTGCTTTTCAATAAACAATAGGGCGAATAGGGTGAAATGCTATTATTTCTTTAAAATATTTCGATAAATGAGGTTTACGATATAAACAAAGCCACCAAAATTTAGTAGTTACTTTTAGGGGCAATGATTCTTCATTAGCTATTATTAGCATTAACAATTGGTTTTGGGAATTTATACGTGAAGAACATAAGCATATTAGAAGACGAACGAAGGCCTGGAGTTACTGTTTATGCTTAAACAAACAGCAAAAAAAGCTAATAAAGTAAAATCAGAATATTACTTATAAATTCAAGAAGAATTAGGCATTGAATTATTTGAAATAGAATGAAAACAAGCACTATTAGATTGGAGTTCAAGTGGTCACCATACAGTAAAAATTTTGCCCCAATTATTTCAATATGTTTCCGTTAATTAAAGATTTGATGCAGAGTAAAATATTTTCAAACGCCAATGTAACAGTTGCTGAATTCCAACATTTTGATAAGTTGTCAAAAGGAAATTTTTCTGCTTGTTTCAAAAGTGCTAAAGGCGATTATTTAGAAAAGCAATAAAGTTATTTAGGCTAAAATTGTTTATACTGTACAAACACAGCTACATGCTACCAGCGATGACAAAAATATTAGTGTTATAGCCAAAGTAGATAGTGTGCTAAATTTATAGTGATAGCGAGTCCACAGATTCGTTAAGTTTTAAGAAACATTACATTGATTAAGCAAATATTACATCGTTAGATATTGAACGGTCATTTTTTTCAAATAAAAACATTTTTTCCACATGACGAACTCGATTTGCTGAAACAACTATGGAACCATATCATATTTGATATTTCAAATATTTAACTGATCACTTTTTTGTGATTACATTAAAGAAGCTGCTTAAAAGCTTACATTTCATAAATTATATAAATATAACTTTATTTTATTCATCTACTATCAAGCGCATGCCTATGGTGCGCCGACTATAGTCCTCAATCTAATTATTACATGTAATTTAGGGTATTTATTAAACACGCAGCAAAAATTTAAGCGGTTATTTCTTGAGCTGTTTTGAAATTTGTTTATTTTTGGATGATTTTCGAAAAAACTCTTTATTTTGAACATACAGGGCGATAAATGTTTTCGGAAAGAAAGGAATACTTTATTACATACTATTACAGTTACAGATGCCTAATCGACAAAAGCTCCTGAAAATGTCTACTACAAATGACTACCACGAGCTAGAATAACCAATCTTTCCTTCAAACATATCAGATATTTTTCAATAAAAATAGATTAATTATCAAACGAAAATTTGAGATGCAATCGATATTGACAACTTTCAATGAAAAAAAATAATATGTCACAACGAAAATTAGTCAACAACGTACGAAGTCAATGGTTAAAGTAATGACATTTTCGATATCTGCACTAACTTGTTGTGCCTGTAAATAATATACATTTTTTCTAATCGATATATTGTTAAAAAGATAAAAACGAATTTCTGGATATTTCTTGTATTTAGTAGGTTTATTGCAATACATCATAGTTGTATTATCTTTGAAATAAATCATTCGATGACGAAAAAATCTTAAAGTAACCCAAAAAATAACCCTCTGAATGTTTTCCACATGTGATGAAAACATATTGTATAATACTTGGTATAGATTCTGCTCCCTTTTTCATTTCTTCCGCCCTTTTTCTATAGCATTTATGTTCATATTTTACAGGCACGTTTTGTTACATCTTTTAATAAAATATGCAAGCTAATTAAAGTTATTGTATATAATTATGCGGATCTACGATGTGAAACTGAATAATTCTAATTTTATCTCGTGTATATATATATATATATATATATATATATACTATTTCGGAAATTATTGACAAAAATCTGGTCCATAGACTTCCGCGGTCGTGGTCCATACTATCTTCTTGTGGGCTTGCGGGGTGGAACCTCGTCACTGGTATAAAATGTCGGCAGTTATATCAATGACGCGGTTCCAGCCCGGAAGCCCAGAAGAAGATATTATTGAAAAAAGTTTTTTTCAGTTATACACTATAAGCGCATAATTATATGCAATTAAAAACCTACCGTGGGTTTCATTTAATATCTGTTTCCACAATGCAGTTTATAGCGCTTTAGAAGACTCGAATTTACTGTTATTCAAGGTCTAAGGGTGAAGGCACATGCCCGGTTAGCATGAGACCGCGGGTTCGAGTTTCGAGAGCGGGAATTTTTTCGAAAAATTTCTGTATTATACGTACGATGTAAAAAGTGGTTAAAATTAGAATTTTTAATTTAAGTTATTGCATAATTTAATTAATATAAATACTATAACAATATATAATTATACGTAAATATGGGTTGAATTGAACAGCTTAGCTGATCTCCGCCAAAAAACCCTTAGTTTTTAAAAGTCCAGTAGTTTTTTGTAATTAAAATTTTTCAGTACAGCTTTCATAAGTATTACTTTCATTAATTATAATTATATCCCTCAACTAATTTATTTATTGCATAATAGAGCTTGTTATTATTATTTTTATATTTAACATGAAATAAAGAAATATCTTGCAGAGTAGTCAGTGGGAAATTTTTTTAGATCAGTAGTTACACCTGTACCTTAGAATGCAGGAAATTTCGTACACCTTTTTTCTCGCTTTAAATAGGATGTCGATTTTTGTTGTCTCAGAGGCTATTTTGTAATATATGTAAGTACGACTTTCTTCCTGTTTAAATATGAAAGCAAACCCTTTTAGTGTCCATTTTATACAATTTAAAACTTTTTAACTGCACACATTAGCAAGATTAGAGCATATGTGTCAAATGGTCCGCGTACAATGTACTTCTTCGCTATCTCAAGAGCAGCACGTGCTTCTGTGAATGTATTGCACGTGCAAGTACGTGTACCTGTATTAAAAAATCTATGTTCTATGTGCGTGTATGAGTTAAATAGGCAACGTATACTGGTCGATTTTTAAAACTGGATCTTATACTTACATAGTTTTTGGTTTACGGCAGCCACGTCTTTCAGTCAGTCATCTTGTTTATGAGGAAGACATACACATAAACGACGATGCACTTCTTTGTCCGCCACTTTATATAGAGAAAAGCTAAACAAAAATCTTCATTAAGTCCGTTTACTTCAAACCAAATCCTGAATTTGCTTCACTTTTCATTTATCAGTCGTATTTAGAAATCTATATCGTGAACATAATTATTTTAGTATCCTATTTATAGAAAAATAATACATTTTTGGGCAAATACAATTTATGTAGATAAATACACAAAATGAAAATTTCAACGGGAATGGATAAAGGAAAACAACAAAGCAGTAGTGATTTTCATCAATATTTAGCGACATTAACAGGTTAGTTGCCTCTCTGAGATAATAATATGAAACAAACCCAAAAATATAATTAAGATTGGGATATTATTTGACAAATAAATTTCTAATTTATTTTAAATATGTAAAACTATATAAGGCATTTTTAAGTAGCCTTTTTTGCGTAATTAATATATTTAATCTTTTAATTTTTATTTAAATCTAATTCAGTATTCATTTAGGTATGTCTTATCTTATCCCTTAGAGCAAGTCTTTAATAGATTGGTCAATTATTAGTTTCTTTACAAATACATTATGTCAATAGCTTCTTGAAGGAATGAATGCAGATATAAATGTAAAAGAATAAGATATAGTTTTATCTTGGTAGATATTTTGAGTTATCACGTATTCTTCAAGTTCTTTTATGCATATAAAGTTTCTTATGTACTTAATACTTGTCTTAAATATTGGTATTGGAAGATACTTAAGAAATACAAGTAAATAAATTATTATATTTACATTTATATAATTCGGGAAGATACTCGTTCTCATTAATGTTTTAGTAGTCAGGTATTTCTGTAATTAAATGTTTTTTTTATTTACACGATACATATGTATTTTTATAGACGATTTTGTTTAGTAATCAGTAAATAAAATACTAAAGAATAAATAAAACACTTTTTTCTAAATTTTACACTATATTATATATTTACTGTGATTAGTGTATAATATAGTGTGAAATTTAGATAGTGTTTTATTTATTCCTTAATATTTTGTTTATTCTTTGTGAAATGAACTTTCGCAAAGTAGCGGCTTCAACAATCAACGATTTTATTTATAACAAATAAAGTCCAAATTGTATGTGTTTTACATACTATTTAATGAAATATTATTTCTTTAAAAAATTATTTAATTTACTTAAAGAAAAAATTATTAAGTATATTCTAGTATAAATTAAAAACAAGTTTAATAATTATCTATGATCCTTTTGGGCTTGCCTTGTAGAACAAAATTTTTCGAAAGAAGGTTTAATATTTGAAACTGATCATTTTTTCCTATATTTAGCGATCTATATTTTATTTTAAAAGTATGTCGCAGAAAATTCGGTTTCGCGATGGTAGGATGTTGAAAATTCATCATTTACCCCTACCCAAACGTTAAACAATGATCTAATACTAAATTGCCGTGAAGTCTATGAAGATTTCTTCTTTGGCATTTGCAAGACGTTTGGAAGTATTTTGAGATGACTTCCTAATCCATCCGTAACTTTCTACGAAGTTATCTGCTTCTGGGTTTCCGGGCTGGAACCGCGTCACTAGTATATCTGCCGACGTTTCAGTGCAGTAGTTCAGCCCTGAAGATGTCCCATACAAATGGGTACGAAACGTCGGCAGATATACTAGTGACGCGGTTCCAGCCCGGAAACCCAGAAGCAGATAGCATGGACCACGACCGCGGAAGTCTACGTACCAAATTTCTACGAAGTTTTCGTCAGCAAATGATTTTCAGTGGTTACGAACGCAAATTTAATATGTTGCTTTTCGGTCTTGTAAATTTTAATAAATTCGCTCATGTTTGCAAATATTTCTAGGATTTCTTGCTTTGTATTTCTGTTCCTCATTTTCAATTTTCTACGACAAGGATTATAACTTTATCGCTCGTGGTCCAAATTTCGTTTACTCTGTTGGGATAAAAACTCTGGGTATTTAATTTCTGAAATATATCTGCCAAGTAATTCGATTTCTTCCTTTTCTGTTTTCTTCTTCTAGAGAAATGGCGAATTTGTATCTTAATTCATAAATACATCGCAAAACTCTCCTACGTGATAACCATCTTGCACCATTATAAAATATTAGCGCCGAATGTACTGCACCCATGTCTTTAAAAAGTGAAGCTAAGATTAATGACGAATCTCATTTTGATATATTTACGACGGTTATAACCGCCGTAGGTACAGTATTCAAGCCAAGACTGTTTTCTTTGGAAGCATAGCTTCTCTGCGAATCATAATATGTGCCCAGGCACATCATGGAAATTTTCATTTCACAAGTGTGTGCAAACTTTAGAGTTTTCTAGACATTGTACGAGCACCATCGATGCATATTTCAACGCAATTTTTCCACCCTTCACCTCGCTTACAAAGTCATTTATATTAAATAACTGAGTTTTATTGGTGTTACTGGCATACCATTACAAAATCAAACCTAAGTAATTAAATGAGCATCTCTTTTGTTATCTGTTGCCTCATCAAACTGAATTGAAAACAATTTGTTACGCAACTTCCTGAAAAGCTTATGCTCTATGTTTTCAACTTTATCACCAATTGGACGTGCAATAGTATCAACAGTATCATTTTATAGAAGTACAAACTGTTATTGTTTGGCAAAGTTATCTCTAAACATGGTTTCGACAATTTCAGTCGCAACTAACCAAATTAGTTTTTCGCCAATGGCGTGAGTTTTTTTACATCTAGCTATATTATATGAAACTTTATAAGAGGCAAGTAAAACTTTTTCATATACAGGCAAAGCTTTTTCGGAAAATGATTGTTGCTGTTCACATGATTTTAACTTTAATTTTAAGAATTTTCTTGGTTTGCTAACGTATTTACTATGAAACGTTTCCAAATGTCATTTAAGTTCATTAGGTTTCATGCTGTCAAAATTTTTGAGCAAATAACACACAGATGCCTCTTCGTTAATGCTTTGTTATCTCCTAATTCTCGCTTACGCCCACTTAAAAATTTCTCCAGCAATCTGTGAAAATCTACGGCTATTCGTATGCCGGTAATTGCAGCCTGACTGGATGGAGTTGAACAAGGTGCAGTATTTATATACGATATATACGTATGCGTCGCAGTCCTTCCAGAATATTCGAGACAAATCGGAACTTCTCGGGAAGTCACGAAAATTTCAGATATGGTGGACATAACACAGACAGTGATAGAGAGACATTGATTCTGATTTTTTCAACAGTCGGTGTTGCCAAATATCAATAAATTTATCCACAGTTGGTAATGTAATCAAGGTAGTGTCGTAGTATAGTCTTAATGTCAAAACAGATTCAAACAGAAATTAATCTTACAATTACCGCCTGATTTCAATAGAAAATTATTGTAGGAGGGGGTTACGATGAGAATCGTGATTGAAAATTGGGTCGTAAATATTAAAAGGTTCAGAAACACTGGTTTAGACACATATCTGGTAAGAATGGGACCCATAAGTTCGAATTTTGTCAGAGAACAGTAAATTTCTTGAAAAACTTCTGCAACCTATATGTGATGTAAAAGGAGGTAAAAATTAGAATTTTCCAGTTTCACATAGTAAAAGGGTATACTTATATGCAATGGGTTTCATTTAATATCTGTTAAACACAAATTAATCAACCTTTTTCCGTAAAAACCTCAGTTCTGCCTCTTGTGTTTACGATTTTCCAAGGTTGTTCATAATTCTGATTCGTATGTTGGATAGAAATGGCAGCTTTTGACGATCTGGGCTCGCGTTTGTTTTCGTATTTCTTTCTCCCCTAAGAAAACTGTTTATTTCAATTTATTAGTTTGTTAATTTTCTTTCTTTAGCTTGCTATACGAAATTTTCAATTCTGTTATAAGAAAACAAAAAGTAACTTTGCAACTGCAAAATAGTGTTCAATTTACACTTGTGTTCATCGAAGTTATTTACTTTTAGCGTGTAAATTAAACATTGGTTAAAGCAGGAAATAACATTCAGAAAACAAAGAAATAACGGATTATAAAACGGTGTACAATCTTCCGTAAATGTGTAGAATATCTATGACTATTTATTATGCAAGCGTCTTTTCTTCGATTTGTATTCTCAAACATGTTATGTACTATTCAACTGTGATAGTTTGTATCGTATTTGTAATCACATATTTTAATTCATTTGTTGGCGCGTATTTGATTTCTCGATAAGTATGCGTTGTGGTCTTTAAATATTCAAACAAACTAAAAAACAAAAAATCTAAATTTTTGTCTTTTAGACAGGACGGGTAATATCTTGTTCGCGGTTTGTAATACCTTGCTTGACAGACACGATTTTCAAGCATTATCTTTGCGACGTGACATTTCGAGTACCAGGTTCACTTTTAATTCAATAAATAATGCAATATTGAATGAATGAATTGACTATCCATCATTATTATCTCAAATTTACTTTCTTGTACTCTCCTGCGGGACCAGATCTGGGGATGTACTTCGCGTCCCAAGAGCTAGAACCAACATTATGGTCAAGAGCCTGCTGTACCATATGGCGAAAACCTTCAACGAACATTTTGGTGATATTTAGTTTTAGGTGCAATAGTTAGTATTTACTTTTAATTTGTTTCACATTTAGAATTACTTTTTGTTTTATATTATATTCATCTATTCACTTTGAACGCTTTGTCCTGTTAGTGGATATAATCTGTTGGACAAAAAAGGTTATTATTATTAAAGGTGCTAAATTTGATGATCTTGGTGACCAACATTTTACATCATCAATTAATCTTCGCAAAATTATTTTAAAATTCTTCTATGAAATTCATCAGCTTGTATGGCTATTGTAGAAATATTTGCAATAATTATTGACGCCGCGTTGTCTTTAATTTCTCAAAAACCATCGGAACTTTATCAGTAATGTTACAATTCTTAATATAGTCCGATAAATAAAACCAAATTTCATCTAAAGAAAAGCAACTTACAACTAATATTTTGCAGTTTTTTAAATTATTCTTATATCAGTAACGATATCTTAGACTTTTATGAAAATATAGAGAATAGTTTTTGTGTAATAGGAATTTTATGGAATTTTATGAGAATGTAGTTTCTTACGCAGCTTTTTGACTGGATCCGTCAATAAGAAAAATTTTCAAAAATTCGATCACATAGTTTCTTCTAGTTTTCTGAGCTAGAATTGCATTACTAACATTGCTACTTAATTTGTCGACATTTCATCTGCAAAAATCAACAGTAGCCCGGAGGATATCCATTTTAAAAGCGAATGAAACATTAGCAAGTCAAACAGCGACCCAAACACGCTATTCTTATCTGAAAATCTAGAAAAAACTATGGATGATAGCATGTCCACAAGTTAGATTAGTATTGGTAATAGACTATAGAAATGTATTCCATTTTTTGTGCAAATTATTGAATTTAATGGCTAAGATTAAGGTTTGTTTTGTACAACCCTCTAGTCTCGTGATTTCATTGAAAGGAATCATGATTTTATGAACACGTAATGGAATAAAACCATTCGCTTTATTATAAGAGTTTCAATTTTCAACATAAAATAAATATAATTCTTTTGTTTAATAGTAAACGGCACAAGTTCCATTAAAATATAATAGGTTTCTTACCTTAATATTCAGAAAAGATAATAGTAATTAAGTAGTAGTATAAAAACAATAGCTAAGAAAAAAAAATATGTTTGAAATTCATTGACATCGAAAAAGCTTTTAATATGGTCAGTAGAACAGGAGTATAGAGAGGTCTAGAAATGAAAGGAGTAGATAAAGATGTGACAAACACCATTAAAAGTCTATACCGAGACACCGAAACCATGATTAAAACTTAACATCACATGTATTTATAAATAAAGAGGGGATGGGACAAGGTACTGTGTTAAGCAGTTTGTTGTTGATTTGTTTGATAGATGAAGTCATTAAAGAAAGTTAGAGTAAAACAAAAAATACATAATAAAATACAGAAATCTACAGGCTTGTGTTTTTGTGGAGATTGTAGTGCTTTTAACAAGGAGTGCTCAAGATGTAGAAACAAATATTAACGTGTAGATAGATATTTTATAGAAATCAAATTTAATTGTCAACAGTCAACACTAAAGTTGGGAAAAACAGCCTGGGATTAGTATTTGGGAATAATATTTAACAGCAAGAGAGGATCAAGCAAGACAGAAATCTCAAAGTTGACAAAATTGACGATATACAATCTATACACTAATTCTAGCATATGGGGAGCAAATTGGGTATTAAATGATATAGAGAAAAGACTACAGGAGTCCGAAATTAGGTATCTCCGAAAAGTTGCAGAAGACTATATAAGAAAAGGAACGAAGACCTTAGAAAGGAGCTGGAAATAAAATCATTGAAAGATTAACAAAAGAAGACAAGTTAAAATGACATGAAACGACAAGAAAATTGGAAAGAATAAAAATGAAAACAGAAAAACCCATGAAAGAATAGTGCTACTGAAATTTGAAAGTGTTGTCAACAGTGAAAAAAGTCATAGCTATATTAATTAAAGAAAAAACTATAACATTAAAGTTGGAAAAAACAGCCTGGGATTAGTATTTGGGAATAATATTTAACAGCAAGAGAGGATCAAGCAAGATAGAAATCTCAAAGTTGACAAAATTGACGGTATACAATCTATACAATAATTCTAGCATATGGAGAGCAAATTGGGTATTAAATGATATAGAGAAAAGACTACAGGAGTCCGAAATTAGTTATTGCGTCAAGCAAGACAGAAATCTCAAAGTTGACAAAATTGACGGTATACAATCTATACAATAATTCTAGCATATGGAGAGCAAATTGGGTATTAAACGATATAGAGAAAAGACTACAGGTGTCCGAAATGAGGTATCTCCGAAAAGTTGCAGAAAACTATATAAGAAAAGAAACGAAGACATTGGAAAGGCGGTGGAAATAAAATCATTGAAAGATTGATAAAAGAAGACAAGTTAAAATGACATGAAACGACAAGAAAATTGGAAAGAATAAAAATGAAAACAGAAAAACCCATAAAAGAATAGTGCTACTGAAATTTGAACGAGAAAAGGAATAAAATGGGAAGAAGCAAAAAAAATGATCAAGAACAGAAAAAATGGCGTAGCTTCGTAGAAAATTCAAAAGAGAGATGAGGAAAACCTCGACGCCTACAGGTATATGAAGAATCAGATGATTTGTAGTGTGCAAGTTGCAAAGTAAAATATAAATAAAAAACTATACAGAAATAGTAATGGCAGGTGGGTATCCAAATAATTGGGGTTTTGGAATGAGTACTTAAAAAATTGGTTGATATATTTTCTCTGCGAAAAACAATATTTTTGAAACATTTTTGATCTCTCTGTGTATAAAAGAAAGCATGTGTATTTTTCAAATTATATATTGATTACAATTAAAACAAATTCTTCTACCGGCACAGAAGATACGAAGTAATTTGGACGTGTGTGCCTGATGATAAATTAAAAATTCTTCGAAGCACTGGTAGGTAAATGTCCTATTTTGTAACACACGTTACAAAATACGACATCGGCGTATTTCCAAATAAAAAAAAAACGAATTGTTTCCTGGTGCGTTTAAGCCGATACCTGTTCCCCTGGCCATGACTAAATCGAACAACAAAAACTAATTAAAAAATACTACAGAAAATGAACATAAACGGTAGAGCGCCGCCGATCTTTGCCTTTCAGATGGAATAAGATTAAAATGGCATGGTAACAAAAACAAAACCTACGAGGCATTCGCGTAAAGAAAATACATGTCTATAAAGTGGTATCCGCGGAGTCCGTCTTTGGTAATTATAGAGAGCTTTATTTATATAAAACGGGTACAAGTATCTAGTAGTTAATGTAAGAAACGAATCTTTTTATTGCACATATGCATTTAACATATCTTTACTGTCAGTATTTAAGTTTTATTAAGTACGATTGTGTACATGAGCACTAACTGTTCGTGTTGTGTGTGTAAATATGTGTATGTGTATATGGGAACAGGTTGTACGAAAATAGATCAGAAACGGGTCATTTAATTCAACGGTGATGGTTCTTCTTTTAAACGTTTATTCAGGACCGAACTACAGAATTCAAAGTGAAGAATAACGGAAGCTTTATGTTATCATAACATCTTAATATGTTACGACTTTTTAGTATAATTCAGAAATATTGATTTTATTAAAATAGTATTAATAATAACTATAATTATTATTATTATTATTATTATTATTATTATTATTATTATTATTTTAACATATTCCAAACCCAATGAGCAATATTATAATCAATATTTATTTTCAATGAAATTACCAACTTTAAATTTATAAATACTTGCAAAAGCTATTAGACAAATTTCAGAAACGTGTTTATAGTTTGGATAATGTATATATATAGCACAACAGTAAGTAAAATAATTGAGATATTAAACACGCATACATACATTTTATTAATTTGCATTTACAAGTCAAAATTATCTTTAATATGAGACTGAATATTGGAAAAGAGAAACAGTACTTTGTAACATCTCCGATTTTTCGAAATTAAATAAAAAGTGAGCCTTTGTATGCTTTCTTGTGGTATTTACTTAATTATTCAATATACCTTCTATTTACAAATAAAACCTTCGAAACTCGCAAATCATTATTACCCTTTATAAAATATTTCATTTAAAAGTTCATATTAAAATCAATTACAGATGAATACGTATGTAGTGCTATGGCATGATCTTGCATCAAAATAAAACATTAGTCATTGTTAAATTACTAGTTTTTTTTTTTCATCTGGGAGCCGGAAAACATATTCCTTAAGTAAAGTAGATTCAATTGTCTTGTGAAAAATATCGATCAACAAGGTAAAGTTACTAATCATCAAGAAGAAATTAATAGGCCGTGCGATCAGTCGCACAATAGTCATTTTCCAGAAACACTAAAGGCGTTAGACTCGATGCAAGTGTGATCTAAATTTGTACGGAATAATTTGTGCCCTGAATGCGTTCAGCAATCTTAAAAAGGTAACAGTAGCCTGATGTCTAGAGTGTGAAGACTAGGGCTAATAAGAAAACGACGAATTGACCAAAATCGTCCTGCGGTATCGCAAAAACAAGTATCAAAGCAAACATGGAAAAGAGAGCTAAAAGTAGATATCGAGATAGATTGAAGATCTACCAAGATCTAAAACAAAAATACTTTCTTGGAAATGGTCGTTCATATTTACAAGAAATCTATTGAGTAAGAACGGAAAGATTATTCTGATACCAGTGGGTTTCCTAAATTACTATTCGAAGCTCACTAAATATACGAAGAACTACACGCAAATTCTGCCAAGTAGAAGAGGAAACCACGATCTTTGTAGTATGTCAATGTAAGAGCCTAGTAGGAATGCGCTTTCTGCAAATGTGAAATTAATATCTTGAAGCTATATCTATATAACTAAACTGTTTCCGAAACTGTTATGTCTAGTTAAAGGAACGAAATTAGGGAAAGTACAATAACATGACATGACGACCAAATTAATCTAGAAAAATCGTACTATTGACCACCTCAAGAAATCTAATCTAATTTACCGACTATCTAGTTACTGGGAAAAATTTAAATGTTATTTTCTAAAAACTGGCTTTCAATAAGATTTTGATAGTTTCACGTTCGTTTTTCACAATCTGTTTGTAAGAGTTGAATATGATATGAACAATATTTAATCCAATTTAAAATTCTTTTATGGCATAAATTCGAATACACGAAGCAGAATGAATTAAATGTTTGACTAAGATATTTTATAGGACTGATATAACGAAGACTAGAAAAAAAAATCTACTTAGCCATGACAGAAACAACAAATTGTGCGTTTTTTAGAAACGTTCAATGGTGAACATTTTTCTAATTATGTGTCAAATATTACTTCAGTTCGTTTATTATTTTGTATAGAGCGTTTCGAAAGAAAAACGAGTTTTGTTAAATTAAGTCATAAAGTTTTTAATAATAGATCTGAATCCTTCTAGAACTATTCACGAACGAATAATGATGTGTGATATGTGATATTTAAAGTGGAATATTATTCAATATAATTTCGGTGGATCGTGAATCTATAGAAAATAATTCACCATCTTTCGGACCAAGCAAGAGTTATTCTTGTGTCTACATGCCAAAAGAGACTACAACAGTTACCTACAGTAACGCATTAACCAAAATACGCACGGCTGTTGTTCAAAAACGTTCAGATTTGCGTAAAAAGAAGTGCTCTTCTTCATCACAATGCGCGAGTTCATAAGGCAGACAAAGCCCAACATATCTTTTGCGAGGTGTAACTTCTTTGAACAGCATCACTCACAATATTATATGAATTAGGCCCCGTGCGATTTCTTATTTACAAATTTTTAGGAGCATCTTATAGGACGCCGTTCTTTTCTGATGAGATAAAGTCGTTGCAGATTACATTGAAAAATAAAAGTATGAAAAAAATGTCGTTCGTTTGATTATCATGTAGAAAACGTTATTAGTTCCCTTGAGATTAACTAAATAATAGATTACTTAGGTGTTTTGTTGTTCTCTCAGATTTTTCGGGAATTTTTCGCTCCTAATTTTATTTTTATAAATTTAACTGTGAACATTTCTAAAATTTGTTATGGTTTTTTTATATTCGTTATCATTAACTGAGTATATTAGGCAACGGTCGTAACTAACTTTGTTTAAGTGTTTCAGTAATTGAAATAAATTGAAAATATTATTGAGAAAAGACGTATTTAAAATCCATGTTTGGCAGATTAATGAAGGAGTAAAAGATTTGTGAAGAAACATACGTTTCTATATTAGAATCTTGTAATTATTAGTGTAAGCCGATGTTTACAAATGTAAGGATAAAATTGATTATTAATTTATTAAACTTTAATCAACTTCATAATAATATATTAACTTGTTTTTAGATTAGCATATTTAAAAGTATATATGACATTTAATAAAAGTCCGTAAAATTTTACATTAAGTTCGACTCTGTACCGAATCCTAGTTGAGATGCATTTTTCATACTTAAACGTACATGCTTTTTCTGGATTCTCGTGACCGATTCTCTACACTTTAATGGAATCCAAAAGGACTTTGAACCTATCGGCAGTGTGAGTCATTTCAACTGGAAACAAGATCTCATCGTTAAATAATCTCTGAAAGCTTCGTTTAAGGTCGGTTCCGAAGGACTTATCCTTTTCTTTTGCGTAATAGTTTTAGCCCACGCGCACATAATCTATTAATCCTTTTTTTTATATAGTTGATTTTCATATTAAATTTATTTTCACTTTTGCCTATGTATGGTTGCATATAAATAGATTACCCGTCTTATTTTAAATTCATAAATAGATCTGATGCTGTCGTATTTAAAATTTATTCGTTATCTTTAGGTATTTCGTTATTCAATTCATATATTAAAAGAATTGGAGTTTGAAGTCTTCATGTTATAGTTAAAGATAAAGTAAGCAACAACACTTGTATGTGGCCGTGCATTGTCTTGGTGAAAAGTGATTTCAATCATTTTGGTATACTTTATGGCATCGTAAGCATATCGACCGCATACGTACATATGTACATCAAATTTTATATGTAGAATAGAATATGTCCAAGTTATCAGTAAGGTGGGTATTGGAAATCTTAAATTGTGAAAGTATGTGAGCGTTAAACGATAATTTGAAACTTTTAACAAATTACTAATACACTAATAAATTTATTATACAACGGCGTTTATTGGGTTATTCCAAAGTTATATATATATATTAATATATATATTCGCACGATGAGAACGATCCAAGACTAAACTCAATTTAACTCCATAAACAAAAGTTTCTCGTTCTTTTCGTTGTTTTTGTCTTGAATCCAAACTTAAGTGAAAGCAGTCTCATCCCCTAAAGAAAGTTAAGACATTTGCATCGGTGAATGAAGCAATAGCTACAATATTTTGGAAATTCGAAAGAGATAATTTTCGTAGATTATTTTACAAAGGACTCATATCGTTGACGATATTATGCTTCTCTATTAGACGAATTGAAGAAAGCAACTTCTGAAAATGAACCTGGAATGGTCCACGAAAAGGTTCACATTCATTACGGCACCGTGCTGTTTCATATCTTATAGGCTATTCGTGAAAAGTAGAGTTAATTGACATTTCAGGTGTGCCTCACACATCCTATTCACCAGATCTAACTTCAATTGACACCCACTTCTCCATATTCAAACTTTTCCTTGTTAAAAAAGAACTTCCAGTCCATCTTATTGCAGCAACAAAACAATATTTAGAGGATCTTCGGAAAGATGATTAAGAAAATAGCATAATGAAAATTCGTTAATCCAAGTCTGCTAAAAAACGTCTTATTTGTATTATTTAGAGTCTCCCTTGCTCCCAAATACACTCCTCGTAATAACGTCAAATATTTGAATTTTTTAAATAGAAATAAGACATTCTTGAATAAAGAATTATTTTGAAAATGTGATCGTTTGAGGAACTTGATGAATTTTCATTGAAAAATTCGTATCCTTTATAAAAAAATTTAACAATAAGTTGTCACTCCACGTAAACGACTATAATCCACTATTCGGACATGGCTCTAATAAAATGTTCTATAGACTTCTATTAAAGCTCATTCCAAGAATCTTGTACGACAGAGCGCTGTTGAGAGTTCACAGGAGAGTTAGGTAGCATACGACCCTCGACTTATCATATCCCAGATATATTCTATGAGCGATAGGTTAATTGAGAATATTGATATTTGGCTCATGCAGAAATTGCAATGTAATAGCTGCAAGATATTCACAAGCCTTGTCTTGCTGGAAAGTGACATTATTTAGCCTGTGGACATACCATAACGCGAATGGTTCCAGAACATCGTAAATATATCTTCGAGCATTTAAATTGCCTCGAAGAAATACTAAAGAAGTCCTACTTTCCTTGCTAATTCCACCCCAAGTCATCAATGTTCTTATAAATGCAGTCTTACGTTCTACAAAAAAATTCAGAAGCGGATTTTCTTCTCTTCGACGTCAGACTTATCTACAACTATTATGGGTCCACGATATTTTTCCCCTCGATATCCTAACCTACCCATACATTACACCATTCTAATCTATAGTTTATTTCTCCAACGAAAACATATCACATAGATCTTGAGGTACTATGCCGAACTATCATCCTATTCGGTGGTTCTGCTAGGTTGATAATAACCTCTACGATACGCATAGTCTAACGACACGACTCCTTTCAAAATCGCTTAGCTAGCGATAATTTAGTTGTCCAACTGTTTACAACTTTAGACAATCGAATAACCAAACCGGCTCAAAATTAAAAATATAAGAACGAATTCTTTCATAAGAGTTCGCCGGAAAACAGCGCAAAGGTTTATTTGTTTCTTGATCCTTTTTGTACAACATTTGTACAAAATTTAGTTTAAAAATATATATTTTTACTGGATGATTAGGTTTTCTGTTACATAGTATATACATACATATATATAAGTTGAATCCGATCTATGAATTTTCGAATTTTAATGTCTAAATAGGATCGTAGCGTGTTAGTTAGTAGACGACTAGATTAAAATTTTAATGATTTGGGATTTTGGTACCAAATTTTGCAAATGTTTTGGTCTCTTTTATAACAGTTGGGATGACAAGATCACAATGAAACCCACATTGGTTTCATGCTTTGATTTTAAATCATAGCTTTATTATATGTGTATATTGGCGAATTGGTATTTCTACCAAGGAGTCAACCTTATTTTAGATGCGAGTATCTTTTCCTTCTTTACATGCTCTTTCTACTAAAGTTTGGTGCTACACGTCACGTCAGGGTATTAGAACTTGTCTCATAATACTGTTCTGTTAATATATAGAGGAAGCGGCTCTGTTAGCTTTTTGGTAGTAAACACTAGAGGGATAGATTTAGATTCATCGAGCTTGATCTTTCATTGTCTAGTGAAAAGTATATAGTAAATTAATAAACAATACAATAAGGAAAATAATATTTTATTTTTCTGATTACAGTGTACATTTAGGTTCTCACCGGTGTGTACCGGGTACGGAGTGTGTTTTCGTACACGTATTTTTCGCCGTGGTTTACCAGGTGCGACACTTTGCGGTTATCTGCTGATGATGACAACTTGGTTGTCGAAATGCGTATACAGAATTACAAAAGTTAATGTGGAAAGGGGTTATATATCAACCTCAGTGATTCTGATTTATTGTTTTTCTAATATTATATCATCATTTAGACAGTACTGCCATCACACTATACATCAGAATTCTTTAAAGAAGCCAATCACTACAATTTTAACAGTGCTTATTCGTTTAACCTCAGTAGTTATTTATAGATTATATTTATAGTTAGTTGCTACCATAATTATACACCTTATTATCATAAAAGTTTTATTTGGTTTGTTTATTTTTATACATCATATTTAAATTGCGTTTCTTTATTTGCAATGGAAACATCAAATGCACGAAGTTCCGCAAGAAATCGCTACATAACACGTTTAATTACCATATAATAACTTGATAGCACTTCGTTGCAAGGTATTCATTTAAATTCTTCTCGTGAGTCGTGAAACCAATCAAGGCAATAATAATTAAACGTTGGAGCTGTGATTAATGTAGAAATTATATTTAAGTAAACTTATTCATGTGTGCTTACACATTTTAGTGTAATTGACTGAACGTTAGGAATTTTAATATTAAACGAATTGGCATGTTAATCATTCTAACCGACTTTTATTGGATTTTATTTTGTTCCGCCCATTCTATCAATCGAGACAATTAAAATGTTGGTAACCGAGAGATTTCTTGTGCGTTTGATTTCAAAACGAAAATGATAAAATCTAATGTGTAAGGAATCCTTTATCCTTTATTACTATTACGTCGTGAATCTTTAAATTTTTTATCTTTCTAAGTTATTTCGTTCTGCATTTATTTATCTGTTTATTGAATGTGCGCAATTCTCAGTGGAAACTAGTGATTCTATCAACCAGTTTCCACTGAGAATTACCGATCGATGAATAATTTAATCAATGAAGGCAAATACCACATCAATGTTCGTATTCTGTATACGTATTTTGAAAACTAAGTTGTCATCAGCAGATAATTAATCACAATGTTGCCCTTGGATCCGCGGCAAAACTCGCATTAAACTTCAACCGATAAAAGCCAAATACACGTTGAAATCTGTTTCACAATTTAATATTTTTAGTATTTTTAATAATATATATATATATATATGTATATATTATTTTCGATGAACCTCGTATGAGAATAGGAAATATCGGAAAAAATTCTATATTAAATGTATGTAATTAATGAGGTAAATATTGTATATAAGTTATATAAGTAATTTATTTGTTTTATTGAATTTGTCAAAATCAATACTTTCCATAGAAATAAAAGTATTATAATAAAATTTAGAAGAGAAATATTAAGCTATAATGCTTTAATATAAATTCCTTCAAGAATTCCATTTGAATTTTGATAAGTCGAATATGGAATTTTAAACTATTTTGTTTGGAAGATTTAAAATATGAATTTTCAATACGTTACTAATTAAAATTCGGGGAATCTGAATATCACATTCAATTTAATATTTAAAAAGGAATTAAATTTCATTAATTTGAGCATTTTTGGACGACTCTCTTTTGTTTCCTTGAAACTACCTGGGAATCAATTTACATTTCGTTTCTCTTTTGTCGATAGCAATATAAAAACGTACGGGAGAATTCGATGCCATTCCATTATAAGTACTTGCAAATAACCGTGTTAAGAATTGAATAAGAAAAAACAAAAGTTTTAGTAGTTGATGCAAACTAAAAGTTATAAATGCTGTTGATAAAGCCCAAATAGACATATTTATTATTTGCCATCCATCCACCTTCAGTGATTAAATGAATCAACCATAGGCTCCATCAAAATTACCTTTAAGAATATCTTTTTAAGATCTATCAATGTTGTTTGTACTTGAAGCCAAGTTTTCTTTTTAACAAGCATTTTTCAGCACAATTTTGCATCCAGAGTAATTCTAAGAAACTTGACATTCCTTATATAGTATACTATAGTTTCTTTCATATTAAAAATGGGGATAAAAGTACTACCTATTGTTTTAGTAACATTTTATTTCATTTGAGGGTAAGATTAAAGAAATTAAATAGTATCCAAATGTATCTTAAAGACTTTGAAGCTTTTGATAATCACAGGAAGCTATAAAAATCGATTTGCCCTTAAATTATTTAATTTTTTTCCCTGAACTTTTAATCATATCGTCAGGTTGAAATTTGGCACGAAGAATATCCGCATTTATTACACATAAAAAATTAAGACCTCTGTCTTAGGAGTATTACGCTTACAGAAAACTGTAAAAATGTATATTCATATTATCTAACAATGTCTTGTTGTTTTAGTTTTATTTAATGTACTTATGTACTATATTTATTAATTACAACATTTTTCAGGATCGATTGTCATTGTTTGTACGGGAATGCACTTTGGATGGCCATCTCCTTCACTGCCATTACTCCTTGATGAAAATTCTCATATTCCAATGACCAGTGCAGATGGATCGTGGTTAGCAGTGATGCCATGCATGGGTGCAGTCGTGGGCTGCTTCATAGCAGCGTACTTCGTAGATAAAATTGGACGAAAAATATCCATGCTGACTACATCTCCTTTATACTTTATTGGTTGGATTATGGTAGCCTATTCACAATCAATTGGCCTATTACATGCTGCTAGATTTTTAGCAGGAATCGCAGACGGCATCGCATTCACGGCTTTTCCAATATACCTGGGTGAAATAGCACATCCGTCCATAAGAGGATTATTGGGTTCTTCGATACCAGTAACAACTATTATGGGATTTTTATTTATAAATATTATTGGTTCATTCTTCGACATTACATCAGCAGCATTGTTATCGTCTACCGTACCAGTTATTCATTTCGTAACATTCTTTTTCATGCCGGAAAGCCCCTATTATTATCTGATGAAAAATAAAGAGGAAGATGCTAGAAACAGTTTAAGGATATTTAGAGGAAACGACGACGTAGAAGTAGAATTTTCTCGTTTATCATCTGCCGTTAAAGAAGACTCAGAATCCATGGGTAATATTTGGGATTTATTCACTGTGAAAAGTAATAGAAGAGCTGTTTTCATTATAATGGGTATACGAGCAGTGCAGCAGTTGAGTGGAACAACAGTCATAACTCTTTATGCTAAAACTATATTTCAAGATGCGGGTAGTGACATGTCTTCTAGTACAGCCACCATAATTTATTTCTCTATACAATTAGTTGTTGCAGCTTTAGCTTCTATTTTAGTGGATAAAACAGGAAGAAGGCCTTTACTGATATTTTCTATAATTGGTTCTGGTTTCGCCCTTGCTACCGAAGGAATTTATATTTACCTTCTAACTTATACGGACTTTGACATGACATATTGCCATTCAATACCAATTATAGCATTGCTAACATATGTAGTAATATTTAATTTAGGAATGGGCACTATACCTTTATTATTGTTAGGGGAACTGTTTCCAACAAATGTAAAAGCTTTTGCTTTGTGTTTAGCCGATATATACTTTGGTGTTATAGTGACCATAGCCTCGAAGTTTTTCCAAATAATGAAAGATAATTTTGGCATGCACGTTCCGTTTATGGCATTCACCGCATTCTGTGCTATTGGATTAGTGTTCATAATTACTTCAGTGCCAGAAACTAAAGGCAAAACGCTGGAAGAAATACAAATGTATTTGCGAGGTGAAGAAACAAAGTCGGATAAAAATGATACTTAGAAATGTTACAATTTATGGATGGTTTGTAAAATAACTGTTACAGAAAATGTTATATTTGACGTACGACTTCTAATGGGCATTTTAATTTATTCTGAATTGGTGGAATGTGGAACGTGTTTTAAGTGCAGTGAAAATAGCTGTCGGATTATTAAAATTTGGATATGGGACTAATGCGTTTATTGGCATAGATTAAGTACTTAAACGTATTTTCGAATAATGTATACTTTTTTTATAAATAAAATTTTATATTAGATTTCAAAAAGGAGAGAATAGCTTAATTTAAAATTAGGACCTTCGAGAACTCATGTTATTATATTATATTACTTTTTCATTAATATAAACACAAATGTTAATAATTACTTAGCTATTGGCATAGAAGCAAGTAACTTAAAACGAATGAAAATTTAAAAAAAAACAGCAAAACCGATAATTAGGCTAATGAAACAAAAGCCCAATGATTTTTTGATAATTTCATTTTTCAACGTTATCTCCTCCCGTAACTTTAACGCACTTGTCCAACCTGTCCTGCAATTTACATTACAATTATTTTTTCTCTACGAGAAAAAATTATTTCTCCTGTAGGTCTTCAAAATAGGCATCAATCTCCTCTTTCAATGGATTATCATGTGCTTTTGGGCACTTTTTAAATTTCTAAATAAAAAGAAGTCGGACGGACCCAAATTCGGACAATATAGCGAATGGTTCAGCTGAAAGAAGTTAGACTTGTAAAGAATGCGTTGAATTTTGGCTGTCTTATGAACTCGCCATTGTAATAAAGAAGGTGACGCAGCAAACTTGAACGTTTTTGGTCAATAGCCGATTTGTCCGAAGCACATTATCTTCAATGAATTAATGATCCCAGTTTTTTTTCACCAACAATTTATTTTAAAATTTGACCGAGCTTTGTCTTCCTATATTGTAATCATTCGTTTATGAGTAATTTAAGGATTAAAATTTTTTCGAAGTCAAATTTAAGGCATAAATCGAAAAATGTTGTCGCTTTGAAGGTTAGTCGGCAACGCACAAGTAGTTGTTTCTCTCATGACTAGGTGACTTCTTTTTCTAGTTCCCTTCGTCGATTAAGAATAAAATAAAATTTATTGTCTTAACATAGAGCAAACTAGAATAGGTAAAATTCATTAGTATTATAAAGCGCTATGAAGAATAAAAAGTAAATCACTATTGTTTATGGCAGGGGTCCCAAACTTTATCAGTCCGCGGCGCATTTATAGGTTTCTGCATATTCTCTACGGCACCCATGGGCACCGCGGCACATGCTTTAGAAAGTCTCGATTTATAGTGTATAAAGCAAATAATACTATAAATCTTTTCTGCTTATATTAGAAGTTTATTAATGTTTGTCATTTTATTTTACTCCGTTAAACTATGTGAAAATAGAATAATCATTCCATTTTACATAGTTAAAAACTATGGAAATTGAATAATCTGCAAGGTTTATGTGCATACTAGGCGACTAAAGTCGTGTACGAGCATTCGACATAGCAAAGCCTATATCTCAAAAGTATACTTGAACCCATTCCTTCATGCACCAGTAAAACAAATAAATTCAAATATTATTTATAAAGCGAAATAAACGATTAGTTATTATTCAATTTTGTATATATAAGAAAGAAAATGAAGATAAACCATTCATGAATTTACCCTATGTTTTGTCCATGTGCACAATACATATATTATTCCATACTATTCAAAACAGTCAACAATTAGAAAGAAAGATGATTTAACATCATTAAGTTTTAGTATATTTGTGAAGAAATATTTGTACATATTATTGGATTTGAAATTGTTTAGAGAAGTTTTTGTTAGGGGGATATATCTTACGTATGTTCAATTTTAAAGAAGTTTTATTGCAATAATTGCTCTCCCTGAACATCTAAAAGTTTGGCATCTTAATAATGTAGGCCAGATTGGCACGTTGATATGTCTCGGTGACTCTTATTCCATTCGCCCCCGACGGTAATTTCTAACGCATGAAGGGTTCTGGGTGGTATTCAACACATCTTTCAACAACATTTCAAGAGCGTCCTATAGAACTATCATATGTAACATTGGCTAGCCACGCAATTTTCTGTATACCAATTCATCAATCTAGTTATTTATAGTATTTCCTTGGGGACAAACATCGTCGTCCATAAAAACATATTCTACTCCCGTTACTGCTGCATGCGGAAAAACAATAGGTCATCTCATCCGGATATCTCTAGGCAGTGAGAGATCCATTTCATACAAAATTAACATCGGTGTGACCCCAGTACTTATCCCGGGCCATACCGCTATTTCACTACCTTCGCATTGACGCATTTTCCGAACAAATTGTGGATTATCGCATGCACTGGGTTCACGTCAAATCAGAGTAGTATTATATGCCTTTAACGTAAATCTGGATTCTTCAGAGTCATAACTATCCCATTCATTATGACCCCAAGTAGAATGCTCAATGTCGGCTTTCCTTTGACTATTTTATGATCTGCAGTAAAAGAATGCAAGTGAATAATGTTCCGGCATATAGGAAAGGCCTATATAAATGATTTCTTTTTTATTTTCATCGATGGTAGCCTTCTAGTGGCAGCGACAATCTCATTTCAAATCTGGGATGCATTAGGAGCACGTTTTAACATGTCAGTTGACTCATGTTATTGTTGATGTTGATCGACTTTCCTTTCCCTTCTTCAAGCACCACCAAAAAGCGGTTCCAAAAAACTAGAAATTGCTCTTTGGCTCACCCGAAATACTCAACAATTTTGGGTGAACAATAAGTAGAAGGTTCCTCAAGGAACATTTTGCTTATTCTTCTTCTTTCCAATGGATCCATGGTTTTGGAAGCCTATATCTCTAAATGAAAGTGATGTTTTCATTTCACTTAAAATTTCATATTTACTGATCACAGAAGTGAACTTGGATACTGATCGACCAGCGTGCTGAAGCGCACGTTTATGTATTTCAGCGATGATCACTTTAATATATGCATGAATTTTCTAAGACACGTTTGTGTGTTGTTTCCTTGTTTAAAGGTTGAAATTAGTAATATTATAATATCTTTCCATCGAGTAAATTTGATATCTTGTAATTGTTAGGTTATCTAACTTTCCCATATCTTTTTTTGGAATCGTAATAAAACTGAGGTACGTCCTACAAAAGTCAAAGAATAGAATCATTCCATGGAAAATCTCAAAGCATTATCATACTGATAATATTACTAGTTGCCGAAGTCTACGAAATTATACAATTGATATTTTATGGCTATTAATGTGCTTCTTTTTCTTATAGCATGGATCAGGTAGAATCTGACAGAAGTAAAATCTGCTTAATATATTTTATTAAACACGTTAGAGTTGCCTTAGTAAGAAAAATTCTGGAGCTACACATATTTCCTAAACTTCTCTTAAATATATGAGCTAGCATGTTTCTTTATGATAAAGAAAAAATTGAAAAACAAAAATCTTAGAGTTGTTGCATATTTTCAGTGATAAGCAGAAAATATAAAATATTTATCAATAAAAAACACTGATCGTTTATGACTAATTTTTCTGTATTATCCTTCGAAAGTGCTCAGAAACTGCTAGTAAGTTGACTGTTTCCATAACAAAAGTAACAACTATGTTAGTAAAACCATATTGCTACAAATATGCTAAAAAAAATTTTGGGAAATATGCCTTCTTGCAAATTTTTCAACGTTTTTAGTTAGTAATGTTTACAACTAAGCGTAAACAGTAATCACAATAATATATTAATATTAAGGTGTAATTATTTATTGTGCTGGTATATTCAAATATAGATTATAATCCTAAACTAATGCTAAGATTTTGTGTAAACACTTTCGAAAGCCTAAATAAATATAACGAAATTAAATGTGCACGAGAACGCAATTTATACCGTTTTTAATAAAACAAGCCTTTTGAATTGAAAGTCACCTCTATTTATTTGTTTTACATTTAGTATTTTTTCAGGGGCAACGCTCAGATAACGGTTTAATGTTTGATGCAGATTAGTTATAACTAGAAGGACAAATAATGCGTTTCAAAAATTATTCAGTTTTATATTAAGATTGTCATCTGACGTAATAAAGATTACAATACTTAAGTATATTAATCTCAATTGTAATAACTGTTATATTCGATTCATATTTCGATAAATAAAATTAATTACATAAAGGCATAGGAAAATTGTGATCAAATTAAATTAGATTCTATTTTTGATAATACTTGATGTATTGTGTGGGCGATACAAAGGGTACTAGGAAAGTTTTGCAATACAACTTTGTTTATTTAATTTTTTCAAAATAATTTCCTCTACACTCAATACACCTCTCCATCCTCCGAAACCAATCTTTAAACCAGTTCTACGAAGTTTCACTTCAGTACAGCACACTCGTTGCCCCAAGCCCACAGAAGGTCCTCATTACTGGAAAACCGCCTCCCTTTTAGCTTCATTTTCACATGCGGGAACAGTGCAAAGTCACAGGGAGCAAGATCTGGACTGGAGGAAGGGTGCTCGAGAAGTTTCAATCCTGTCGTGGTCAAATATTCGGTGCAGGCCTTGGCGCGGTGAGCTGGAGCATTATCGTGTTGGAGGAACCAGGTGTCCATTCTTGACTTTGGCCGCAGGTTCTTCATAGACCCAATGACTTTAGGCAGGCACTGTTCAGTATACCACTTAGCTGTGACTGTCTTCTGTGTGTCCAAAACGACGCGTTCCACAATTCTACTCGATTTGAAAAATACAGATTTTCTTCTTTACAGATCGGGATTTTCTGACAACTACAGATGTGTCCTCATCATCAAAGACTCAAACTTTGTTTTGGGCTTTGGTCGGTACATCGTAATAGTACAGCCAAGTCTCGTCATCTGACACGATCGTGTCATCTGTTCTTCAGTAAGTCGTTGTGGCACCCAGAGAGAACAAAGTTTCTTCACGTGCAAATGATCATGCAGAATCGAACGAATTGCTTGTGCATTTGGGCCTGAAGTACCCTCTATCTGTTGGTAGGTCACTCGCCTAGCCTTGTCAAGCATTTTCCTCACAGTAATAACGCCCCGGCCTCTCAGCATCCTCCACAGTTAAATTTCCCCTTTGGAATTCTTTATACCAACTGAATATCGTTGAGTGATATGGACAAGCATCACCTAGTGCAAGAGTCATTTATTCGAAGCACTCGTCTATGTTTAGACCACGCACGAAATTATAACGCAAAACTGTCCTTATCTCATTTCGTGACCACGATGTCATCGCAAGCACTTTACACTCTCACTTTTAATGAATAACTGAGCCCATCGACATGGCGCGGCGGCTACTATGCACGTATGAACATGTCTCAACATGCAGCAACAAGCGGCTTCCTACGATCCACGTTGCGTCATATTGCAAAACTTTCCTAGTACCCTTTGCATTTTTGCAAAACACTAAATTATATTTTGTATATATACATCTTTTAATAAAGTGTATAAATATCATTCATCGAATATACAATATGAGGGAGAACTGAAAAGTCCGTGGAATGAAAATAAAGAAAAGAGCTTTATGATTTAAAATTGCGTTCATTTCTCAAAATAATGCTTTGCCACCTCGATACATTTGGACCAGCGATGATTGCCTTGATCAAATTTAAAATTCTCAAGTTCGTTAAAATAAGCATCCACAGCAACTTTAACATCCGTTGTCTGATGAAAATTGCTAACCCGAAAAGTATTTTTAAGTGTAGAAAAAAGTGATACTCCGACGGTACCAAATCCAGCAAATAAAGAGGGTGCGACGTATTGAATCTTGTTTCGTTATTTTTATGGTAGCAACGCTTGTGAAGGCCCTGCATTGTCTTGATTGAAAACAATTTCTCTTCGAGACCAAAACAGGACACTTTTCATTCATTTCTTGCTTTAATTTATTTAAAAATTAGCGAAACATGCGCTTGTGTTGGTTTGATCTTTTGGAAAACAATCAATAAGAAAATTCTTTTTACATACCAAAAAATGGAAGCCATTACTTTTCGTGTTAAAGGAGAAACTATCTCCTTCTTTGGGAGAAAAGGACCATTATGTAGCCACTGTTTAGATCATTGTTAACAAACACTCACATTCGAACCAATTTTTAATCAGTATTGAATAGTGGCGGATAGCTTCTTTATTAAAAATGTAGATTTTTATAGGCTCCGCTATCTCAAAAATTTTCAAACGAGCATGAAGCGATTTTACTTGCTGCGTCCGATCTTCTTAAGAGCTCGTGAATAGTATGTGAGAAGAGGAAAAATAGCAATTTAAAACGTGTACATTAAATTCTAAAAGTAAAAAAAAAGTAGAAGAGAACATGCCAGAAAGCCAAAAATAAACCAAATTCATCTATATTTGTAAAGGTACATACAATTGCGAAGGATTGGATTTGGTGTCCAACAGGGAGGTCTAATCAGCAACGCGATTTGAAATTTCTAAGGCTAAAGTGCAAATAAAGCGACATAAGGACTATAATAAATCTGAAAAAGTCACAGCAGAATTATACTTGATGATGACTTCTCGTAATCTCCACCTTACATGATAAATTAAAATTTTATAGCATGTTAGCTATGGACGAACTTCAAAAAATAGTATATATTGGGTCTGGGAAAAAGTTCGTGGCGTTTTTTCAGTAAAATTCAACTGGTCCCCGCATGGCGCGTGGACTAATTCATTTAAACCGAATATGCTCCATTATTATCGACAATGTTTCGCCATTTTTTTGATAGATTCATGATCCCATCGGTGAAAAACTTCTGTGGTTTCTGGTCGAAAAACTGAATCAAGTAGTTTTCACAGGCTTCTTTTGAAACCAACTTAATTCCATTGAGAGAGTTCTGCAGAGATCGAAACAGATGATAGTCAGAGGGTGCTATATCCGGACTGTAAGGTGGGTGCATCAAAACTTCCCAACCAAACTCTCTCAATTTTTGACGGGTCATCAAAGAAGTGTGTGGTCGGGCGTTGTCATGATGGAAGACAACACCTTTCCTATTAATCAATTCGGGCCGTTTTCTTTCAATCGCCTGGCGTAATCTCTCTAGTTGTGCACAGTAGAGTTGAGAATCAATCGTCTGACCAGTTGGAAGTAAACGATTCCCCTCCAGTCCCACCATACACACTTTTTTTGGCGTCAATGTTGGCTTAGCGAACGCTTGTGACGGCTCACCATCCTTTATCCACGATCTTTTACGCTTCCGATTATCGTACGTAATCCATTTTTCATCTCCGGTTATTAAACGTTTCAGAAACGGCTCGATTTCATTCCGTTTCAGCAGCGCATCGCAGATGTTAATTCGGTCCATCATGTTTTTCACGCTCAACTCATGAGGAACCCATACGTCAAGCTTTTTTTTGTAACCAGCTTTGTGTAAATAGTTCAAAACAGTTTTGTGGTCAATGCCTAGCTCCATGCCAATATTGACACTGCTGATATGCTTATCTTGTTGGACTTTTTCAAGAATTTCATCAGATTTTTCAGTGATTGGACGACAGCGTGACTCATCTTTCACATTGAAATTTCCAGAACGAATTAAACCATTTCCGCGCAACAGATTTCGATAAATACCTTTACACAGCACAAATTTTATCACAAGCCTGCGCAGCGTTCTTCCCCTTATCATAATAATATTGCAAAATATAGCGAAATTTCTCATTATTCTTCTCCATTTTCAAGTGCGTATACGCTCAAACTAACGTTCGGAAGGTCATCTAAAAAACGAGCCGTCGGTGGTGTCGCTGTGACTTGTTGTTCTTTAGTTATCGGCAACCAATGCCATCTATCGGGAAAAACGCCACGAACTTTTTCCCAGACCCAATATTTTCACCCTATATAAAATCTAAATATTTACGATCATGAATACTTATTGTATCAAACTCAACTTCAGCTGTCTCATCTCTTGGAACTAGACAGACAAATAAAACGTGCTTCCATTATACATATAACTCAGATTGTGAGCATGTTAATATTTTCAATATGCCAGTGCATACGTAAAAGTGAAAGTAATACAACTTTTAAGTAGTTTCATCTTGACGACATGCTGATCTCAACTAAGCCATGTATCTATTCATTGTATGGATATGTACTTACTTTCGTGAATAAACTCCCTCTATGATGTGTAGCTGTGCACATCTGTGTGAAAAATCTATTCCTAATTAATAAACTTTATCACTTCATTAGCCTTTTGTATATATATATATATAGGTAAATTTAAGGCTTAAGTTAATGCCTTGTTTATTATAAAGTTAAATTTATTTTAGCAGAATTATAAGAGAGCTCTATTCTAGCCCCCTTTTTTTGAATAGACTGCTCAAGCTGTCTTACTCAGGCAAATATTTGCAGGGATGCAAGCATTTAAACTGATTTTTTCGAGGTATGAGGAGCAAGAATAAATAAAACACAGATAGTATTTTCTTTAAATTTAATCTCCATAAAAGTGGCTTACTCAAACACTTGATGGTAATGGGAAAACATATATGTACATGGTAGAAGCAAATAATAAATTTCCGAATCATTCAAACATATACACATATACAGTATGTTCATAAACTAATAACACTAGTGAACGATTTAATTAAAGAGTATATAACAAAAGATAAACTAGGAGCGATAAATTGGTTCAACTTGGGTAAATGTAACAAAAAATAAAATATGTAATATATTATATATAATACAAAAAAAACAAAAGAAATAGAAAACAACAGGTTTTGTCTCCGAAAATGGCACTTGACACTTATATACTAAGTTGTTGTACACTAAAATGTGCCAGAATCAAGTAACAAATTATCATTGCGCATGATCACAACACAAGAAAACATTTGACGGTTAGAGAAATTATGAAATGAGCAAATATCAAAAAATCAAATATTTACAGCTCCAAACAAACGTCTAACAGTAGGTATATTGCACATGTGACGGAAAAACATGAAAATTTGTTTCACGAGACATTAATACAAAAATCAAGTCAAGAAACTGTCACAATGACAAAAATATTTTTTTAAATATTTTCCATTTATTATATCTCTGATTGGCACTAACTGTAAAGTTTTTGTTGTTTATTTTCTTCTTTTATTTTTACAGTTAAAAATATTTACAAAACACAAATATTTATATATATTTATATCTCATACATATATCTTATCAATTACATAAGAGACATCTTACACACTGAAGTATATGCATATATTTCTGTCATTGTTTTCATTTCAAATACAATGCCAATTTTACACAATATTTATACTATGTATAACATAAAGATATATAATATACGTATGTATATGAACAAGAGAGATAGGAGAAAGAGCAATATACACTTATCATAACATTACGTGTGAAAAAGAGAGTAATACACAACACATTTCAGAAAGACAACTTTCCTTTTTCCAAACAAAATATTTGATTATTTAATATTTTGTTTTATTTAGAAAAAAGTTTCAAAAAATTGTGACATGTGTAAAGAACTCAAAAAGAACATATTTTCGGAATTAACACAATATTTCCTGGATAAATATGGACTTACTTCGAAGTATTGAGTTTATGGACTGACAGCATTTGTTTTATTTTTCTCGAATTGGCGTATAGAATCTTCGTCTGTGCTTAAATAAATACAAAGCATTTGCCTTCATTTATAATTTTCGCTTTTGTCTATTTATCGTCAATTATTGATTTATTCACAAATATTGCTAATTTTAGCATGTTACATTTAAGATTAAAGTTATTTTAATTTGATTATATTTTACATTTTAACTTTCTTTACAGATTCAGTATATATAAATCTTATTTTATTATAACATTATTTTTAATATTTAATGTGAAAATATTTTAGAAAAATGGTTCTGTAAAGTTATTAAATTAATATGCATGTATATATGTCATAAACACACACTTATTCAAACCTTTTAATATTGTTTTCGACAGATTGAAGAGTATCTATAAATGGCGGTCTCTAATAAGTTTTCCCCTAACTGAAAAATGATTAAAGAATAAATTTCATGTTATTTTGACATTATTAAAATTGATTTTTACGCAAAATGAGTGTTATTTATGACATTTTTAAAAATAACAAAGTAAAAGTGAAATTGAAAATGTCCTGATTTAAGTCTCAAATTCAACTATCTTTCTTTCAAAACGTGATAGTCTTTCTTCAAACAAAGTTTCTTGCATTTGGTTTTGAAAATTCCAAAAAAAAAGAATTAACAAAACAATCATGAGTTCAAAAAAACCTCAATGAAATTAAAAATTTAATTTAAGACGAAATAGTCTTTTTTTTGGTTTTCTGTTGGTAATTTTGAAACTTTTTATCGTAAAAATAAACAAGCCTACAAAATAAAAGTGAGTTCGAAAAGATTTAAAATTTAATCATGAGCATTAAAAAATAAAATAGCTTTTTCTTAAAGAAAATTTTGTTAATTTCGAACTGGTAAGTTTTTTTATTTGTGATTTCTTCACAAAAAAATTCTAAAAATTACATAAAAGATCTAAATTAAATTCCCAATTCAATTATCTTTCTGTCAAAGCGAAATAGTTCTTCTCAAATAAGGTTTTAGTATGTATTTTAGATGTTTTTGTTAGAAAAATAAGCTACTTATTTGTAATTTTAACATTAAAAATTTTCGGGGATAGAGAAATGTTGTGATGATGTTATCAAGAATACAGAAGGGAAAAAAATGATCGGCTACATATGCATTGATTCGCTTAAAATAGTCATGGTGGTGACGAGTCAAGGTAATGGTTATTTTTATGTGACGATATTCATTGATCAAATAAACACATATTTCAAGTTATTTCAAAATGATGAATTAAAAATACATAACAAATTTTGAAATAACAAAGGAAATATAAAAAATCATAAAAGATGTATAAATTATTGCGAATATTAATTTTATTAAATACTTGCAGTTAGTGACAGTGCTTTAAGAAATAAAACAACTAACTCCGTCTACCCTGGTATGCTTTTAGATCTCTTTCGTTCTTAAATTTCTATACTATCATCTGTCTATCTACAATAGAAGAATTCTAAATTATTCAATATAATTACTGTTTTGTCTGAAACTTATTGACTTAATAACAGAATTTGCATTCATGTAAAATACTACCATTGTTTTATATTCTGTAACAATATTAGCTTTGCGTTACGTTAACGATAATCACGAGCATTCCCACTGCCTTTGTTCAATCAACTGAAGGTACGAAACGATTAGAACATGTAATCAAACATATTGGGCAGTTTAATGATTCTTATACAGGTAAATCTTGTTTAACGATTTCTCTTTCAACCTAGCTAATTCTTTAAATTCGTACTCATTGTCGAGTTACCACCGATAACAACTAATACATCTGAAATTCACTAAGCATCACACAGTTGTTCAATTTGTCTCAGTAGATAAGACACATGTATGTTTTCAACTTGTAAATATTGTTTATTTTACCCTTAATATTGTGACATTATTTCTTTATCTGTATTTAGGTAAGTGTTTTACAGTATTTTTCTTAAAAAATTTAAATGAAAACACCTGTACTGAATGTTAAAATAAATTGAAAACAAATATTTACATAGATTTTTTAATTTTGTTAAAGATGAAAGTGAAAGCAATAAGAAGAAGCATTTTTTCTAGATGTATGGAAGATATATATAACCTAAGCCGCGCAATTCAAAATGTAATATACATGAAGTGTGAGCCACAAAACTGTTTTCAAAATCAGACATGAACGAGAACGACGTACACCAATCATGTCCGCGATGAACTCATATATGAAGAGAAATTGACAGAATCTTTTAACCATATTTTACTTGTCACATGCACAAATAACAGAATGATGGATAACCTAATAAGTAGAATCAATCAAGACATGACTGGTTTCTTTATGGCTATTTCTGAATAAAAATTTTATGGCTTAAACCTTATATTATATTCAAAATAACATAATGAATGCTGTCCGGTGAAAGATATGGATCAAGGCTGTAGAATATAACAAACAAGCAAACAGTGAAGCAATGATTACAAATTTCTGCTAGTGCAAGTATTGACGGTATTGATATTAGGGGCATTGAAGTTATATTAGCAGAAGTCACTGGAGAAGTTTCTGCCGAAGTGATTCAAGAAATGTTGAAGCAACGTAATTCAGAGAATAAAATTTATGAAAATGGAGAACCAGATAAAGTTCTTGAAGCATCAGCATTAAATAAATTTTTTTGTAACTCTAGAAATAATTTCACATTCTTCCTCAGAATGATCCCCACTATTTAATATCTCTTGTTATAATATTAATACAAAAGAAAAAACAACTGATTTTAAATAGTTAATTAAAAAATATCATTGTTTAATATATTCAATTTATTAAATGCGAATTACAATAGAGTAATTTCCAGGAGATCATTAATCGTTAAACTAGGTTTACCTATACATGTGTGGCTGGTGTAAAAATATTTTAGAAAACAAGGAGATATTTCTGGTGTGAACAAATCTAATTTTTTCTATGACAAAACGCTAAGACGTTGATAAGAAAGAAGAACTTTACGATTACTCTTCGTTCGGATACAATAGATACTACCACATTTGAATAAATATAAACGGAAATTGAATAAATGTAATGTACATATATACGCCTTATTCACATCAGTCCATAAAATCAATATAACAAATACAACAGGTGTTTAGGCCAAAACATTTAGCAATATAATAAATATATGTATATATATAAAAAGTCAATTCACAGAATGACTTGATCATTTTATTTTTTCATTTTTTTTAATAATAATAACTACTTTCATCTTCCTTCTTAATAATTATTATTATTTTATTATTATATAAACTACAAATTGGCTAAAAAGGAGAACTATATCCTAACACGAATTGGGTATCTTTTTTATATTAAATTCGATAATTTTTCAGCAAATACATTAAGAAAGCGATCGATTTTTGAATTATATTTTTTCTTACCATTTAATATCTCTTGCCATTAATTTACCTCAGTACCGCATAAATGGGCGATTGTAATTATTCCATCTTATTTAAATTCACTCTGTATCAATGATCTCAGCGTAAAATACTTAATACTGATTGGAATTAAGGAAAAGAATAATACAAAAAGCAAAGTATATCACAAAATTTTCTTTCGTTAAATAATTTACTTTGATAGGCACATGTTGAGTAAACTGTTGTACCTTTAGTTATGGACAGGATACAGGAATTAAGTATTGAATGAAACTATTTGCATGTAAAAACCTGGACTGTCAAACATTTGTACACTGAAGAAACATTTGTTGGGTAATATTATTAGAAATTAATATAGAGGAAGATGGAATTTGCAACTTGTTAGGACTGTATAAAATAAGATATTTGAGTCTCTTACCACAATATTTACACAACTTTAATATTTAAATTTTCATTTTCAATAGGAAGAAAAAAAAATAGCTAGGTTTTAATCAATAACAGACCATAGAACGCTTCATTATATTGCGTTAGTTGTTTATGTTGTTTACTTTTACTTGGCTATTTTTAACACTTCCAGTAATCGCATATTATCTGAGAGATTCCGGTGGAACAGTTTTATGCACGCTGAAACCTGTAAACCCCTCCCTCCGGCTAACTTCTTAATCTGTAAAGACCTCCTTGCTAGTAATGTGTTATTGTTATTCTCTTTAAAATTAATACTAAGTAGTAGCAAGTACTACTGCATAAAATGAAGGAGGCATCTCACAGATAACATGTGAAAACTTATGCGTCATGGGAAGGCTACAACTATTGAAGTGTTAAATTCGTCTTATTTAAATGACTTCTCGAAGTTAAAACGCCATAAATATAAATAATTAGTTTTACTTTTTCGAAAGTTATTAGTATAGCAATCTAGTAAATTGTCTTGTGTTGATTGAAATGATTGCTATTTATATGTTTCCAAAATCTTTATCACGAAGATGTTAACTCATTTGTCAAAATTCTACGTATTTTTTATTAATTTTATGTAGTTTCATTTTTTTTTAAAATAGCAAGAATTTGATTTAAAAATTTAAATTTTCTGCTTGTATTACCGTCACAACCGCTTAAAATTATCAATTCTTCTTGTTATATTTTAGTATATTTTAGAACACAAAATACGAAAAATACATCCATCAATGTAATGGCCATTAGTAAAAAATTAAAATAATTTAATCCTCTAGATATGTTTACTGCTGAAAAAATTACTGTTGAAAAAGTAATGTGTCTTTCTGGCCGCGGCTAAATAAAAACGCCAAGTCATCGCTTTCAAATATGTAAACATAACTAATGTTGTGTTAACATTTCTTTTTAGGGGACGTATCGTTAATATTGATATTTTGGCTATGCCCAGGGAAGACATTACTTTTTTCACAGACTGTGCACATGTACTACACAAAAAGTATTGGCAATTACTTTCACGAATAGAAGCAGTCCCACAGTTCTAATTCTCAGAGTATAAGATCAAGGAAATACTGCCAACAATGATCATTAGATATCTGTAAATAACATTTAAATATCTTTTAAATTAGAGAAAAATATTAATTCGTATTTGAAAAGTTAAAATGCAGATTATGAGTTACATTATTTATAAATAATATTTTAATGTTAGACATAAAGTTTTTACATACAATTTTTCATTTAAATTGATACTTTTAGTTTTAGTTGAATTTGATGGAGCCTGTGGTTGATTGACTTGATCAATAAGGTTGATATATAACCCCTTTCCACATTAACTTTTGTAAATTCTGTATACGCATTTCGACAACCAAGTTGTCATCATCAGCAGATAATTTCAAAGTGTCGCACCTGGTAGTGTACAGTGTACATCTCGGTTTTGAGCGGTGTGGATCGCGTACGGAGTTTGATTTTCGTACAATTGTTTTTTCGCCGTGTTTTACCAGGTGCGACACTTTGAAATTATCTGCTGATGATGACAACTTGGTTGTCGAAATGCGTATACAGAATTTACAAAAGTTAATGTGGAAAGGGGTTATATATCAACCTTATTGATCAACTTTTAGTTTTCTTTATAAATACCTGTTTCACGTTCTATTACTGCTATACTAACAATTATTATTGTAACATTATTTTACATAAAAAAGTAAATATATTATGTTTCCCTTTTGTTTGATGTAACAGTAAATTATTGGTAAAAGATATTGTTGCCAGTGGTGACGTTATTTTCAAAATGACTCGAATAATATAATTATTATGAAAAATATGTGAGAAAATTAGACATACAGTCGGTGATTACACAATATTTATAATAATTTTTAATAATGAATATACGCATTTAAGACTCGAAGAGAGCAAGAAACATGTCGAAATATTATTTTATTTTACTTTATTTATTATTTAATTAATATTAAACAGTCAAAACCTTCATTATATATTAAAAACATCAGAAATTGATTCAATCTTTCCTAAAAATACTCTTTATGTTCTGCATAGAAATTGTCATAAAAGTATCTCGGGTTATATGTATATATAATATATAATCTAATTTTTTTAAGAAATGTAGTGGTTTAATATATGATTTCATTTTCCTTTAGAGATTAACGAGTATTTGTTAATAAAAAAATTCGAAAAGTATATCTAAGTATAATTTGATAGAAACAATTACTTTTAACCTCATAGCTTAAATTTGGCAGCTTAAGAGGGTGGAGTACCAGCTGATGCTTCACAGTGTGCCATATTCACTGACAGAAATTAATGACCTAGACGAAGGAGACGTCATTTAAAATTATTATAGAATGTATGTTAGAATTCCTATTAATTTTAAATTAGATGTCACTGATAATTAATGTAGCAAATAACGTTGCTGTATAGTGGGTTGCTGAAGACCGCGAACTGAAACTGAGAATATTCTGTACGCGATTGTAAATTCATTCCTATTATTTTACCAGCAAATCAACAAAAAATAAGATAATGGAATAAGAAGTTATCTAATACATACAATTGTTGGAAGCTTTTGAAAAGTTTTTTAAATTGTAGTAGTTGATATACTAGCGAAGGGTGTCAGCTGACACAAAAGCTGATTGAAACCTTGGGTACATTTCGATGACAGCGACGACGACATTGTCGAGGATGACAACGAGCCAGAAAGGGAGGAACGGTTGAAAACTGAATTTGACTGTACCCAATATCAAGCAAGGTGTGAAGTAAGTAGTAGTAGTTGATATATTAGAGATATTGTGCACATTATTGTTATTTTTTAACCAATAGTTTAGTAAAGTTTGTTAAATAGAAATATTTTTTTTAATTAATGTCTACCGGCCAGAATCCTACACATATTTAATTTAAAATGACAGATTAAAAAATTGTGATGATAAACATAGAAATCAAGAATCGTTGTCATATATATATCGACTAGCAAGAGATCGAACGCTAGATCTGAATAAAGTAAGAGAAATTGATTTAAAATCGTGTATACTATTATTAATTTCATATTGCTCGGTATGCTTCAATAAGCCACATTACAGATACACTAGCTACATTTCTTTCTACTGACATTTAATTTGAAACTAACGGTACTATGTATTAGTAGTACGCCTTAGCTAGTAGGCAACTATTCGTGCATTTTATTCCTAAGGTTTTTTGGCCATCCGTTTCAGAAAAATATTGTCGTAGTCAACACTATTACAAATTAGCTGATAGATGACACTCGCAGTAATGTAATTCATGTAATTTTATTAGAACAGGTAAGTCAGCCAAGTTAATTATTACCGATATTATAATTTAATTGAAAACGAAGGTGATATATAGAGTAACGAAGATAATACATAGAGTATTAGAATAATTGATTCTTTTATTCTATTTGATAGGCGAAAAAATAATAATTTTGCAAAGTTTTGAAGCAATTTTTACAAAAATACGTATACATTACTCATGTCGCATTACTTTTAATGTTTAAATATTACTTTCTTTATTTGTTGAGGAATATTTAATATGGAATATTCTCGTTTTAGAATTTTGAATAATTTTTAATTGATTTAGATTTACATACTATTGTTTTTCTAGGAAACTAGTAATCTCTCTATTTCTCACGTTTAGTTCCTTGTAGTAATGCATCAAAGCATTAGCTCGCATTTTTAAAACTTTAGAATCAAAAGATCATTTATTATTCTAAATTTTGTCAATGATTGTACTTCTGTATATGGAATAGCAAATATTTGAAGACATTGAAGGTGTTACTGCAAATTTCTCTGTTTGGCTCTCGAATGGATAACAATTATAATTTTTTCTAATAGTTGGGTCGAACCTCCTACACGAGAATGATTTGATGACCTAATAATTTAATTAATTGATTGTAACAATGATTACGTTCTGTTCTTTGCTATAATTAATCTGGCAGTCAAAGATACTTGATAAATACTTTAAAAGAGACGACTTCCTATGATTTGACAGTGTCGCTTTAGTACTTTTAACAAATTTACTGACTAAAACATTTTTAGATTTGATGAAATTTGCTTTTATTAAGGTTAATAAATTCCTGCTTCAAAAGATCCTTAGAAAATATCTAAGAGATAGGTCGACCTATCTCTTAGAAAGTTCAATACATTTATCATAATAACTGTTATATTTTAGCCTTTGTTATAATAAGCTTTGGTTAATGAAAAGATATTGTATACTGAATTAAATGAGTTGTAGTTGTTCATGTTGTTTTATGATTTAATAGCATTGCATTTCGTATTTTATACCGAATTTACAGATTCATGTATTTAAACAGGTCTGACTTTGTAATGATTTAGGAGTTTTAGCAATGCTTAGAAAAGAGCTAATCTAAGAGTTGGGTCGTGCTATTCAAGAAACAATGTTTAGTTCAAGTTTTGTAAAACATTTAGCGAATAATTAAGTGGAACTATATTTTAATAGTATTACAAGAATCTCTAAAATTAGATTTGGATAATATGAAATAATATGAAACTTTTAATTTGCACACAAAGAAAACGGTTACACGATAAAGTTTATTTCATGATAATCGGATGACTAAATATTTACCATTTATTTTGTGGTATAATTTTCAATCAATATTTCAACATATTTAATAATACTTGGCATTGTAATCAAGTACTAAAGTAGTTCATTTTTAATTTTGGAAATTGAAATATTCTGATCAATGTTTTTGAACATACGTCTTCAGTTTAAAATTTCAAAAATGGTTAATATCTTGAAACTTGTTTCTTCTTACGACATTAGAATATCGATAGTGATTTTTTATTATAAACCATAAACCTACAAGAATATTCCCCAAAGGAAATTTAAAGAGCTTTTTGAGAGTAAACTCTTTTTTGCAAAAAAGTGCCTTAATTTAATAGAATTATATTATGGGCTATCAATTGAGATTTGGTAGACTTTTTCCTGAATGTGTTATTAAAAGTCTTCTGGTGTTTTAGTTCAGCTACTGCTCACCTCGTAAAGTTTATTATCTTTAAAAAGGCAATAGCAAGTAGTTTGGAAATTTAGATGTTGATTATAAATTTATCTAAATCTTGAGTTGAAACTATTTTTTTATTCGATTAATTTATTTTATTTTTTGGTTTTATTATAATAATGTTTGTCTAATTGCATTTTATCTTTCATTAAAAACTTATTGAATAGCTTTATTTAAATTTACAAAACTATTTCGAAATTTCGCAAATTGTTCCTTAAAAATCTTTTAAAATTCAGCGAATATATTCTTCTTAATAGAATGTATTTGATTTTTGACAAACGTTAAATTATTCTTTTTCGAATCTCTATAAAGGAAAATGAAATTATTATTAATAGACCACACATCATCCGTTTTTTTCGTAATTATAGAAAGCAATGTGTGTGTGTGTGCGATCTATTTAAAAAAAGTTTATCTTGCAAACAATTATTACCACCGTTTTTTTCATTCCTTAACTAGTGCGAACCTCAATGTAATAAAATAATGTGTCCGAGATGTCGAATAAAAAAAACTCTCGACACTCGGACAAGCTCTATAAGAGCAATAAGATTCAATGAATCGATTCTTTTTTCTTTCGTATATAGGTATAAAGAGATAAATAGAAGGTGAAGCATATAAGAGTACATGATTGTAAGTAAAATTCTTTTAAGTACTGCTGCAGTAGTAAAATCCACATCATCATTATTTAAAAAACCGTACCTATCAAGTTTAAGGCAGTTAAAAAGTGTCTAAATACAATACAAAGCAATACTTATACGAAGATCATTTCTTTCATTTAAGATTCACGAAGTTCTACCTCCTCATGCGAGAAGAACTTCCACATTTAAGGTTACAACTACACCCTTATTTTTAATACCAAGTAAAATAAAGATTACATTATATTGTACAAATAAATAATCAATTTCACGTTCTGAATGTATCAAAATTTCAATTTTATTCTTAAATAAGTTATTGATGAGTTTACTATGCTTTATTTTGGCGGTTTATAAACCAGTTAAAATTTACACAAATTATAGGCTTCATTAAATAGTAAGAAATAAATAAATAACAAAATTAAAAGTTAGTTTAATTTAATTAAAATTTTGCTGGTTCTGCACCATGTAAATACCGTATCCAAAATGACCTTGTTAACTGAGAGTCTATTGAAATTAAAACGAATATGGAATAATACAAGTTTAAAAGTTTAAATATTGTGCATATTTTTAAAAGTATGATAAATATTTCAAAATATAAAACTAAATAAATGTAAGTACGTTGTGTATTATTCTATTAATAAAGGCAGTAGAGTAAACTGAAAGCTTAGCTTATTATTCCCAATCTTTCACTACCTACTTAATATATGTAATAACATTATTTAAACGCCGTCTGGATCGTTTCATTTAAATTCCTTTCAAGAGAAAGTGATGTTAGGCATATGCTTTATTGTTTGAACTTGTATAATGTATAAATTCAAAAGAAAATATTTGGGTTGTGTTTGCTTAATTATTGTGATATTTTGACATTTCTTAGTTGGACTGTTTTCTGTATACATTTTAGGCTGCAATACTTTTTACTGTTCAAAGAAAGTATATTGTTTTAAAGATATATTTGAAGGCAACGTTTGAATTTATAATTACGTCAATTGGAAAATAATATATGTAAATACACAATTGGCAGCGGAAAGGATTTGTTTCATCTGTAACTGTTTTCAGTATCATTGAATTTATGTATTTAGAATAATTTTAAATAACGTAAAAGACTAGAGTTTATTTTGAGGTTAAAAGAATATAAGCGAACATCTTTTGATGTAGTTGGTAAGTATATTTTATCGGTAATACTAATTTTTTTTTGTTATTAATATTTTATTCAATATGATTGATATATGTACATACAAATGACGATACAAAAACGAAAATCTAAAAAAATATAATCAATTCTACTCCTTATTCTGACTACTAAAAAATGAACGGAGCAGTGATAACCTGTTCTTATTTTCCTGATTATTATACAATATACGCCATTCCTTTTTATAACTAGATAATGTATTTCATTAATATTTATATTTACAATAAAAACAATACTGAATATCCTTTAGAATTTTAGTTAAATTGGTTGCCTATTAAAGTATTGCACTTAAAGTAGCTATTTAGTTTAGTCTCTTATAATATTATAAATAAGCGCCTATGGAAAATAGATGGTGTGGATTCAATGCGAATTGTAGCATGGTGTTTTACTGGTTTCAGGCACTCGAATTCTATTTTATGATTGATTAGTTTATAATAGAAAACAATTTGGATGACGTTGAATCTGATTACGATACGATCATGGTTCAAAAACATTCTCTTGCTGCAGTCGCAGATGCGCAAGAAGGATGATGATTTGAATAGTAGTAATGTAATCAAAAGCAGAGGATAAAGTACCGGCAGAAAATACAAAAACTAGTCTAATAAGAGAATGAGTTAAGAGTAAGAAAAGTTGCATTATTTAGCAACGGATATCAGAACATCAGTTTACAAATGTTTTGAAAATTTGGTCTAACAATAAATCAAATGATTAGTGTTCTAGTTAAATTAATACTGTAGAATATTATAAATCATTGGACATCATCTAAAGATCTAAATGTGCGTTATTTTAGAATGCATGTTAAAAAATTTTAAGAAAAGGGAGGACCAAGAATAATAGGGCATACCATTAAATACTGATGGCATCCAACTCAACACTTATTGAACATAATGCCCACTTACCACGCGCCAATTAGCAGAAACCACACGTGAATCGTGTGGTTTCTGCATGAGTTGACTCTGAACAAAATTTAATGAATTGAATTTCAATTTGCAATTTGCCCCAAACAAATGGTGACAGACGATGATAAATGGGTACATTACAATAATTTTGAGCGACAAAGGTCCTCGTTCAAGGGAAATTAACATTAGTTGCCCAAAAAGCCGACCTTTCTCTAAAGAAAGTTATGCTTTGCATTTGGCTGGATCCAATAAACCAGCCGATAAATTCTTGAATATACGGCCAACAACTCAACAAACTAAATGTTGCAATTCAGAAAAATCGGCCAGAACTAGTCAATAGTAAAAGTATTGTATTGCATCAAGACAATCCCAGATCTCATGCCTCTTTAACTATTAGAAAAAAAATGTTGAAATTGGGCTAGGATGTGTTACCCAATCCACTCTATTGTTTAGACATTGCTCCTTCAGATTTTTATTTATTCCGATCTTTCAAATTCTCTTACAAGCAGAATCTTTGAAAACTTGGAATGGATGAAATTTTCCAATTACTTAAAAGGCAAAAATTTTTCGTCGAGAAATAGCTTCGGGCCTTACATAAAAAATGGAAAAACCATTTCCGTGCCAAATTTTCTCGTGGAAAGGAGTAAGAAATCGTTGAAGTACGGAGACAGTAGAGGTAGGTGTGAGTTATGTAGTGACAGAGTAGATGCCTAATTTATGTTATTTCAAGGTAAAGTATATCCTTTAAAATATTAACTCAAATATGAAATATGGCATTTTGAGTTTTAGAACTATAGCTATTTTATTAACAGAGAGCTAGTTTACGTTTTGTTATTCGAAAGATTTTCAACAGTAGGTATTTGAAAGGTTTAGGTTAAATAATACGGCCTTAAGTAAAGCAGGTTAAGTAATTATTACAATTTAGCTAACGGAATAATTTCATTGTTTGAATACTCCATCAATAACTTAGTATAAAATTTAAGTAAACTTTTAAAATATTGGCATTTAAACATGATGTAAATTGAAACTTTGATACTATAATACCATTTGTCTTTTTAAACATGACAATAACTCCAGTCGTTTTTTTATGAACAAATTCTTTACGATTTCAGTCATCGAAGAAAAAAAATTAATACTTTTAAAGGTTTTCTAATGTATTTCCGAATAGGAATGCAATTTGTAGTAGTAAGTAATGAGGCATATGACAAAACCTTTATATATTTATAATTATTAACTATAGTGCTGTTACGTCTTAAGTTACATATTAAGGTCGGTAGTACACTTAGTTTGCAATATACAGATGAAACAGTTGTGAAATTCAGAATCAAATCGATTATCAAGTTCGATATAATTATACAACGAAAAAATGAAACGAATTATATAAAATATTTCAAAAAAGAAAAACAAAAAAAAGTAGAGACAAAATTATAGGCAATTAATTAAAAATATGAGATTCACACATCACCACAAATAAAGATATATTTATAGTGATTTCAGTTCCAAGTATAATGTATTATGATCCGTGGACTCAACTCCAGTTGTTGCTGTACCACGGTACAACTTCTATTTGTTGCTGTTTTCCGTACAGTGGCATTCCTATTTATGTGAACTGAATCCGAAAGCCGCTCCTCCAGAACCGCCACTGCGGTGGAAATGAACGTTCTGCCATTTGTTGTCACGTTTGTGCCAAACACGACTTTCTTCTGATTGATGAGTATGCGCCTGACCATGCCTAAATACGGGCAAAAAAAGTATGTCTTAATTTTCATATATTGATATTACGAGTTTTGATAGTATTTTTTTTACACGAAGAAACAGTTCTCCTAACACCTAAACATTTAATTGATTAAATTAACAAAAGAATAAATAATAGATAAAATTGGATAATTTTAATATTTGTTTGTTAATAATGGTGTTCAAATAGGCCATACGCTCCGAACAGTCGCGGACTGCAAAACGCATGTCTCAACTTAAATCTGTTCAGGGTAACCTTAACTAAAAGGTCAAAATGACACATAAAATGGACAACTATGCAATTAATTAAATGAATATTAGGTATATGAATATTAAATATACAAGGACAATATATTTTATTAAATTTATCACATTATATGTTGAAAATGTTGACCATCAACATTTAAATATAAACTAATTAGATGCTTCATATTTTCGATATGATTTAGCATATTTTCATTAATTCGTTGACAATATTTTGTAAAGTAATTCTGTAAATTGTTTATGCTACAAACCGGAATTTTAAAAAATGTTAAATCCCATGATATTGAGACAAATAAGTTGTTACTAATAAGACTGTTACCGAAAAATTTTCCTAGATATTCCAGATTAGCTTGTGCAATATATGGTCAACCAGAATCTTGTTAGAAATAATTAGCTTAAAGTTCGTCATCACGAAGTTGGTTTATAAAGGTTCAAAGATGTTGTGATGGTTATTCAGTTAGTATTTCTTTCAAAAAATATTGGATCAATGGTTCTTGTGGATACAGCTATCCGTACTCCCATTTTTTAAAGAATGTAATGCAGTTTCGCGAAAGCAATGCGGATTTTCCGTGCTCCATAAGTGTATGTTTTAAAAATTGACAAATCCATTTACATGAAACTATACTTCCTCAGTAAAAAATGCTTTATAAAAAATTTCATCATTAGTAATATTTTTATTAAACTAATGAAAATATGTAAGTCTTTTTACGTAATCTGAAGGAAGCAGTTCACGGTGCATTTGCAATTTGTTGTCTCATGCCAAGGTCTTTTTAAAGAACAGTGTCTTAAATTTAATCGTCGAGACAGTCGTACAGAAATAGTTGTTTCCACGATGAGGTTTTTCTGTTTTTTCTCGTACTCTTTCTTCAAAAGACTCTACAATTCTTAAAACCTCAGCGAAAACACTATGCAATGAAATTTGAAAATCTTTGCAGAGATTCTTCTCTACAATCATTCGCAGAATTACACCAATTGCGAAAATAACGCTTCAATATGTTCTTTTTTGAATATACATTTTATTGAAAAATAATAACTCAAAGTGACTCATATCAATTAAATTGTATTATAATTTAGGACATTTAAGAAAGTATAGTTGGTGGTTGGACAAGTTTTCTCAGTAACACAACATATCGCTATTTTTGGCGAAACCGCCGCAATGTACGTGGATGAAATATCTATCTGGAAGAAACAGTTGATAACTATCACAAACGAATACTCACCGAAAGACATTTTAATGAATATGAAACTGGACTATTTTTCCTGGCCTTGCCAAACAAACCCTTTGCATGTGCAAAGTGAAAAATGTTCGGGAGGTAAAGCTGCTAAGGAAAGATCAACTATACTCTTGTGTGCGAATATGATTGGAGAAAAGGAAAGACCTTTAGTAATTGGGAAGAGTAAGAATCCACGATGCTTTGGAGGAGCAAACGTTGAGAAGTAGCCAGTGGAGTGGTAATCTAATAAAAAGCGTGAACGACGAGGGAAATTATGACAATTTGATTAAACAAATTTGATAGAAAAATGCAACAACGGAATAGAAAATTTCTTTTATTTTTAGACAACGCCACATCACACCCAAAACTTAAGTTACAAAATGTTAAACTAATATCTTGGCCCCCAAACACCTCTCATTGTCAACCACTTGATCACGGGATTATCAATAATTTTAAACCAAATTACAGAACGCTTTTAATTAAGATACATTTATCGTCTATGGATCATTATAAATCTACCGAACATATAGGAGAATTCATTCAACATTCCTAGTGCTCTAATATGGACCATTATTGCTTCGAAAACTAAGCGCTGAAACTATTAACAGATGTTTTCTTAAAGCTGGATTTGTTGACTGGAATGCCGAAAATATTTGCGAGGATATAGACTTCAGTGCTAACTAACTAACTCTATCTGACATATTACCGTATGCACAAATTGATGATAATTTACATACGAGAACTTATTACACTTTTTGATACGCCAATATAGACGTGAGAATGAATTACAGTATTCATATTACTTTGGCAGGGTATATAATATACTGCACTGGAAATGTGACACATTTACATATATCTTATATCTTCTATCTTTTCCTTGTTCATCTTTGACAAATAAACCTTAAAATGTGAGCTACCAATATATACAGTCTGTTGTAGAGAAAATGGCATTTTTTTAAAATAGTAATTCTTAGTGACGCCATATATTAAAAAATATGCGTCGGTAAGGTCTTTCACCAATGTTATGTCAAAATATCACGATATTTGCATCATTATAAGCAGAGAAATTGCGCATAAAGTAACAGTGTGTATTTGGCATTGGTCGAAAAATTAATTTTGAACATAGAGCAAATATCAAGTTGTTATAAACTCGGTAAATCGTTTACTGAAACGTTTAATTTGATGAAGCGAGTGTATGGTGATGTGTGTTTATCACGTACGAGTGTGTATGAGAGGTATAAACGATTTAAAGACGGTTGTACGGACATAAATAAAGACGAACATCCTGGTGCAAAAAAATCTGTGGTTACGGAAAGTAACATCGAACTTATGCGTGAATGTATCAGAAATGATCCGAAATCCTCATTGCGATACGTGGGAATGGAATTAAATATTTCCAAAGATTCAATTCATCGCATTTTGACACAGCATTTGAGATTGAGAAAGATTTTGTGCAAGGTTTATACCACACAAATTAACTGATGATGAAAAATTGCTCGGAATTCAACCTTGTACAGATTTGATTAAAAACTCAAAAAAGGACGAAAACTTCAAGTATTCTATTGTAACTGGCGATGAGACGTGGTGTTTTCAATATAATCCAGAGACAAAGCGTCGAAACTCTGAATGGATACATCTAAACGACCATCTATCTTAGTGTTATGAATCATGTTTTGGCGTGTATTCGTCGTATGCGCCCTCAATATCGAGAAAATGGTAGCTGGCGTTTGCTACATGATAATGCACCATCTCATCGCTCGACGCTTATCACTGATTTTCTAACTACAAAGGGCATCTTAGCCATCAACCATTCGTCGTGTTCACCGGATTTGACCCCCTGTGATTTCTATCTATTCCTCAAACTACATTTTACGATGAAAGGACAGCGTTATATCGACGTCGAAGCTATTAAAAAGGCGTTGACATCGATCTGGAAGGACATCTCTAAAGATGAATTTAAAAATACATTCGACATGTTAATTGACCGTGCAAAACTTTGTATCGAAGCCGAATGAATTTTACCAAAGTAGTAAGCTTTCGTTCTTTTTTAAAGTTCCGCTTTCATTGAGACAGACTGTGTGTATAATGACACTAGGCACTAGAACGACGAGGGCTGATTAAAAGTTCAACAACCCAATATGTCATACATAAATGTTTGTGCACACATTCCATTGACAAAGGTGAGATACTTTATATTTTATTAAATCAGGTAAAGAAATAGGATGTTCTTCATACCGCCACGTTTCCTATTGCAGACAGGAATATTGCAATTTTACAACAGGGAGACGTTATCTTTTGTCAATCACAAGTACTTCTCAATCTGTCGTCATATTATTATACATTTTTACTAATATGTATTTGATATATACTTACTTATCCATATACTGTGTTAGTCTTACGTAAGCAATGCAAGCGGCATCTTCGCCTAATAAATGGACATGCGGATTTAGAATCGTGGTATTCACTGCCTTGCAGTTCTTTCCCAAAACTATGCAAAAATCAACATAAAATATAAGTATCAAGAATCATTTATTATTTATAATGGAAGAAATTGTATACCGTTATCGAAGTAGAATTTATGAAAATCCATTCCCTCTACCAGATTTCCCATGGCTTCCGGTTCGAAAGCTGTTAGGTGTGGATCACATATTTTGCTGTAATAAATACGTTTTAATACTAAAATCATACAAGAAACTAAGTATATGTGGCTTACGTGTACGCTTCGAAATCACCAGTATTAATAGCTTCTATCAGTTGCTCTGTCATCTTGATAATTTCTTGCCGACGTGCTGTTAAATCGTAAGAAAATGTGAGTGGAAAAATGTCACAACAATCGTTTTTAACACCAGTGATAACGACCAACAACTAGAAGATTTCACTACAGAGGACACACCAAGTACCACTGGTTTATGAATCAATAGGTATTATTTACTCTATGGGCTAAACATATATCATGCAGACACATATTTATTTAATACTTGGTACAATATGTACACACAAATTGTAAAGGTGTTTGGCAGTACAGTGGTAGAGAAAAAATAAGGGCATAAAACAAATTAAGTGATACGAAAATCTTCTAGCAATAACAGTATCTATTTTTGTATAATTTTTCTATGAGTTAAAAGATTTAGCTTGTATGTAATATTGCTTTTAGATATAAAGCTTATAATTTTAGAAAAATTCTTTGATGAGGTAAAACAAAATTAAAGAATTAATTACAGAATGGGAATATCAGTTTTAAGAACAAATAGCAGTGGTTTTCATATTCAAATTTCATTAGCCATTCTTAATATTCTACGAATATTTTCGGAATCATAAAGAAAATTCGAAAATAATTAAATATTTTCAAATTATATTCTTGTAATTATTCTTTTTTGTAAATTGCTTCTCATGCTAGCTTATAACTTAGTGAATCGTTCAATTAAAAGACGTAACTAATTATGCAATTAAGTAACAATTATAACGAACTATTTTAAAAACCACCAAAATGTGACCCGAATCTGGATTTTTAAAATAATTATAAGTCCGAAAGAGAAGATACAATCAATTTGATATGCAGTTACGACGATTTTCTTTTAGTTATTTATATTTTAAAAATTTTTGTTTCATAAAAATGTTAATGGTAGTGTTTTGGTAAAGTAATAAAATCAAAAATTTGAGGATTTCATTTACTACAACAGTAAAACTGTGTGGTAAAACACTCTGACAGTACTTAATTTTTAAAATAAGCATTTAAAATGCTATACTTTTGTATATATATTAAGAAAATTAAGATTTTGTTAAATCTTTAGTTTTACCATTTACTTTAATATATTTTCTAATTAATATTACGATTATAAGAAACAGTTTTACACATGTACTATGTTTTTAAAAATTTTGAATACAAACATGCAAATCTTACCAAATTTTTTGGAAAAAAATATGTATTCATAATACCTTCAGTACAGTTCGAGAAATAATGATGAGAATATAAGAGAGGGGTGTAGCGAGTTTGTGGTTAATGTAATAAATCGTCTTATATGCTAAATATATTTTGTGCGTGGATTTCCTAATTTACAATACAAGTATATACAGGTTATATTTTTTCAGATATTTTAAATCAGTTTGTATATGTCTCTACATTACAATGGCGATAATAGTGTACTAATAATAGTAGGAAGCTAAAACGTAGAAGAAAAAAGGAGAGAAACATGAAATAGATGCATTGGAAAAATTTTCAAAAATAAGAAACAATATATCGATTATGAATAGTTTAATAAATAGTCATATTAAATGATTTTTTACTTTTATTACCATTTACTTATTTAATTTAAATTATCAAGCTTGATCAACAAATAATTGATTAATAATAAATTTTCCAATTTTGATACCTAAACTTTAAACTGTACATTTAGTTGAATGCTAGAATTATTATGTTGATATCGAAAATATTAAGGGAATAAGTACACAATCTTAATCAAAAAGTATTGAAAAACAAATGCAAAAATACTAAGAGATAACACAGGTTTATCTGGCTCGTATATTTCCGCGGCTGTTGTCTACACTTTCCTCATCTTGATTGCCGGGCTTCAACTGCATCCTCAGTAATTCTACTACCGATGTTTTGTGGGATATCTTCAGAACTTGTCTACTGCTTTCGTTGCTGTAATGAAACTGGTGTAAATATGTGGTGGATGGGTTTACATAAGAATATGGATGACGGATTTATGGAGCGTTACGATTACGGTTGAGCTATTTGGAGATACATGATTGTCAAGTATTGCGTAGAGGGTAACTACCATCATGGGTTAGGTTATTAGAGTGTTGAAATCTCTACTAATAACTACTGCGGGATAGGATTTTAGTATTTTTGACTTGGTTATGGTAACCGGTTTCAATCCTATGCTCAGAAAGTACAGGACTAGCTACGCGCAGTAACCTATTACAATGCCCATACTCTGAAACACGAGTCCCGACAGACCGCTTTGTTTAGATACATACACCGCCGCACGAGCAAGAAATCTTGTACACACCAAAAAAACCGCGATCTTTTGCTGAAAATGGGTCTGAAAATTTGGAATTAAATTCAAAGATTGTTTTAATGTTGTTCTTAAGAAGTATTCTTCCGATGCGGTCAGTGAAGCCTTGTATATAGGGTAGACGTGTTTTAGAGAGGGGTGGGATGATGTATGCTGATTTTTTGGTTGTAGAACTCCACGATTAAGATGTAGATTTATTGTCTGTTGTATATTATGTTTGGAGAAATATTATCTATAAAGACATTGGTGACATGACTTAATTATTGGAGTTAGAGAAGAGAAAACTGTGAAATTGTTGAAAGATCCTTGATAACGCCCTGTTTTTGGGCGAGATGATGATGGAAGAGGGCATTTAAACCCCAGTCAATGTCTGTTGGTGTGTGGTAAACTAAATGTCCTAGTGAACCATCCAGATGACGATTCACCAAGACGTCTAGGAAAAGAAAGGAACGTTCTGATTCAATCTCCATGATGAGATTTATGGAATTGTGCTGCGAATTTAGGGAACCAAGGAAGTTATTCAAGGAATACCGATCATGCGGCCAAATAACGAAGGTACCTGAAATAACATTTCGATTTTAGATTGCAGGAGTATAGGGTTTGTTCTTCGAATGCCTCCATGAAAATATATTCGGCAATAGGAGAAAGAGAGGAGACCATATGACTGCCTCGATATCTGTTTGTAGTAACTGCCACGAAACTGAAAATAGGTAGAGGTTAAGTAAGTTTTTACCAGATTGACCAAATCGTCAGGTTGGTTGTCAGCGAATAAGATTCTTATATCATACACCAGCAATAATGATATACTAAAGTTTCTCGATGCGACTATTCAAATAATTCGACAAATCCTATCTACTGACAACCTACCTGACAACTGATAAAAACTTGCTTAACTTCAAACTATTTCCAGTTTCGTGGGAGTTACTACTGGTGCAACTCTGGGGTCTCTTCTCTTTCCTGTCGTTACAGACATTTTTATATAGGCATTCTAAAAACAAATTCTATACTTCTGCAAATCAAAATCGAAATGTTGGTTCAAATACGTAGATAACACCCATTATTTGGCCGGATTCCTTGAAATACTTCTTTGTTTTCATAAATACTCACAGCACAATTCTGTAAGTTTCACCACGGAAATTGAATCATAAGGTACCCTCTCTTTCCTAGAGGTCTTGATGAATCGTTGTCTGGGTGGTTCATTAGAACATACAGTTTACCGCAAACTTAGACATACTGATCAGTATCTAAATGCTATCTTCCATCATCATCCCGTCCAAAAGCAGGGCGTCATCAACTCCTTAGTCCAAAGAACTTTTGACATACCTCACCAGTTTTCTCTACACTAATGCCCTTATAAACAACAATTTCTCCAAATATAATATTCAACAGACCATAGACCGACATCTTAATCCTAGAGTTCCATAACCCAATACTCAGTATACACAATCCCCCTCTCTTAAGCCTGTCTGTCCTATATACCAGGCACCACTATTAACGTTAGTACGAAGAAACAATATTAAAATCATCTTCGGACCCCATTTCAAACTTTCAAATCCATTTTCAGTAAAAGACCGTATTTCTCTAGAAGCGCCTGGTGTGTACAGGATTCCGCGCTCGTGCGGCAGTATATATATTGGCAAAACAAAGCGGTCTGTCGGCACTCGTGTTTCAGAACATGAGCGTTGTTCTAGACTACTGCGTGTAGCTGATTTTGTACTTGTATGGGCGTGAAATCGGACACCATATCCAATTCAATTCTACTAAAATCCTGGCCCACGCTATGGCCGAAAAATTTCGTGAATCTATAGAGATCCCAAAATACCCTAATAACCTAAACCGTGATGATGGTAATTCTGTAACTCCAAACAATTTAACAGTAACCCTAACGCTCCATTGATCCCTGGCCAATATCTCTATATAAACCTATCCATCACACCAGTTTCACTGTAACAACAAAAGTAGTGCAGCAGTTAAGCCCTGAAGATGCCCCATACATGTGGAGACGAAACGTCGGCAGTAGACTTATCGAGGGCATGGTTCCAGCCTGGAAGCCTAGATGAAGAAAGTATAGATAGTACAGGGTTTAATTAATATTAATAAAATAAATAATAAAAAATAATTAATTAATCTTTAACTTCGTATCATTCAATTTAGAGAAAAGTTGAAAAAGAAAATGACAAATTCATAAAGCAACAAATTCTATTTTAAATAGATGCAATTTTTCCAAAAACAATAATGGTGGTCATTTTGAACACTTACGAATAATATTTTTTACTCATGTATTTGGAACAGTTAATTTTGAATTTAGTTTTAGAAATGCATTTTTGTTTTGAATTTTGTAATTTCATTTCCATTTAACGAAAAATGATAAAAAAGCTCACCCTGTACAATAGTAATGCTTATAATGTCGTTGTAAGAAAAATTTAGTACTTGAAAATTTTGGTGTAATATTCCGCTGTTATTTTCACGTATTTCTTTTTGAAAAAGCTTAGGCAAACTAAAAATTGTGTTTTACTACAGACAGTTTTCCTATAAATTTCTTGTATTGAGGTGATGACATAATAAGTATTTTTCAGAAATCTCTTTTACATTATTTTAAAATGATATACAAAACCATAGAAGTGAATTAAGTGAAGACAAAACAGCTCGTTGCAAAGCTTTAAGTTTGGGTTGCGAAAAAAATATAATATTTATATTGAACTGTAAGACAATGTTAGATACAACCAAGTTTTGGAAATAAACAAAAGCGAAGTAGAAAGCGGATAACATCTAGACAGAACTGTTGGAACAAACGTACTTACGAGGTCATCAGAGTCGAATTTCGAGGGTTTCAGTTTGGAGGAGGTTAAGAGGATTTAAAACAAAAAAAGTACTTTAAACAAATAAGTACTAGGACTATAGGCGTGATCATTGGGGCAAGTTTATTCGATCATATAAAAGTATTTTAAATTGAGTGTCACAGGAAACACAATAAGAATATAATAAATAAAAAAATAAATAAAAGGAACTACGATTATGATAACAACAAAACCAAACGTACGGTATGACCCTAAAAGATTATGTTATAATTCAAATAGGAAAAGCTATAATAAGACAGGACAACGAGGTGATTGAGATATAAAATCCGTGTCAAGAAAAATTCAGAGAAGGCAGGTAGGATGTTGGCCCACACAAAACACATCTCGGAATACACTAAATACGAGTAACTAAACTACTACCTATCCACAACAATATGTAACGCGTACCCAAAAGCTTAGTATCAAAACAAAAATATGGAAAAAATTGAATATCGTGCCGTTATAAAGTTCCTTACCAGGTAAGAAAAATCAGTCGCGACCATAATGAATCATTTTTTTATGAGGGTATAAATAAATTAATTGAAAGATGTGAAAAATGTATCCGTCTTGCAGGTGAATATATTGAAAAAGAAAAATAATTTGGTTTTTTTATTTCCACCCCTTGCCCCCATTCCGCGAATATAAAAACGCTCCCTTGTACATAGTATATGATAGAAAATGAGAAGAAAATTTAGAAGAAAGTGTTAGATGAAGAGACAATTCTAACGTTTTGACAGAGATAGAAGTTAACTAAACTGTTTATAGTAAAATCAATTTATCGACTTTTCAAAATGTTTTGATAATTGTTTACATTATTTTAAAAATGATGAGGATCTGTTATATTTCAATTATTTAAAATTGTGGTGTTCTATAAAACAATACACATTAATCACGACATAAATAATACCATTACGTTTTTATTTTTTCTTCGGATGAATATACATATACATATTATAACTTGGAAAATTTAAATTTAGAAATAAAAATTTGTTCTATTAGATTCATAAATTCATAAACGTAGAAGTAATTATTTCATCTACTAGTGGTGGTTCTTAGCTTTGCAACATGACACGTATGTAAATAAAGCTACTAATTTCATTAATTAATTTTGATATCTCATTCTGTATTCTGAAAATTTTGTTTTCTTCCTTAAAACTCAAAATAATTACACCGATTCATATTATTTTAATTAAATATAGTAAGTTTAATGTACATACAAACTAATAAACTAATATATCGTGTTTACTAAAGAATCAAAACAATACAATACTCATTTGCTCCAAAAAACAATGCAATACTCGATATATCAAATATACATATTTATATAGGTAGGCGTAGTATTTAAAAGTATTACTGTTAAAGTATATAGGTACAGTGTGATATACAAATAAGGTAAGACAATAAATGAAGAGAATTAATACAGAAAAAGTAAAAGTTAGCATACCTGAACTCTGAGAGTTTGTGGATAGTTGTGAGTACGGCTTTTCTGGACAGACAATCCTTATTTCTACAATCGCAAATAAGCCGAGTTAGTACTGCTATTTAGCCTACATGCAGGTCACGTGAGTCAAGTCTCACACATAACAGAAGAAGAAAAAAAAAGAGAATCCACACACGGATTTTCTGGGCTTCATGAAACGTAGATTACGATGAAGCCATCAATCATGCGTCTTAGTATTGATAGCGATGAATGGGATTAACATGTATTTCATTAAAATGGTTGCCAAATTCGTTAATAAAATGTATAATCAAAATAAAATACATATATTCGGGAATAAACATGTTCTTCCCATTTACGTAAGCTCTTGAATAAGGATAATTTTCGAGCAGTAAATCTACTTTTACTTTTCGATTAGCTTACTTATGGGGGTCAAATTAGATTAACATAATTATAGGAGCGCTTTTATTCATTTTACCTACTATTCACAGGTCGTGTTGTTGCTTACCGTCTATGTCTTCTGATGTGAGCTGACGATATGACATTATTATAGATTCGTCTTAAAACAAAGGCGAAATAATATTAGCATGCTGTTTTTCAAATAAACTAAAGACAAAAAAATTAAAGAAAATTTGAAATTAACATTATTACATATAAAAAAGTCAGTTAAAAATTAAATTTTTTTTAAAATCCGTGACAAGGGTAGAAATATTTTCGTTAAAAAATGTGTACATTTTTAACTTTAAAAATTAAATTCTATTTGATTTTTAGATTGTTAAATTGGTATTTGATATTTCAGTTGTTTTTTACAAAATTTTAAAAAGTACATTCCATAAAATACGGTAAAATATGTCTTCCCTTTTTATTTTTTGCTGAAACAATATTAGGAAAACGGATCAAAAAATTTAAAAAATATATAAGAAATAATTTAGGTTCAAGATATTTTTATACAGAATTTTAAAAAGAACATTCCATAAAATACGGTAAAATATGACTTCCCTTTTTTATTTTTTGCTGAAACAATATTAGGAAAACGGATCAAAAAATTTAAAAAATATATAAGATATAATTTAGGCTCAACATATTTTTATACAAAATTTTAAAAAGAACATTCCATAAAATACGGTAAAATATGTCTTCCCTTTTTTATTTTTTGCTGAAACAATATCAGGAAAACGGATCAAAAAATTTAAGAAATATATAAGAAATAATTTAGGTTCAAGATATTTTTATACAGAATTTTAAAAAGAACATTCCATAAAATACGGTAAAATATGTCTTCCCTTTTTTATTTTTTGCTGAAACAATATCAGGAAAACGGATCAAAAAATTTAAGATATAATTTTTAACATATTTTTATACAAAATTTTAAAAAGAACATTCCATAAAATACGGTAAAATATGTCTTCCCTTTTTTATTTTTTGCTATATAAGAAATATATAAGAAATAATTTAGGTTCAAGATATTTTTATACAGAATTTTAAAAAGAACATTCCATAAAATACGGTAAAATATGTCTTCCCTTTTTTATTTTTTGCTGAAACAATATCAGGAAAACGGATCAAAAAATTTAAGAAATATATAAGAAATAATTTAGGTTCAAGATATTTTTATACATAATTTTAAAAAGAACATTCCATAAAATACGGTAAAATATTTCTTCCCTTTTTTATTTTTTGCTGAAACAATATCAGGAAAACGGATCAAAAAATTTAAGAAATATATAAGAAATAATTTAGGTTCAAGATATTTTTATACAGAATTTTAAAAAGAACATTCCATAAAATACGGTAAAATATGTCTTCCCTTTTTTATTTTTTGCTGAAACAATATTAGGAAAACGGATCAAAAAATTTAAAAAATATATAAGATATAATTTAGGCTTAACATATTTTTATACAAAATTTTAAAAAGAACATTCCATAAAATACGGTAAAATATGTCTTCCCTTTTTTATTTTTTGATGAAATAATATTAGAAAAACGGATCAAAAAATTTAAGGAATATATAAGAAATAATTTAGGTTCAAGATATTTTTATACAGAATTTTAAAAAGAACATTCCATAAAATACGGTAAAATATTTCTTCCCTTTTTTATTTTTTGCTGAAATAATATTAGAAAAACGGATCAAAAAATTTAAAAAATATATAAGAAATAATTTAGGTTCAAGATATTTTTATACGTTAATGCTTTTATTAAAAGATAAATAGTTTTCTTAATAATTATAATATTAACCGCAACATTACGGTTAATTTGATTTATTGCTATTTATCTTCATCCTTTTTTTAATTATTTGTTTATTTTATAATTGACATTAATATAATTGCTTATATAATTTAGATTCGTAAATTTTACTTTTTGTATTATGATATAATAATAAGTATATTTGGCCTTAAACATACTCGTAGTTATTTAGTAATAAAATTGGAGTTTATAATTTTTTCGTCATTTTTATAGCAACGAATAATCACAAAAATTGCACATTCATTGTTATGTCAACATTAAACACAAATGAAACTATTTAAACTACATTTTTATAGTTGTGTAAGACCTGTAACATCTTTATAGTGTATGATAGTTGAAGATAATAATTCTGAAATTTCTTCATTGGATATTAATATATATAATAATCCTCATTTATTATATTGCAAGATACGGGATGTCAGCCGCCGTAATGACTCACAGTTCCAGAGTAGGAGTGGCATCATTCGAAGTTTACTTTATGAGTAACAATTATCTCGTTGCGACAAAACATGCGTTTTGTTCACATTTTGATAATCGCATATTACGTAAGGGCTATTCACTCAACTCATATGGGTGTGGGTGCAGAAGAGAATCAAAATCAACTGTTAATATTTCCTCAAAACGTCGAGATTCCACATCCAACGTCGGGGCAGTTTGAGATGAAATCTTACAAGAACCAAAGAAATCAATTAGGAAAATTGGAGCCTCTACAGGAAATAAGAAAAGTAGTTTCACTTGAATAATTCGCTAGATTATGTGTCGGCCGCAGAAATGAATTTACTTCTTTTACACTAGAATTGGTGATCAAAATTAGAAATTTGTAGTATGAATAACTCACAGTGTTGAGTGAGATTAACAAATTTTTTTGTTCAAGTGTTTACTCACTTGTATTACTTTTGGGCTAGACAAAATAAGTATTAGACTATTAGTAAATACTCTTTATGATATGAATTTCCTGAAAGATTTTTAATGTTACATATTTGTCCTTTATAGGGTGAAAGCGTAGCTAGCGCTCCGCAACGAATCCATTTGAGGTTCATCTTTAAGTCGATAGAACACGGAGAATGATGATGGATTTCGTTGTTTAAATCGATAATTTCTAAGCTGTTATCTGAAATATATGGAATCTTATATTATGGCGTAATACATAGAATAGATCCTGATCAGCTTGTAAGGACGCTAGATGCTGGATGCTGTTTTTTCTCAATTTAACGGGCATTGATTAAATGTAATGCTGTGGGAAAAACATTCTATTACCGGTGAGAATCTGATTAAGCTGCGTGTCGAATATAAAATTCTCATCAATCAACCTGCGAACTCACCAACGAATTATTCTCCTGTGGGTTATCGTATATTTACGACACTGTGAAAATGGTGAAAAGAACTATACTTCTATCTCACGAATTGTAATAAAACTATCCGAGAAAAGGAAACGAATAGAGGTTCGTACTTATTCCGTGCATTGAATGACTACGTCGCTACAATAGGTGTATGAACAAGCACCATAAACATAGCATAAAACTAATTAGTGGGAAATGAATAACTATATTATTGACGAAATCTTGAGTTTTATCAGTTTAAATCATATTCATGAGCTGTTGATTAGTGTAATAACAACTACATGCGTAAACACTATTAGTCAAAAGAACGGGCCGAGTTTAGGTATGGCTTTGGAACAAAAGATCACCCTCAATGCATTAAAACTCATAAAAAGTATGCCACATACGCTAATGTTTATCGACTTTTTGGCTTTTGATATCATCGAAAGGGATGATAGAACAATGGATGCCATGAGAAGAAGTCGTATCCATGACAGATACACTAAAGTTGTTGATAACATTTGCACAAATTCAACTATGACGGTTAAATTACATAAAGAAACGAAACCTACAAACATAGAACGAGGACTCAGTAAAGGTGGACGTTGTCACCTCAACCGTTTACAGTCATTCTAAAACAGGTTCTCAAAACGCGTAAATGGGAGCATATGAATAGACGGAGAGCGAGTAAGTCATAAATAATGTATTCTTAATAGCGGAGGATCTAGGAGGAATACCGACAATAGCAATTGAACTTGATACTGCCAGCAAGGGAGATGGTTTAGAAATCCGGTAAAATAAAGCTTACGACAGTAAAGGTGGACGTTGTCACCTCAACTGTTTACAGTTCTTCTAAAACAGGTTCTCAAAACGCGTAAATGGGGGCATATAAATAGACGGAGAGCGAGTAAGTCATAGATAATGTATTCATAATATCGGAGGACGTAGGAGGAATTACGGCAATTGCAATTCAACTTGACACTGCCAGCAAGGGAGATGGTTTAGAAATCCGGTAAAATAAAGCTGATGACAAACTTAGTACATAGTAAAAAACGAAATTGAAGATTATGACCAATATAAATAACTGAAATAGGTATACTTTCGTCGTGAGATGAACAAACTGCTGAAATATAAAGGAATACATCTGAATTGGGCAGTGTATAAATCTTTAAGATCCTTAAAAATAACGTCCTCACACATCTAAGGTATTCGGTGAATGTTGCTCCCAATGATGACCTATGGAGCGGAAACCTTAACACTCGCTCAAATAACAACAGAAGAATTTGGAGTAACTTACAAGAGAATCATGATGGAGTAATATTCAGAGATGAAAAGAGCAATTAAGACGAAAACAAGTTACAGACATTATTGAAGGAATAAGTAACCTAAAATAGAATTGGATAGGACATATAACCAGCATAAGGGATGGAAGATTAACACGGAGAACACGGATGATCAATGAAGTGTAGGGAGACCACATGTTAGATACAAATGATTGAACAAGATAAAAAATAACTAACTGGATGAATGAAGCTCGAGGTAGGAGAATATGGAAAATTTTAGAAGAGAGCCGGGTTTAGCGGTGGACGTAAAAGGGGGTGGGTTGATGATGATTGTTAATGTAATAAATAGTAAATTAAGGAGCAACTGAAACTGAAACAGTTTCAGTGCAAAAAAACAATAGCAGTAGTTGAGCCCTGAAAATGTTCCATACGAGTGAGTACGAAACGTCGGTAGTTACACCAGTGACGCGATTCCAGGAGGAAGCCCAGAAGAAGATAGTATGGACCACAACCGCGGAAGTCTACGTACCAGATTAGTCCTATAATCTTTTTACTAAACCTTCCGAATAATAAACGTGAACTTTAGTTACGTACGTGCAAATGTGTTAAATGTAGTTTAAACAGTTTTTTTATACATTTCGCGTAAGTACGATATCGAACTAGTTTCTTTTTTGTTAGAAATTCACAAATTTAAATAGTAAATCTACCGAAGAAACTTCAATAATTTTCACTTAATAAATCAGCGTCATCGCCTATTAAATAAACTGTATAACACTCTTATATAAAAGAAAATAATTGTGAAGCTAGTGTTACTTCTGTACTGAGACAATTGGTTAGTTTCGATGACGCTGTAATTTTTCAGTATAGTTAGAACAACTCTGAACTGTGATCATCTGTTTTACATCACATATCGCACATTTATTTCCAGTAAAACTGAACTTTAACAAACGCGATTGAATACCATACATATTCATCATTCCTATTCCTGTTAAATCGGTTTTGTTTCAGCACTACGGCATGGATTAAAATATGTATTTACTACATTATAATTAAATTCCTGATTATTTTAGTTTTTCCATTGGCTTTTTTTTTACTAAATAAATTACTCCTACGTTAAAACTTAATATAAATTGAGGTTGATATTATAAAATTAAAAAAAAAAAAACAAAAATTGGAAGATGACTATTTTGAAAACCAACCTGAATCGTCATGTTGCAACTTGGAGTATTTAATTGTTGAATCCAACCATTTCTCAACGCTACCATACTTTTGTAATGCCTTGGCATCTAGTGCAAATAGTAAGAGCATGCAAAAACACCCAAAAAAGTAATAGAGAAGTAAAGAATTATTTAGTTGTAATAATAATAATTATCTCATGCACTTCTTAAATAAAAAGACAAGTTTAATAAAATTCATTCTTAAAAGCTTTCGAATGCATCCACGTTTTTATATATAAATTAATCATTTTTACATATAAATTAAAAACAATATTTCTTTACAAAGAAAACCAATTGCTTTAATGTATAATCCTATTAAAAACAATCAAATGAAGCCTTGTTTTTTTTTAACATACGTTTTAATTGGCAAAAATTAGAATAATACATATATGCGCATACTTTTTTTCATCATGCTATCAAGTAGATATTCTTAATGTCTCTTAATTGTCTTAATTGGAAGAATGGAGCAATCTTTATTTTATACAAATGTAATAAAATGATAAATCGACTAACATACCGAGTTCAGTTTCTTACAAATGGTCTATAATACGAAAATTCGAATCATAATCTGCGAAAGGGTAATACAAAATATTGTTTTACAATGAAATTGCATAGATTAAAGTTAAGATGTATGTAAGAAATCGTTCATTAATATTCTCGAAATAGAATGAAGTAGACATAATAGACCGAAGCCGAGAAGTTAAATAGCGGAATAATTTTACCTTTCGCTTTTTTAATTTACGCAAAATTCGAAATGTATGTATGTATATACATATATGTATATGTTTGCGTGGTTCCGGGTGTCTCCCTGTGTAGATGTGCTTCTGTCCTGTAAAGGACCGGTGCGATATTTCGGTCAAATCTCATTTATAATCTTCAGGCGATGCTCTCTGTCGAATGTAGAGAGCATCTCCTGAAGATGGTAAATGAGATTTGACTGAAACATCGTACGCGTATGTGTCCTTTACAGGACAGAAGCACACCTACGCGGGAAGAAATCGGAAACCACGCAAATACATATTACACTCGCGAACATATATATATATATATATATATATATATGTATATATACATACATATAACTATATAATTACTTTTAAGCCTTCTTTCAATTGTCAGGAATTATTACAAAAGTGGAAAAGATAGCACGCTATACAGTTGACCGTAGCAGGTGTATTTCACTATTAAATCTTCTAAATATTGCTATTTATATAATTTACTATAGTGCTAGTCGGACGACTAAATGTAAATATGAACAAGCGTTCAAAAGACGAGAAATATTGAAGATTTTTTTCAAGGTGTGAGTATGAGAGTGCAGAGTGCAGGTTTACATAATATTTGAATTTTCAAATACATACATACATATATATGTGTATATACTTAAGTGTTAATTATTATTACTCGCATGTAGTACATTATTTTAATAGTGTGTCAGTATACTATTTGCCATTATACTCATTATATTTTCATTTGTGTATATCGTTGCATAGTTGCCATTTAACTCCATGATCTCGGTTTTTAGTAATCGTAAAACTTGCTTTATAAAATACTGTTTATAACGTTTGTGAACTAGAAAAAATTGTAAATAGCATACATAGTATTTAAAAGATTTTATTTAAATAAATTTCTATGATACGTTTTCAAATGTAACAAGTTTTTGTAATACACTGTTCGACATAAGTTCCAGTACAACCTGTATATTCGTAACGCGTAACATAAGAGTGTTATATCCGGTGTAACATCAGTTGGCATGGATACAAGTAATTATCGAGAATGACACATCTATATGTTGCCACGGAGAGGATAGATGCAACTATCATAATTGCGAGAGATGTTAGAGTAATTATAAGCGTTGATGTGTTGAAATATTGCCGACAAGAGAGGAAGAACGCCGGCGCAACTTTGCGAATTTAAATGGAAGTTATTGTCGGGATGTATAGTATGGGTGTATTTTTCCGCGAGTTTGAGCGTCATTTTTGGCAAATGAATGAAATACACATAAGCATTTACATACACGAAACCATTTACATATATAAAAATTAGATGTGTGTCGCGATTGATGACCTTCGATCAAAATTCCCAACATTTTAAGACAGTGTTTGGAGCTTTTACATAACTGTTGATTAGACCTTGATACATCATTGCATGTCCGAGACAAAACCACTATTTTGAGCAGGAAATTGGTCAAGGGCTCCGAAGAAGTCAAAGACAGCTTCATCAATTGAAAAAGTAAAGGCTGCAGTTTTTAGGTTTGAACGTGGTGTATTACTCGGTGATTATCTTGGAAATGATACAACCAAGACAGGAGAATATTATGTAGTATTATTGTACTATATAATAGTTAAAAGAATCAAATTAAAAGCAAATGATCAGATTTAGGAAAGATTACGATTTCTCATAAACTTATTTATTAATTTATATAAGTAAAAATATTTCAAAAGTTATGAATTGTTCACATGTTCAACTTCGCGGAACCTGCCCTCTAACAGAATTTTCTTATTCTTTTTTTCGGAGAAATTGTCAACTTTGATGACCTCAATCTTACTGTATACAAAGTGAAAAGCATCTTGAGTACTATTAGACAAAGGGTGTATTGTAAGGAGAGTATGTAAAAAAATAAGTACCTAGTTTGAAAACAAAAGTGTATTTTCTTGGTTAGTCGTTCAAATTTTTATTGTACTATGTGTTACACTTTATACATATGCTAAACGGATAAAACTGATACTGATGGTTAACCTTAATGGTTTTAATGCGTCGATTGATTCCCTATAACAAACAGTACGTGCATAAGAAAATTAGAGAAATACAAAACCATGTGTGTGTTTATTTAGTTATTTTCAACATTTCTAAAATAAAATAAATACGAGTAATCTGTATGCAAAATCGTATATGAATATAAGAGCACCAAAAGCTCATCAGAACATGTAACCAACTGACAACACTGTAAATATACTTAAGATATCCTTCAGCATCGATCTTCAAATCACTATAAAGTCTAGAAAAAGGTACATCAAAAATTTCAGCATATCATCGAACACATAGTAGATCTGAGAGCACGGGGTACAAAAGAACTATACTCAGCGCCAGTTCTACGAAATGGCAGGTGGAATACATTCTGATTTTTTATCTCCATTGCACCTAAAGTTCCCCACTGTATCGAAGATACAAACAATTAGCTAAGTGGTTTATTAGGCTATGTACTAAATATCTTTGCATTCGACGGGCATTGAGTGACGGGACCTTCAGTCACTGGTCCAATTGGAAATAAGCTATAGGAAAATAAAACTTAAAATTAACGTAGGTGAAAAATTTATGTTGAACTTGCTCCAAACGTTGGACGGTGTGACCGAATTGAAGATCAATATTCAAGGTGAGATCGAACCAAGTTGCAATATAATGTTCTAAATATTGTAATATTGCGAAAATTCGAGCAGTTTCTAACAACAAGCACCTTTATTGCTGTGTATCACATTATCACATTATGTATCACATAATCGAATTGGTACATAAATAAGCAATCTTCGATCAAAGTGTACTCAAAGTCCTTGGCACATAATCTCACTTATTATTATTATTTATATTATTTATATATAATGAAAGAAGATAACGTCTTTTTTTTATAGGACCTTATAAAATGACATTTTGGCCGACATTTAGTTGAATATCACTATTGTCACAACATGTAATCAATTTATGAAGGTCACCTTGCAGACGATCTGTATCAGAAGTGATGTGATTTTGCATAAATCTTAAAATCATCTGCGTTAGCAAACAAATTGAAAATGTCAAAAAACTCGTGATAAATGATATATTATGTAAACCCTTATGTGCGCGGCAAAAAAACACCTTCTATTGCGCTGCAAGGTACCCAGGTACCTATATGGAAGTTACGTAGAGAATAGGCATTTTCCCACTAAATATCTAGTTAAAACGTTGTAAAATAGATATGGTATTGACAATAGATATAATATATATTTTCTCTTTATACATGAAAGTATGCCACACATCTTATTACAAATTTTAGATACATATTTAAGTTTTTACGTAAGATAAATTATAAATTTAACAGCTTCTTTCCTGTAGGTATGTAAAAGCGCGAACGTTTGCTATACATATTTAGTGCGAATATAAAGTTGGTGAATCCCCTTTGAGAATAAATGCAAAATTATATGTAGTTTTGTGCTTATTATTTTTAGTTCGTCATATCTTCTGACCGGGTAAGGTAATATTTTTTAAATAAAACATCCGAAATGAATTCAAACGCAAGACTTCGTTCTAAAAGACTTAATTCTACTGACATAAATAATATATTAAGCGAATTAGAAAAACAGTGAAGAAGATTTTATCCACTCTGATTGCGATGAAGAATATATTCCACCGCTAAACGAAATAATATTGGAAGCTTCAGATACTGAATTGGCAGGTACTGTAGAAGTCGACGAAGATTTGTTTGACTTGGCAGAAAGCGATGATTATGAAAATGATGAAATTCAGACAAGAAATAAACTTTGTGGTAAAGATGGAACTTGCTGGCAAAATATTTTGCGACAACGTGCGACTGCAGCCCAAAAATTTAAATTGTGTACAGCTAAAGAAATATTTAATATTTTGTCAAGTGAAATGTGTGACATAATTCTTAGAGAAATAAATGGTAAAGGACAGAAAATTATAGCGGAATATAATACAAAAAACGGATAAAAAACAAAGAAAAGTATTCGAGTCTTTTAGAGAAGAGGAATTGTTGTGGGCAAGGTTATATTTACACCAATGAATATAGTTATGAACTGATTATAAAATAATTTATGGTTAAGGTTTAATCCTGAACTCAACGCTTTTCTTGGTATTTCCATTTACTCTGGTGTTAATAAATTAAACAGAGAATATGTATCTGAATTGTGGAAACTCCTAATTTGCCATTGTTTCAGGCAGCAATGTCATACAACATATTCAGAATGCTATTATCGTGCATACGTTTTGATAATAATGAAACTCGGGATATACGCGCAAAGTCTCGAAAGATCTGCAATAAAACATTATTTGTAACTTTTTATGTTTTTATTATTTATTGAATTTTTGATTTTGTTTTTGTTTATGTTTCTGTTTTCCTATTTCATGAAATAAACTGTTTACGTTTATATTTTATATAGACTTTCATTTATTTATGCAAAGCTACTAACAACTTCAAAAAGTATACTTATAATGGCCGCATTCTCATATAAAACACCTACAGGTACCCGGGTGCTTTGGTGCGCAGTTAAGGGTGTTAAAAATAAATTGATTTCTCACGCAAATTAATAAGAAAAATTTAGGTGTACGGCTGCCAATATACTAAATTTTTTGAAAGCTGGTAGTCCTCAAGAAGTTTCAGATATGCAGATTATCGATTTCAATGAAAAAATTTTGGTTGAAAACGCCAAAGGTACCCGGGTACCTAGGTGCGCACATAAGGGTTAAAGAGTAGGGGACTAAAATTGGAACCCTGAGGAACACGTCATTCAACAATTACACTCCTAGAGACAAAATTACGAACTATACTCATTTGTAAACATAAATACGTATGCGGTAATTTCAGTAAAATATATTTATGTACACATTAACTGTAAGTATAATATGTAATTAAAAACATAATAATGAATTTTATGAAAGTGATTGTATTATAAATAATTCAAATACAACTTTATTAGCATGTATGAAATAAATTTAGCAGTGAACCAGGTTAATATTGTACCACGTCTCAAGCAAATGTTTAACTATAACGTCGACACATGGCTCCTACAAGCTCAAACAGTATAAATAAATTTTTCGTATTTAACTTGTAAAAGATTATCTAGCGAAATAAACATTTAGATGTAACGATAAAAAACAGGTTTATTGAAAACAATGGAATGGAATCACTTGGTAAAATTACATTGTAGTGACGGCTCGCTTTGTATGTGGGCCGGTTATAGACAAGTTTCTATTCTCAAAATAAATACGTAATGCTACTAATTTCATTTTGAATATTTTATATTAATATTGTAACAAGTGAATCATTAAACTAAATATTTTAAAACGCTTTGAATAATCTGAACAAAATAGAAGATTGAGGAGAACTAATATTACGTGAATGCAGTTTTAATTTAAAATCAATGAATTTAGTTGGGTATGAAAAATTTATTATTTTGTTTTATTCATAAACGAACAGAACTTTCCGCTAGATCTAATATGATTATGTGTTCAGCGTAATATATTAAAAAATTAGAAAATAAGATGATCATCTCCTCTAAGATATTATCATATGTAAAATACGAATGTCTTAGTTCGAAATGGACTAAATTTATGCAATTTCTAAGTTTTCGATTTAAATAACATGAAGAGTCAAACAATAATGTTAAATATGACAATTCGAAAGCAAATGTTCTTTAAAAATTAGAAAAAAATAAATCATGATTAAAAGCATTAAATGAAGCTCATTTTGTATATTATTCTTGTTAAATGTAAAATTAAATTAGTAAAATTTCATATAGACATGTATTCTCTAAGAAGAGCATTTCCTATTTTATACAAATTATTTGAATAGAATGGTCATCTTCGTTCTTGGATAATATAATCTGTAAACTTCAACCGTATAGATATTTCATCGAATTACTTAATTTTTAAATAATAATATTTTGTGAAGCAAATATTCAAATTAATATATATATATATATATATATATATATCTATAACAATTCAAACACTAGGAAGAAGAGAAATTCTTTTTGTAGCCGTAATATACATAATACATAAACATGTCTTTCATCACTCATGTCATGGCAGTACGGGTCCGGTTCTTCAACACTTCCAGGTTTTGTGGGAATGCTGGTACATAAACCTTGTCTTTAACGAAACCTCACAGGAAGAAGTCACAGGATGTCAAATCCGGTGACCGTGGAGCCCAGCTGAGACATGGTAAGTCGCCAGCTCCTTGACGACCAATGCAACGGTTCGGTAGAGTTTCATTCGGATATTCACGCACTTGGCGACACCAGTGAGGGGGTGCTCCGTCTTGTTGAAAACTGAAGTTGTCTCGTACAGCCTCGGAAACAACCAGTTTTGTAACATAGCGAGATGCTGCTGACCTTTAACCGTGTTTCCATCAAAGAAGAATGGGCCGTAAACAGATGATCAGGATATCGCACAAAACACATTGATTTTAGGCGAATCTCGTACATGATCAATGGCTGTATGTGGGTTCTATAGATCCCAAATTCGAATATTGTGTTTGTTTACCAGACTGCTAACATGAAAAGTCGCTTCATCACTGAACACGATGCGTTGTGCGAAAGTGTTCTCATTGTCAATAGCATCATGAATCTAGTTACAAAATGCCACACATTTCCGTTTGTCATCAGGATGCAGAGCTTGTAACAACTGTAACTTGTTCGGCTTCATACCCAATCGACGTCTCAAAACACGCCGAGTTGTTGTACGAAATTGTAACTCCCGACAGACACGACGACTTGATTTTGAAGGATTACGTTGGAAAGCAGTTTGAATTCGTGCAACATTTTCTTCAGAAACACGAGGGCGGCCAGGACTCTTTCTTTTACAGACACATCCTGTATCTACAAACTGTCGATAACATCTGCGAATGTTCCACCCATTCGGAGGATCAATTTGGTAGGTCGACCTGAAACGTCTTCGCACTGTAATCACGGAATTGCACTTCGCAAACTCGAGAATACAAAATGATTTCTGCTGCGGAGTACCCATTTTAAACATATGACGGTTACCAAGAAAAACAGAAGACAACTGACATCTAGCGGCTATTAGGTAAACTAACTAAGAACTCGTTTCTTCAATAGCCGAGTCAAAGCGCTGCAATCGATAGTTTGGACAAAATAATACTTTGTAATACGTATATTCTTTTTGAAACACGCTATATATTAAACTAATTATGTTTTTTTCATCAAACTTAAGTGTTCAAATTCTTATTTCTAGACACTGTGTACTAAGTGAAACCCATATATTCCGAGAATTTAGATAATGCTTGAAAGTTCTAGTGCTTATTAAATGATTTGTCAAACATTTTGCGACGCATGTACATCAGTAAATTTTAACTGTCAACTTAATAAGTTCTTTTGTGATCCTGAAAAAGACTGATAGTAAGAAGAAGAAAATATAATCCCTTCGAATCGAGAATGGTACATTATGTCATGCGCAATGAATCAGTTTTAGTAAGCGTCCCTCTGTTGCTACGCAACGAACAGTGGCGCTCTGATTCACCGATATTATCAAAGCGATTCCAACATATTGTTTATGCTTTTTTCTGCGAGATTATGTAGTTTGTTTATTCCTTTTACAGCAGTACGCCAATGGTACTCTAATTGCTGTGGTATTAAGTTTCGTGACGTCATACTTCGCACATGATTTGACGACGTATTGCATCATTCTCTAACAGAAAGCACTGTAACTCGCTTCTTCTCAAAATTCTAATTTACAGACAACGATTAGTTCCTATAGGCAATTCGCGGAATATCCGGGTACTATTTTATATGCTAACTTCTACATATATTCTGCACTTCTTACTGATACTTTGTGTTGTATATCCCATAGAATATATATCAGATTTATTAAAAATATTTTGAACGATAAAGTGCTTAAATTAAATTGCGTAAATAAATAAAGCAAAATGGTTTACGTTCGTGTAATTTAGCATGCATAGTTTTAATATATATGTTGGTATCGTGCCGATTTACTAAAACAATAGCCGACATATTCAGGTTATAAATTTATAATACGAAAATTTTAAATCCGGTCACGTTCAAGAGTTACGATCTAGTACCGTAGGAAAATGTATTAAGCAAAATATAGAAATGCGTGCTAAAGTGATAAAAATATATGAGAGAAATGTGATATAATTGACATATGAATTATAACTTCAATAAAGCGCGTCAATAAATTATTATTATTAAGCGAATTATTTAGGACGATATGCAATAAAGTTGAAATGGTCATGCTAGGAATATTTAAATCTACAACATGTAAGTAATTAATCTAAATCATAAATCGATACTTAAATATAAAGGTTTTATTCTGTAAAGATATAAAGTATAATTTAATTGTCTGCTTCTGGGTTTCCGGGCTGGAACCGCGTCACTAGTATATCTGCCGACGTTTCGTACCCATTTGTATGGGACATCTTCAGGGCTGAACTACTGCACTGAAACTGTGTTTAAGTTTCAGTGCAGTAGTTCAGCCCTGAAGATGTCCCATACAAATGGGTACGAAACGTCGGCAGATATACTAGTGACGCGGTTCCAGCCCGGAAACCCAGAAGCAGATAGCATGGACCACGACCGCGGAAGTCTACGTACCAAATTATAATTTAATTATTTAATTATTCGCTCAAAATGAAGTTAGACACAATACAAAGGCAATATGACTAAGAAAATTTAGTTCAATGTCGATACACCTCCTTCATTTACATCTATATCATAGCTTTCAATCTCTCAGCCATTGCAGATACCAATTTTTTAAGTAACTACTAGCTATATGTTACCTCACACTTATATGCTACAGTTATTCAATCGGGCTCCGGAGTAGATAACGAAGCGTATCTGTATTTTTGTAAAACTAGTCTTTGACAATTTTAGCGCATTGCTTAGAATCGTTGTCCTTTTAGTAAGTGTTATCATTTCAGAATTCAAATTCATTGACATTTTTCTGCAATTCATCGGGCAATATCTTAAGATTTTCTTAAACATTAAAACTAGCATTGACAAACTGTAACTATCTCGTCTCATTATTGTTTATGCATCTCCAAATAACGGGATGTTTCCCTGTTACACAGTAGGCAACAAATTTTGCTGCGGAAACCATATATTACGTCTATGCCATAGTATTTTGTTCCCAATTGATTCACTACTTTCGCTAATATTGTTTTTCCTGATTATTCATCTTTTGTAGTTAATTATTGTATGAATGCACTTTCCAATAGTTTCTTCTACATGTGCCGTGACGCTTTTTATGTTTCTTCTCAGATTTGACTTAGTTGAATCAATAACTCATTTTTCTTGAGTATTTAAAATTAGTTTTTGGGCTTCATCTTGTATATATGTATATATATTTATATATATATACATATATATAATGTGTATTTTAAGCTTGGCATTTATGTAAATATAAACATATTATCAAATGTGCAAATTATGTGGTGCGATATCAAAATTGCATGTAATGCATTTATTAGAAACGTTATATATATATTTCAGCTCTAAGCTCTACAAGCCTTTAGGCCCATGGTTTATTTTATATTACATTTCAAAACCTATACAGCCATTACATTTTCTTAACTCTTTCAACAATTTTCCTTCATTCGTCCTTATCTTCCACTCCCACTCTTCCCACATTACTCACTACCGCATCCAGCGTCCCTTCCTCTTCTTCCCACCAGTCCTCTCCTCCAGCATCTTCCTCGCGTGTCTTTTTCCCGGCATGCGGCTGACTTGCCCCAGCCATCGTACTCTCTGTGCTCTAACGAATTCCGATATGGATGAGTCACCATACATTTCCTGAACTTCCTTGTTTGTTCTTCGCCTCCACTCACCTTCCTGTGTCTTCACTCCTCTCAGTATCTACAAAGCACTCTCCTCTCTCATACTTTCAGCTTTACTTCCATGTGTTTTGTCAAAGTCCGTAATTCGCTCGAGTATGTTACCGTTAGTCGAACAATTGTTTTATACAAGGTGACCACGGGAAATATTAACATTTTGAAAACAGCAAAACGGTGTTAATTTTTTAAACAAAAAATATATTTACTTTTCTGACATGTTTGTTAGGATATGCCATTTAATTTAACTTGCAAAAATAAGGTTAGGAAGGTGACGGCCGTCTTCTCTGATGCAGTTTTCAATTCTGTTGAGGAAGCTCTGCCATACTAGCTGTAGTGTCCCCTCGGTGATTAGTGCCACCTCTTCACGAATTGCCTCTTTCAAATCTTCCAAATTACGAGGTTTGCGTTGAAAAACTTTCTCCTTCAAATGTCCCCACAAAAAAAAATCGCAGATGTTGAGGTCGGGAGAACGAGAAGGCCAGGGCACATCTCCAAATCTTGAAATGACATGACCTGGGAACAAGTTTCGCAGCAACGTCATCGAAACTCTTGCTGTGTGTGCAGTAGGTCCATCTTGCTGAAACCATATGTCCTGTTGCAAGTTGAGCATCTGCATTTGTAAGAAAAAAAAATCGTTGATCATACGCACGTACCGATTCGCGTTCACTGTCACCGCAACTCCATCCTCTTCAAAAAAGAAGGGGCCAATAACATGTTGTCTCGACACCGCACACCATACAGTCACACGAGGCGAATGGAGAGGTTTCGCATGAAGCTGTCTTGGGTTTTCCTCTGCCCAGTATCTGCAGTTCTGTTGGTTCACTGTCCCATTTAGGTAAAAGTGAGCTTCATCGCTCATGAAAATCAGAACGTCAGGCTCATCGTGAAGGAGAACTTGCATTTGAGTAGCGAAATCCAACCGTTGGGGGTAGTCAGTTTCTTTTAACTCCTGTACACACACAATCTTGTAAGGATGAAACTTGAGATCCCGTTTCAAAATTTTTCGGACCGACTCACGTCCCATGTGTAATGAAGATGCGTGCCGTCGAGCCGAACGACCAGGACGCCTAATCATTGCTGTTCTCACTCTGTCAATGTTCTCCGGAGTCCTCACTGTTCGTGTAGCGCCTGGTGGTTTCTTCCTCATAATGTTGCCTGTGGACCGAAAACTTGTAACCCATTTCATAATCGTTGGTCGGCTAGGTACGGCTCCATTCCGTCCAACGTTAAAATGAATGCGAAAATCACGCTGAGCCGCTACCACTGAATCATTGTTTCTTACATAAGAATCATACGTAAATACGCCATGTTGAACTGTCCACGGTTCCATTGCGACTGGAATACCTAAATGGCCACTGCTTGGGAGGTGAATGACCGCCCGCCCCTCCCCCCATGATTTGCCGAGGCCGAGTACAGTCGCATCAAAAATGTAAATACATCCCGTGGTCACCTGTATATTCTCAATTTCGTTCAAGATCTCTTTTGACTTAAATATATTGTTGATAGTACCCACCGCCCTGCTATTAGAAACATTATATCTACTTATGTATACAAAGATGGACATATACCATAAAAAAAATTAAGTTAATTTTAAAAAAATCTTACAATTATATTTATAACGATTATTTCGTTTCGAATATGATTAGAACAGTGAGATGATTTTATATATGTATTTTAAAAACTTTCTCATTATTGTGTGAGACTTGCAATCCTCAACCTCAATAAAGGGTAAAACATTGACCGTAAGAGCTTGGGAGGTGACGAACGTTCGGGACGTTCAAAAACTGCAACTACTGACGTTAACATCGCTAAATTTCACCAATTGGTACTAAACGACCGTCGAATTAAAGTGAGAGAGAGCAAAGGCTATGAATATGTCCAAAGAACGTGTTTGTCACATGTTAAATCAAGATTTAGGCACGAGAAAGCTGTCCGCGCACTGGGTGCTGCGTTTGCTAATGTTAGACGAAAAACGTGTTCGAAAGAACATTTCCAACGCTCTGCTCAGATGGCGCAGTTGAGGCGCAATAAATCCGAGTTTTGGCGCCGATTAATTACTGTAGATGAAACTTGGATACACCCCATTATATGCCCGAAATAAAAATACAATCAAAACAGTGGACTGCTAAGGGGGAACCGGCTCAAAATAAAGTAAAAACTGTTGTTTCGGCTGGATTATCGTAATCGATTATCTTCAAAAAAGAAAAAATATTATAGGAGCATCATTACTTGACAAGTTGAAGGCAGAAATTGTGGAAAAAACGGCCACTTTTGCAGAAAAGAAAATCCTGTTTCACCAAGACAACGCGCCGTCTCACGCCATTACGAAAATCCACGAATTACGGTTTGAACTGCTTGATCATCCGCCTTACTCACCAGATTTAGCCCCAAGCGACTTCGTTTTATTCCCTCATTTAAAAATTGCGCTCGGAGGACAGAGATTTTCGTCAAATAAGGAGGCAATCACCTTCGTGAACAATTATTTTGCAGAGAAAAACGCCGAGAACTATTTGAACGGGTTAACGGGATGGGAGCATCGCTGGGAGAAGTGTGTAGAGTTACAAGGAGACTATGTGGAAAAATAAATATAAATTTTAAGAAAAAATGTCGAAAACTTTTCAGACCCTCTCGTATAAGCACCTCTAGTTGGCCATATCAAAATTTTCCTTTAGCTACATTGCTAATAATTTATTGATTCTATATTTCAAGAATATGTTGAAACAATTAATTAATGAAGCAGGTAACATAATAATCGAAAAGGAAATAATTATTTGAAAAAGATCATGACGAAGCTCTTGTAGAGTGATACAATTGTAGTGATTTATAGTTTTAAATTCCATTTGAAATATTTACTTCTTTTTCGAATATCACAGTCTGCACCTCAACTTTTTTTAATAAATTGGTTAATGTATTTTATTTAAACGTCTTTGAACAATATAGATGACAAAACAGTTTTTCGTTGGTTTGGTGTCTTTAATTTAAATTGTTGCATTTTAGTAAGCAAGTTTAATAAGCAGTAATTACAAGTAATACACTTACCGAGATATAGTTAATTAAAGACAACAAATATATTGTATATACCAATAAATTTTTCTCTCAAAGAGTTCATTTGAGAAAAGAAGAATAGTTTAATCTATTTTATGACTTTATTCTTACTTAATGGAATAAATAATTAAATTATCTCTCATGCTATAATCACTGATGGTTGATATATAGCCCCTTTGCACATTAATTTTCGTGTTCTGTATACGTATTTCAACAACTAAGTTGTTATCATCAGCAGATAATTAAACAGTGTCGCGCCTGGAAAATTACGGCAAAATACGAAACAAATTCCCCATACGATTGGTACCAAGCCAAAACGCGCATTGACACAGGTGCGACATCGTTTAATTATCCGCTGATGATGACAACTTAGTTGTCGAAATACGTATACAGAATACGAAAATTAATGTGGAAAGGGGTTATATATCAACCTGGCTCCCTCAATGTTACCTCTCATGCTATATGTAAATGTACACAGTATATACCTTTAGTATATAACGGGATTAACATTTTTGTCTTCATGGGAAAAGTAATTTTACGTATACTGACAAGAAATATATAGATTATGTCACCGAATAATTGGCTGCTAAAAAGAGTTGGTAAATTGATTTTCTAATGATTTAAGCCCGGCATATATTTTCTCAAAGTACTTATTTATTATTGTTCTGATTTTCTGTAAAAGAGTGAGAAACAGAGATGTAAAATGGGATAATTTGTTTTGTAAGTGAATACATTATCGAAATCACCATTAATGAATTTTTGGGTGTTCATTGATAATAATACAGTTACCTTGAATTATGACGAAGACAATTAAAAATCACATCAAAGCCAATGCTAGTTAGAAGTACGGCCAATATTCAAATATATCAAGGAAAATTAATAATAATGTGTAGAGGTACAAGACAAGAAGTACTGCATGTATATGGATTTGTAATAGGCCTCTTCGTATACTAGTATGGTAACGTAGTTAGGATTACGCATTGACCGCCTTTTATTACTTCAGATTTCTTCAAGATTTTCATTTTAAAAGAGGCTGTAGAGAAAGGGAAAGGAGGTATACTGAAATTTGGAACTGGGATCTATGAACTTGCAGTCAGTTTGTAATTAGAACTATACTTCTGAACTACTAGACAGACACATTTACACCAAATATTAGGCGCTCAAATTACTCGAAGAGAGAAGACATCAGACACCTTATTAGATTTGTTTAGAAACATGTCAAGAACAATATCAAATCTATTAAATAAAGCCTTATTTGTCGACTTGAAATGACTTCGTTAGGTTAAATTATGATAGAATCAAATCAACGAATACTTCAGAAACAAAGTCAAATCTATTAAACAAATTTTACCCATAAACTTGAAACATTCCTCCTATAGAATTTGAATGTTAACAATTTCATTTCTTCTATAACTGCTGCAATTTTTTCCTTAATTAAAAGATTTTGAAGGTTCCTGTTGTTTCTCATATACAAAGATGGTTTCCCAAAGATATTTGATATACCCGAATCTGTATAATCTACATACATATAGTAAATTAAAATCCCATGACCTGACAATTCCTTTAGAACATCTTGTAATAAATACTTATTATACTTATTGTTCAAGGCAACAAGAAAGCACATGTTTTATTTCTGATGTTTGGTTATCAATGATCGAAAGGATTTTGGATTTCGAGGAGGAAAGAAGGAAGAGATTTGCTTCTTTGCTGCTTTGTCTGTGAGAAAATTACTCTATAGAATTTTATTTTTCGTGTGACCCTCTTTAGTTTACTTTATCATTTATTACAGGCATATTTACTTCATATCTTTTTAACATATATACTTTAAATGTAAATCCAGTTATTTATTTTGAATATATCAAACAAATTAATGGACATTTTATATCTCCATCAATGAACGTTTAAAAAACGAAATTCTATAGTTTTTTAAATACTGCATTATTTTACAGTTCAACACTTTGAATACTAAAAAGAAAACACACTGTGAATTGCAAACACATTTAGTAGTACGTTAAGAGCACGTTATTAGCAGAAAAAGAAAAAGTAAACCAAAACACTCAAAAGTACACATTAATTGATAATTAGTCAGTAATGAAAATACAAATTGATAGGTTATTAGTAAAGGAAAAGTGCAGTTTCCATTGAGAGCAGACCCTAACCTTGAACGCCCTGTAATAAAGCTTGACTTAGATTTATAGCAGTCGGCCTAGGAGGAGCAGTAGTAGTAGCAGTAGCGACAATAGAACTAGAAGGTGAGTTGGAAGTTGTAGCTACCCTAGGTGATTGTAGCGGTGGTGTACCAGGGCCTAAGTTATTAAATAAATATTTAAATAAAATGAATAAAAATGAAAATTACAGAGAAAAGACATACATAAAAGTAGAAAGAAACAACTAAATACACATGAGTATATTAAAAGCAAGATAACAAAATAATATTGTTTTGATTTTTAAATTATTGTCGTATTTTTCCGCGGTTTTTTAATTTTTTTTAAACAAATTGTCTAATTTTATTGTTTATTAGGCAAAAGAATATTTTAATATTCACTTCTCGATTAAGGATTTTTAAACTATTCAAACAAAAGTAGCTAATATTAACACATGGATCAATAAGTCCCGAGACTAACAATGAAAACAACATTTTTTTTGCAAAATTTTTTTTTATTCATCAACATAATCACCTTTTAGGGTGATACAATGGTTCCAACGCTTTTCCAATTTTTCAATACCATGTTTATAAAAAAATTTATCTTTCGCTTCAAAATAAGCTTCAGTTTCAGCGATGACCTCATTTGAGCCAAATCTTTTTCCCTGGAGCATTTTTTTAAGATCAGCAAAGAGCCAGTAGTCACTGGGGGCTAAATCTGGCGAATATGGGGGGTGGGGAAGCAGATCAAAACCCAATTCGTTCAATTTTGCATTGTTTTCATCGACTTGTGGCAGGGTGCATTGTCTTGGTGAAAAAGGATTTTTTTTCTCTGCATGTGCGGTCGTTTTTTTGCGATTTCCTCCTTCAAAAGCACCAGTAAGTCAATATAATAATCACTGTTGATCGATTTACCTTTTTCGAGGTAGTCAATGAAAATCACGCCATGTGTATCCCAAAAAACTGACGCCAGGACTTTGCCAGCTGACTGCTGCGTTTTCGGACGTTTCGGACGGCTTTCGCCAGCTGTGCGCCACTCAGATGACTGCCGCTTCGACTCTGGAGTGTAGTGATGTATCCATGTTTCGTCCATGGTGACGTAACGACGCAAGAAATCTTTTTTGTTGCGAGTAAATAGCGATAAACAGCTTTCTGAATCATCGACTCGGTGCTGTTTTTGTTCCATCGAGAGCAATCGCGGCACCCACTTGGAAAAAACCTTTTTCATGCTCAATTTATCATGAAGGATAGTAAATACACTTCCATATGATATCTGTGTCATCTCAGCAATCTCACGGAGCTTCACTTTACGATCTTTCATTATAATTTTTGTCACTTCACTCACATTTTCCGGTGTAACGGCTTCCACAGGTCTACCCGAGCGTTCCGCGTCATTTGTGTCGGTACGACCACGTTTAAATTCGGCAAACCACCGACAAATCGTTGCTTTTGATGGACAAGAGTCCGGGTAACATTTTTCAATCCATTGTTTTGCTTGCGTGGTGTTTTTACCCATTAAAAAACAATGTTTTATCAGAACACGAAACTCGGTTTTTTCCATTGTTTAAACAAACTACAAAACGACTTTACTCCAACCTCGATAACTCAGCTGTTTCTGGTCCGATCGACTTAAAATTTTGACACGTTTCAAGCAAAGGTTGGTACTCTAGAAAGACGTGGTTACTGGTTTACTACGAGCGCCATCTATGGGTTAGTCTCGGGACTTATTGATCCATATGTTAGTAATAACAAGACATGAGGCTACTATACTTCCATTTCTTAGACAAAAATGAAAACTGTCGGAAAAGCAAAAGTACAGTGACGAGTACCATGTCGCTTACTTTCACTTCTCCAATGGTTTCAAATATCTGCCCGAGAGATGGAAATACAGTTGAAAAAGCAAAACAAAACGGGCCATAGTCAGTGCTTTGTTGGCTGTAACCTTTAATTAATTACGATAATACGAATAACATGGCATACAATTTGTTTGACTACTAAGCTTCTATTATGTTATTTAATCTATAAAATAGACAAAATTCCGCTAATGAATTGATAAACTAATTCCATCGAAATTAGTTATCAGTATGTGTTGGCAATTAATCGTAGTTTGAAAAGATAACAGAAGATGAATATCTTGAAGCGGAAGTACGTATATGAAGAAATACCGCTCGCCAAGGTGGCAGGGTAAATTAAAAGAATTAAGTTAGAAAATGTATTCTAATGAGTGATGATGACTACAATAGATTTGGAAAGGTCGTAGTGAAATATGTAGACTCTATATAGCCATTTCAAGGTTTTGTATTTAGTTGATGGGATAATAAATCAGATTCAATATATAAAAGGTTCGATAATCTGTCCTGTCTTATTAAATTCATTAAACAAATAATTCATATATTGGGTCTGGGAAAAAGTTCGTGGCGTTTTTCCCGATAGATGGCATTGGTTGCCGATAACTAAAGAACAACAAGTCACAGCGACACCACCGACGGCTCGTTTTTTAGATGACCTTCCGAACGTTAGTTTGAGCGTAGAAACATTGTAATCGGTGCAGTGGTTGGAAAGTTATTCGCACTTGAAAATGGAGAAGAATAATGAGAAATTTCGCTATATTCTGCAATATTATTATGATAAGGGGAAGAACGCTGCGCAGGCTTGTGATAAAATTTGTGCTGTGTACGGTGAAGGTACTTTATCGAAATCTGTTGCGCGGAAATGGTTCGCTCGCTTTCGTTCTGGAAATTTCAATGTGAAAGATGAGTCACGCTCCGGTCGTCCAATCACTGAAAAATCTGATGAAATTCTTGAAAAAGTCCAACAAGATAAGCATATCAGCAGTGTCAATATTGGCATGGAGCTAGGCATTGACCACAAAACTGTTTTGAACTATTTACACAAAGCTGGTTACAAAAAAAAGCTTGACGTATGGGTTCCTCATGAGTTGAGCGTGAAAAACATGATGGACCGAATTAACATCTGCGATGCGCTGCTGAAACGGAATGAAATCGAGCCGTTTCTGAAACGTTTAATAACCGGAGATGAAAAATGGATTACGTACGATAATCGGAAGCGTAAAAGATCGTGGATAAAGGATGGTGAGCCGTCACAAGCGTTCGCTAAGCCAACATTGACGCCAAAAAAAGTGTGTATGGTGGGACTGGAGGGGAATCGTCCACTACGAGCTACTTCCAACTGGTCAGACGATTGATTCTCAACTCTACTGTGCACAACTAGAGAGATTACGCCAGGCGATTGAAAGAAAACGGCCCGAATTGATTAATAGGAAAGGTGTTGTCTTCCATCATGACAACGCCCGACCACACACTTCTTTGATGACCCGTCAAAAATTGAGAGAGTTTGGTTGGGAAGTTTTGATGCACCCACCTTACAGTCCGGATATAGCACCCTCTGACTATCATCTGTTTCGATCTCTGCAGAACTCTCTCAATGGAATTAAGTTGGTTTCAAAAGAAGCCTGTGAAAACTACTTGATTCAGTTTTTCGACCAGAAACCACAGAAGTTTTTCACCGATGGGATCATGGATCTACCCAAAAAATGGCGAAACATTGTCGATAATAATGGAGCATATTCGGTTTAAATGAATTCGTCCACGCGCCATGCGGGGACCAGTTGAATTTTACTGAAAAAACGCCACGAACTTTTTCCCAGACCCAATATTTATGTAAGATGAAGCGCCAGGATATACTTATAAATGGGTTAGTATTTGCAAGTAATTGGTTGTTAGTCTTTGGATTTAAATTCTCTTGGAATTGTTTAGCGTATATTTAAAAACATTGCTTATACATTTCCTCATCCAACGGTAGCAATTTTGAAGGAAAATAGCTTCTATTAAATTTATGACCGATAAAGTTGAAGATGGAATAGAAACGAAGTGATAGCGGGTATATACTTCTTATGTTCTTAACACAGATAGGTGTAGTTTAATGACGCGACCCTGCCAACGTGAACCTTGATCTTTCTCTCACCACCTTTACCAAAGAGAGATAATATTCCAACCTTAGATCTCACAAACAATTTTCCACACTTTCTCTACCATTCCTCCAACTTGTCTAGTCAATAAATCTCTCAGCGATGGCAAGTTTTAAAACAATTGGAGTAAATTGAGTGGATTGAAAAAATGTTAAGTAAGAATTATTTTGTAAATATACATACATATGTATATTTACAAAATAATTATTTTATTAAAAAAGAATTTAAATACAAAATATCGAAAATATGCTAATTCAATCGCCAAGTAATGTACATACTTATGTACGTCTTCAATAAGTTGTTCTTATGTAAGTTTGGTTTTATAAATAATAAATATATTAAAAGACGGTACACAGTAATACAATATTATTAATTGAAGATGTAGTTTATACGATATTTTATAATGAATTTACATCACATAAGGAATAAGTTAATCGAATATTATATTGATGAGTCTATTACATACTTTATTTAAAAAAACATATTTCTTTTCTATAAAGTAGACGAAGTTTTATTCATGTTTTTCTGGAGAGAAAAGTAACCTGTAACTGTAATTATAAATCATTTGGAAAAAGTCCAAAATTTCTTTTCAACTTATAACAAAATATGTTATATTCTGTTATTAATTTAATCTGACGTTTTTGATGTCAGACTTAAATTAATAATCGGACATTTTATGTAATGAAATGTTATTGTTAAATTGCTGTTTAATTTTACTATACTAAATTCAAAATAGAAGACGAAAATATTAGTGGAAAATGATAAATACTAATGGACATATGTAGATCTGAAGATTATGATGTTATCTTGCTTTTTCTCTTATCGAAAACCATACAAATATTAACATAATATTTTGAACAACAGATCGATACGCTTAATGCAAACAAACAAAACCAAATATAGAAAAATACATTTAAAGAAATGCACATAAAACAACTAGAAGTGAGTAGGATTAATGAACGATAGGTTTATGCATTTATGTTTTTATAAATAACATTCATAGTATGACGATAATGATCTTTATGGAATCAATAATAGCTAATAAATTAAATATACAAAACTATTTTTGGTAGAGTCTAAATTTCCGCGGGAATAATTAAATATATCTTTCATTTAGAACCCTGTTCAACATGAGTTGTTTGACCCCATCACTCAGATGCTTGTATTGGGGTTAATGCAACCCGTATCTCAACTTATGTAGGCGATAGGCTTACTAATGGATCGCACCAAATATGCAATCCGCTTCCAGATGACTTGCAGTGAATATAATTGAAGGTAGGATTTCACTACCGTTGTGAATTGTAGATAAGTTTTATTGATCATTTAGTTAGATTTTTCAAAAGTACTAAAGATCGATGTTACCGCCTTTCGCTTCTTACCATATACCTCATATATGTATTAGCGAAGCACAGCAGCAACGAGATATATAACATGGAGAAAAGTCAACATCAAACTTTAGTAACTTTTGAAGGAATCTTCCTGGATGATTATTGAAATGTTAAACAAGAATTACTACGGTGGCATCCGAAAAAACCTATTTGCTGAACATATTATTAAGTAAAAGATCTGAACTTATACAGGTAATTTTAAAACGTATATTTCTCTGCAATCGTGTATATCGGCAAATTTTGTTGTTAAAAAAGAAAAAACCGAAAAATCTATGGTAAAGAATTGGAGTATAGATTACTTTCGCAAAAATATTTTTACATTAAGATATCATATTGTAATAGTGAATCACTGCATAATACTTTTGATGGTTATTTTAGAGAACGCGTTAAATCAAATCAATGCTATGATAGCTACTCCCAAGAAAAATTACAAAAAATTAATTTTCGATGGCAGTATTAAACATATAATGTGCACTTCTAAGTATAAGGAATTACATTTATTTAAAGTTTGAAAAAGTAAAGTAAGTAGAGAGAATTTGCGAGTCTGAGTATCGTTTCCCCTTCTGCTTCCGACGAAATTTTTTTATGGTTTCGTTTCCTGTTTTCCTGTATCTCGATTATCAGTTTCCGCTACCCCTTTTCTTCTTCGACGGCATTATCAAAATTGTTTTGAACAGGAAATTAATAAGTATCGAACAGTTCCTCAATAGGCTTCGAACATGTACTAAGCAGGAAATGAACAGCGAAAATGAATATTCCTTGCTATTACATCATTATTAATTACAGAAATTTAGTTAAAAAATTTTCTGCATTGGACTAGGACTTGTATTTGTATCTACCATTCTTTAGACGATTGTTTTACCCAATTATATATGTAATTCATCAAAATCTGACTACGCTTTCAAAGAACTAGATCTGCTCCATAACGCAATTTGTAACATATTAAGACACTTAAAACTGTACTGGTTGGTGGCTTAATTTGTTAAAGCAGCCGCATAAAGAACGGTAGATATCGATTCGAGTCCTGATCAATACCTGTTTAATATTTAATCAGAAGCTGTTTAGAAAAATAATTAAAAACTTTCTGCATTGGACCAGGACTTGAACTTGTATCTACCGTACTCTGAACGGTGCTAAACATAATTGTAAGCATCAAAATCTGATTGCGAATTAAAACAGTTAGATCTGTTCCATAATGTAATTTATGGCATATTAAAAGACTCGAAACTGTACTGCTTGGTGCTTAATTGGTTAAAGCAACTATCTAGAGAACGGTAGATACAGGTTCGAGTCCTGGTCCAATAGAGAAAAGATAGATTTTTATGATATAATGATATGAATATGTAAGAGAGGGCTGGTAATATTTAGGCCTTACATTGGATCGCCAAATTGTTATGATATGGTGTACTTACAATATAATTAATGGTAATGTTAAATAAATAATAACCAGGTAAACCTACCAAAGAAGTCATCCATACCAAAGTTCTTTGAAAAACCACTACTCCATAGAATTGGTATCGGTATAGGTTTACCAACTATCATATCTGGCTTCCAGTTTGGATTTAAGAAGCAATATTCAACAGTACAACAAATAAATAGAACAATAAACAAAATCCTAGCAAGCCTAGAGGGAATTCTGCAGTAATTCTTGACTTAGCACAAGCATTTGATAAGGTGTGGTATTGTGGACGGCTAAGCAGAATTAAAAACTTATTTCCTTGTTCTACGAGTAAGTTATATTACATACTACTGAAATCTTACATTACAGAAAGACCCTTCTAAATGCAATATCACATACTTCAAAATTACCTAATGGAAGCCGGTGTATCTAATCTACACCTCAGATCATACCTCAGAAACCATTATCATAGGTACGCTTCTTGATAATACGGCGATACTACCAACAAGAAGAAATCTTATCCTAGCATCACAATATTGACAAGATCACCTGGATGACATTGAACAATAGACGACTACATGGAAAACCACAATTAGCCTAGCAAAATCTGTCCAGACAACATTCACCATTAAGAAAACAACACGTTCACATGTCTGTACCCAAAATACGCCAATTTATGTTCAGTCTTAGGTAAAATACTTACGATTACGTTTAGATTAAAAACTAATATTACGAAAGCATTAAAATAAGAATACCACGGTGACATCCGAAAAACCTCTTTGCTAAACATATTTTTAAGCAACAAATCTGAATTTATATAGGTAATTTTAAAAAGCATTAAAACCAAACTACAATAAATCAATATGAAATTTCTTAAAATATCATGGTTTATAAATTGCAAATCAAAATTATTGGTAAAAAATTCTGCTATTATATATTATGAAACCTATTTGGACATATGGTGTACAACTTTTGGGCAGTTCCAACTATAAAATATAAAAATCATCCAAAAGTTTTACTCACAACCATCAATGCACCCGGGTATGTTTTCATTCACAATTTATGACGATTTGCCAAGTCTCATGTCTAATTGGCTAGATACGAATACAACCAACGACTACAAGGACATGAGAACAGATTAATTGAAGAAATAAGAAACACTCTTAAAGTTATATGTAGATTGAAGAAACAGTGAACTAAAGAGAACTAAATATTCAAAATTAGGTAGTAATCTCAAACATTCATTGGTATTTAATAGCATTAATGCTGGTTAATTTTCTACTCATGTTACTGCAAATTCATTTAAGTTTGCAGGCTAAGTAAATAAAAAAATATTTTTTAACTACCATTAGTATATTATCATAGCTATTTTTATATTCATTTACGCAGGCATCTAATGGTTACTAAGGATATAGTAAATATTCATTTACATAATGAAGTAATTAATTCTTGGAAGTTGAATATAATATAAAATATTTAAAAGAAAAAATGTTTAAAAGGTGAGAATTGTAAAATTTGTTAGAAATAAAGTACTATTATTGTTATTTAAAAATTCTAAAATTAAAAGAAAAACGATGTTCATAACGAAATATTTATACTTTCAGATACTATCATCCCAGTGAGAGCAATTGATTACATGCAAATTCATGTAAACACGCGAAATTTTGGGATCAATATTCTAAGTAAAACAGCAAAAGAATGTAATGTGTCGCTAGTAATATAGACTATTAAATTTCTGTATTTAATTTTTTTAGTGTAACAATTATTGATATTCCAGTACTGCATGAAAAAAATTAATTCTAATCGTTGCCAAACTTTTATATATGTTTATGAAGCAGTGCCAAGTCGTACTAGTTGTAATTGTTATACTCGTAGCTCGTTTTCCTCCTCAAAAAACATTATTTCCACATCATTAAAGAGATCGTAAAAGTGGTACGGATTCCGAATAAAAAGATATCGGCGTCTGCTGAAACAATGAAATTTATTGCGCTTGACAGAAATACTTGATAAAATATATCAATTCATTACGCCAATTTCGTTAAACAAGAACCGTCTTTATAACGCTTAACGTTCACTAATCAAATTAATGAGGCAATATATCTTTAGTGATCTAAGATATAGTGTATCGTAAAAATTATTTCCTCTGCGTACCGGAACATTATGTACGAGGATTGTTCGAGAAGTATATGGCCCAGCAAGGAAAGTACAACTTTTTTAGATAAAGAAAAATTTTATTTTTTAATATAATCTGCGTACTGAAAGCTCTCATTGTAGGTCTATGAATTCAAGTCCTCAAAATAGTTATTTACAGCAGCAGTCATCTACGAATTGAACGAAAACCTCTTTGAGCCTTACAATAATCATAGGAAACTAAATCTGGGAAATATGGGGAATAAAGCACAAAGTCAAATCCAAATTCGTGAATTTTGGCCATAGCGATCAAAGACTTGTACCTATTTAATAAAATTTTAAGAAAGATTCCGCTGATCTCTGCTTTAGTTCACGTTTCGAATTATTCTTGTACATATATGTATATGCAGCACCGAAGGCACATGTGTATTACACGATTTTCTTATATTCAAATAAACTACTTTTTTGAATTTTTACAAAAATATTAAAGCTACCTTAGTTGCATTCACAAAGGAATTTGGACTTTGAAATCAATTCTCAATTATTATTTATTATGTTTTTGAAAAGACATGGTCAAAAACACCATCCATTGTAGTAATTATGAAAATTATTTTGAAAACTTGAATGTGAAATTAAAGATTCAAATAATATTAAAAAATGTATAAAACTAAATATTTGTAACTTCTCTCTAACTCCTCTAGGACACTAGAAGGCAATTTCTTCAAAGAGATTTTTGCGTTTCATAAGATGAGATTATATTGATCCTCAGGGGCTACTTTGATTTTAGTTTCCATTAATATGTATGTAATTTAATTTAAATGTATTGAACATCCCTCGCTAACTGGTGTGCATGATAACAGTTGATAGTTATATTTATATGCTTACGGTGTATCAATGTATTTCGAGTGAACTGCTGCGAACAAATAATTCCTTCATAATTTATTATTAATTTCTATTTATGCAATATATTCGTTGCTATTAGATTGATATTTATTTGGAAAAGAAAATCGAATGGCAAGTAGAGAAAAAACAAGTATTGTACTTCTGACATATTTTACTCAATCTTCAGAAGTTAATACATCAAAGCAGCTGGAAATATTTATGTGACGCTTACTGAGAAAACGTAATCACGGAGAATGTTAATGGTTTTCTGAATTTAAAGGATTTTCTTTTAATAACGATGCTGTTATTCAAAGTAACGGAATTTTTTCATATGTAAAATCGAAAAATTGCCAGATCGTTGGAAAGTAATCGTAAATTATAGAAGAGAATATATACTTGATTAAGTCATGAAGTTTGTTAAAAAATTAATAAATTTTAACTTAAATAAAAGCACCACAAACTTGAAATCAACTTGATATATAGTGTTATAGATAATCACACTGAACTCATTTAATTTAATTTAATGAGATAATAAAATCGCAAAATTTTTAATTTGATCAAAGTATTGAAGGTTAACTTTAATCACATTGGCCGATTCTTTTTTGATTAGGGACCAAAGTAGCTCTATCGTTTAAAGTTACCCACTTATTTGAATTGTTCTTCAGTATAACTATGGTACTCACATACAAAAAGAAACCGGGTATAAAGTGCCATGAACCTTAAAAATAGCAATTAATGTTATGGCTGTTGGAAGACACGATAGAAGGTGCTTCACTGTCATATAGAGTTCTGCTTGTAACATTTTGTAATAACTTCGAAAGGATGCACATTGGCAACTCAGAAGTTCCATCCACTTTAACTCGTGTTGAAGAAAGAATCATTTTATTGGTGTCGCGGAGAATGCCAAGTCGGGTTTGCCAATAAATATAATGGATTTAATAAGAATGATAAGCAAATGCTATTTAGAACATCGAGGAAGAATTATTAAAAAGTTTGAGACTAATATACCAAGAAAGAACTGGACTCTGAGTGTTTCAAATTTAAATTTTGAATAAAATAACGTCATCCTACGTAATCTAAACTTATTTTGCTTTATAAATCTTTTTTGTGTTCGGTTTCTAAATCCGAGGCACATATACACATACATACACATGTGAGTGTGTGACTGTGTCTGCTAAAAAACATTATTAAAGGAAATCGGAATATTATCACCCATAAAGAGATTCAGAAGAATTAGGCATTGGATCGTTACTTATGTTACTAATAGCAAATAGGTGGATTTCAAGTTTGTTAACCGAAGAACAAAAACAAGTATGGGTAGATTGGAGTCCCACAGGTTACTTATCTACTATTCAGTCCAATTCCAACAATTTTCATATGTTACCGTTAGTTTATATCTAGTGTGTGTTAGAGATTTCCTGATGTTGATGGACTGGAGTTTAACTAGTCACTCATCCATTATACAGTACAGATCTAATAGTTTTCACATGTTACCATTAGATTAGAGTCTAAGTAGTCGCTGGAATTCAACTTGTCATTCGTGTTATCGTTAGTTAGAAGCAGACTTACACTTTCTGCAGAATGTAGACTAGAGATTTCCTAACGGTCATTAAGTTTTTGGTTACATTTTGATGACTTTCTAAAAATAAACACTGTGTTTTTTGTGTAAAGAGAATTACTTTGAGATCTAATAAATTTACAATAAAATTTTGCAAACTTTTCGGACTAAAATTTTTCAGAACAACCTTCGTATATTTATTGATAATATAGTTTAAATAGTAGTATGACATTCATTCGCTTTCAAAATAAAAAAACTTTCAGAAGTAATGTCTTTCATTAAAGTTATTTCAAATATGCTTTCTAAAAACGATCAATATTTCTGTGCAACTAAATTATGCTGTATAGAGTTACATAAGGAAGTTTATTACTAATACGAAGATAAACTAAACACAACATGTATTGATTAAAAAGCTTTCGATTATCACTTATTCATATATTGTTATATGGACAAAGGTATTTTTAGTATTTTAAACATATATTAAAAGGAACGTTTTATTACTTCCCTTTCTGTTGAATAAAAATAAAAAAAAACTAAATACAAAGAAAAGATTTGATTTGAATATCAAATATAATCTCAAATATTAATCTTGACATTTTTATTAGAAGGAAAATATTTCACCAGCTTCGTCATTTGTATGTTTCATGTTTTCCTAAACAGTGTACAGAAAAATTATTTTACTACGAGGGATCGTTTTTATATTCGCGGAATGGGGGACAAGGGGTGGAAATAAAAAAACCAAATTATTTTTCTTTTTCAATATATTCACCTGCAAGACGGATACATTTTTCACATCTTTCAATTAATTTATTTATACCCTCATAAAAAAATGATTTCTCTTTATCTGCAAAATACGCCGAAACTGCCTCCTTGACTTCATCATCGGCAGTAAATTTTTTACCCCGCAGCTCTTTTTTCATTTTCGGAAACAGGTAATAATCACTCGGGGCTGTAGGGTGGGTGATTCACAATTTCGAAGCCCACCTTATGCAGGGCAGCTAACGCAACGCGGCTCTTGTGGAAGGGCGCGTTATCGTGCAAAAGCAAAACACCTTTTGTCAATTTTCCCCGTCTTTTCTCTTTAATGGCTTCTTTTAGTCGCTCTAATATTGAAACGTAATATTCTCCGGTTATAGAAACACCTTTATCTTTATAATCAATCAACAATATTCCTTCCGAGTCCCAAAATACCGTTGCCATGAGTTTCCCAGCTGATTGTGACACTTTAAATTTCTTGGGAGGTGCTGTGCCCTTTTTATGCCACTGCATGGAGTCTTGTTTGGACTCAGGTTCATAATGATGAACCCAAGTTTCGTCTCCAGTAACAATTCCACTCAATACACCATCCTTGTCTTCATTACAGAGGTCCAAAAATGCACGCGAACACTCTACGCGCTGTTGTTTTTGCGGCGCCGTGAGCATTCTCGGCACTCATCTTGCGCTGACCTAAGACATGCCGAGATCATCGTGTAGGATATTAAAAATTGTTGTATCGGATACTCCAACCATTTCTGCGAGTTGTTTCTTCTTTAGTCGAGCATCTTCGAGTACAATTTGTTCAACTTTTTGGATAAGTGCTGGCGTGGTCACCTCAATGCTCCTGCCCGGCCTCGGGTCGTCTTCAAGGGATTCCCTTCCTTGTTTAAATAAACTATGCCACTTGTACACCATGGTTTTGCCTGGACAAGAGTCGCCGTAAACCAATGACATCTTGGTTGCTATGGTCGCGACTGATTTTCCTTGCCTGGTAAGGAACTTTATAACGGCACGATATTCGATTTTTTCCATATTTCACTTTTCACTCCTGATTATGTTACTTGGTTGACGATAGCTCAAAGACTAACTGTCTAATAACAATGAAACTTCGTATTTATACTAATAATAAGTCGCTTCACAGGCCACGCCCCCAATTCGCCTACTCACTCCTCTACAACCCGCTCATTCCGCGAATATAAAAACGCTCCCTCGTAGATAGGCTTCCTTTAAATCGTGTTGCTTAGTAATTCTATCCAGCCCTGCTGTAGTTTCCGAAGGGACTAATATTAATTTAACCATGAATGATATAAATTATTTAATGTACATTTGTTAACTTAACATTTAAACGCAGTTTCAAATTTATAATTTGAAATTGATAAAAATTTTTTAATATTAATTATTGAATCCATTGCCAAATTCTGTCGTATTTTTTAAACAAAACAAATATGAACTTGGAATGTATTCATAAAAAAATTCAATGCTTCTTGCGATAGCCTTTTACCTTTTAATCTTCAAAGCAACTGACTAATATTCTCTTTACTGGAATTGCTTGAAGTTAAAACACTCAAATCCATTTCAATATGAACTTGGAATGTATTCATAAAAAAATGCAATGCTTCTTGCGATAGCCGTTTACCTTTTAATCTTCAAAGCAACTGACTAATATTCTCTTTACTGGATATGTTTGAAGTTAAAACACTCAAATCCATTTAACGTCATATGGGATAGAAATTCAAAAAGGTCTGCAATGATTAAAAAAACTAAAAATATGAAGACTACATATCTGGTGGGTATCCGAAAACGTTCTTTGGTTGACTTAAAGACGTATGGTTGGAGTGAGTGGGGTTATCATACCTAAAAGCAAGTTATTTCTTTCTGGCCAAAACCGATCGTTTTTAGTTGGCAATACATATCGAAATTAATAACCTCTTCTACTTATAAAATATCATAAAAACGATACCTTGTGTATCCTGTTAAATGCATATTATTCCATTTCTTTAATACAAATTCAGCTTTGCAGATGTTAGAGCTGATAGAGTGTTTTTTATATCTTCTTAGTTACATACTTTTATTCCGGACAATACATCAGCATTTTTTATTTCTTTTCAAATTCACTAGGTCTTATCTTTTAGCACTGTAATTTAGAGATTAGTACTTTTAAATTATGTAGCCAAACTATGATAATTTATGATTATTATTGTAATCTTTCTTTCAGAGATATAAAATCCAAATTGTTCACATGCCCAAATTATAACTTCTGTAGAGTACTTCTTGTAAATTTTGGATAATGTTCTTGAGGCATACAATATTATTTCTTGCATCTTATTGTTACCAAAAATAGCTTGTTAATATCTAGATATTTCGATAGAGACTGTATATATACTTTATAACTTACAAGATTACTGTAATGGAACTGTCTCTTATGTTTTACAATGAAACTCACCCAGAATTGTAATAATTCATACAATATTCATTTGCAATATTTAGGAAGAAATCTTAAACTGTGAGTATGTATAAGAGTTGTAGAATGCAATTAATTAAACATTTTTCAAGCGTCATTGACATGGAATACGAATTTTGTACTAATTTTTATTGCTATTATTTAAACTGAATTCAGTTTTCTTAAACTTCTCAAATCATTTTTGACCATTGCATATATATTGTATACAAGGTTCACTTTAAAAACACTACACAAGCTTTACGTTGTAACTAATGCATTTTTTACATTTTAGATTTCATACTATTAATAATGTCTTGAATGAATTTTATTTATTTTTTCGGTTTGGAGACAGCACGCATTGATGGTTGTATTATCATTATTAGTTTCGCGTATAAGGGCAGGCAACTTTGACTCCACCAAAAGAATTTCTTAGAAACAATGAATTTTCCGGAAACAAAAATGCGACAAAATTTGCTAATTATTAGTTACTGCAAATTTGTTGTGATCTAAAGTTTTATATTTCTTCGATCTTTCCTTATTCTAAATTTACTTAGCATTTAAGTTTATAGTCCATATTATAAATTTAATTTAAATATGGTAATTTGGCTGCTTCTATTAATTTTCTTAATTTCAGTTATGATACTAGAAATGTTTCGAATACAACTGTTATATATTTTTTTAATAAAGTCCTTATTAAGAGATAATATTAACTTTACCTTAGTGAATCCTAAGTGTTCTTCTATGTATTACTATTCCCAAAGATATAATATGTATAAGAGAAATAATAATAGGAAATATTATTATTATTAAGTATTATCAACCACAAAAGATATTTCATTAAATTTATCATATACAAATATCAATATGTAAACAGAAACATAAGCACGATTTGTAAAAAGATAAGAGATAAATGAATTATTGGAATAATATAATCATTCTAGAACAGTGCTTTTGTAATTTCAAACTTCTCGATTTAAATTAACATTGTTTTAAGAAACTTAATAGGATCCCGATAAATTACAAGTAACAGAAAAGGGAACAAAAGAACCAATTCCGAGGGGAATTAGAAAAATTTTCTACCTAACGATGAAACAAAAGACCTATGATTTTTTTTTGACAATGTTATCTTCCAACGTAATCTTTCTTAACTTCCACGCATTCGCACCATCTGTCATACAACGACTTTATTTCATTCGAAAAAAATGAATTCTGTTGGTCTTCAAAATAGGCATCGAATTTTGCTTTTACTTAATTGTTTTCGGCAAAACAGAGGGGCTTTTTCAAATTTCTAAATAAAAAGAAGATAGATGGAGTCAAATCCGGTGGGCGGTCCAGTTCAAAGGAGTTACACTCGCAGAGGATAGGTTAAACTTTGGAACTGTTTTGTAAGTTCGTGTTGTCTTGTGACCTCGCAACATTGACACGAAGAAAGACTACTATGTAACTCAAAACCTGGACGTTTTTGGTCAATAGCCATGCATATACTTGTTAGCGTATTACCGTAGATATCTGCTATACCTGTAGCCCCTTCTGCATATATTCAGCAAGAGTGACTCCTGCTTGGTCCCAAAAGACGATGGCTGTAGGCTTTCCAGCTGAAAATTGTATGAGGACCTATTTTATATGTAGAGAGCTGTTATGGACCTATTTCATCGACTCTAATTTTATTTTTGAATTATCCAAATCTTACTGCCTATCACTATATAAATGAAAAAGCCGTCATCTACATCCAACAGCCAAATTGTTTCGAGAAACTTGTTGCCTAAGCAGTTGATCCCAGAATCCACCATGCTGAAACTTTACTCACGTCTAGCTTATCATGTAAGAACTGTTATTTAATTAATTGGGCCACATATATTTAGTACTTTAACAATGGTAGAAATTCTTCGACGATCTTAGAGAGTCATTATTTCTAGTTTCATGCAAACAATAGCAATGTTTGCGTCCGAATATCTTCCGCTTATTGGGTCATCTTCAATAGAATCACAACCCCACCGAAGCTGTTTTAATCAATATCTTACTTTAAAATATAACGGAGCCTCGTCCCCATTTATTGAAATTATTCGTTCGTGAATAGTTTTAGGAAAATGATGTGCTTTAATCAAAAATCTGGTGACACTAAGGTGCTATGGAGCCAAAATTAATTTTCTGTTACAAAACACTTTTTAAAGCACAAAATGATGAATGAATTGATGTTAAGTTTGGTACATAAGGAGGAAATTGTTACTATTGAACGATACTAAGCACTTAATTGCTTCTGGTTAGGTAGATTTCTTTCTAGTACCTCTCGTGTTAGATAAGTTTAGCTTCTTTTTTATCTTTTAATATCGAAGAAGAAACTACAAAAAGGGAGGTCGAAGAAAACTGGAAGCATTAATGTAATTTTTAATGGAGGTTGTGGTTAATTGAATTAATCAAAAAAGGTAAATAAAATCCCCTACCAATCAATGTTCGTATTCTGTATACGTATTTCGACAACTAAGTTATCATCATTAGAAGATAATTAATCACAGCGTCGCACCTGTATCCGCGGTAAAATTCATACAGAGTAACTCCGCGTTAATCTAACAGATGTACTAAAAAAGAAAATGAAGGTCTATTAAAATATTAAATTCTCATTCTTTCTACTTTATCCAAGTAGAGCTACATCTTTTAGGGGAAAAGGAAATGTTTTACATTCTGATTTGTCAAAAATTGAAGAGGTCCATTTCTAGAACAACGGGTAAAATAATATGACCTATATTGGAAGTTGTTCATCTCACAAAAAGATTTAGAAAAAAAAAATAGAAAGTAAATTTTCAAGTAAACTAACCAATTTAAAGTCAATATTTAGATTAGCTAACGAGATTAAGCTTAGATCAAGCAAAGGTAATGGAAACGCATTTTTTAAAGGAATATATGTATATGTTTAGAATTAAGTTCATTTTTAAGAATAGAAAGTATAGTATTGGAAAATTATAGGAAATAGAAAAACATTAAGATTTTGAAGAAAACATACTACTCAAATTAATGTTGCTGTAATATACCTATAGTTGGCGCTAACTTCGGATATTAAAATTAATTAAAAAACCGGCGTAAATATAAATACAAAATACCATATTAGTTGTTTTGATTCCATAAAGATATATATTAAAAAGGAATAATCGTGTACTACTGCTATGATCTATTGTCACAAATATTGTGTAGTTATCGAAATATTAATGTAAATGATCAAAACTCTTATTTGGTTGAATATAAATACATATATACTACAACAGAGTTTGTATTGCATTTGTAGTAAATATACATGTGTGTGTTCAAGTATGTCTAATGTTAAATAACGAATAAAAATGTTCAACATCTGTATATGTAAAATACGTACTTTCTCTACGTTTACTGGTACCCAAAACAGCAGCAACAGCTGCCATAATATCCCCGAAACAACCAATTTTTACTAAGGAAATGCACTCGTTTCGCTCGCAAAATTATGTACGTGACGAAAGTCGAAAAACGCGCACAAAAACAAAAACACCAATTTAAAATGTACACATGTATACGGCAGAACGTAAATCGGCTTTTTCGCTTTTATATGATGCGATGTATAACGGTAACGCGTGTGTAATGTCTCGTAGTTACGCCACAAACGTGAGAGCGAACTCCCGGCTTGTTCTCCTGCCAAAATTCATACGGACGTACGGATCGTCGAGGACGATGAGTTGGTTGCTGTTGTCGACATTATTGACGCTTCTCAGTGATGCAAATAAGACTTTAAAACCATCCTATTTATAAATGGATACGTAAAAATAAAGTCAATTCTTTCCACGGTGAGATAAACGTATGTACATGCGACGGAACACATACCGGGGTCTGATTTTACTTTTTATAGTTACGTATCATTCTTTGTCTGACGTTATGTTATCACGTAGACATGTTCCTAATTGTTTACAGACAGCGGTATTCCAAAATAACTAAATCAACGAAGGAGAATGTAAAATCGTGCGTGTAAATAATTTAATTTCCTTTTTTGAAACCTTTAGCAACACTTTTTTCTTTATTACATAATTTTGCATTTTGCCTTGTAAGTCATTTATTTTTATGATATTCAGAGTGAGGAATATGGTCGGCGCACCATAGACGTGCGCTTGACAGTAGGTAAATAACATAAAATGGTATAGTTTGTGCAGTATAATTTATGAAACGTGGAATATCCTTTTAAGTAGCGTTCTCTGTGTAATCACAAACATGATAAGATCGGTTAAATATTCGAAACATCAGATATGTTTTCACAGTTATTTCAGCAAATCGAGTTCGCCGTGAGGAAAAAATATTCTTAAATGAAGAGAACGAACGTTCGAAATCTAGTGATGTAATATTTACACAAAGAAATATTTGTTAATTTTTAACGGATCTGTGCACTCATTATCACTACAAATTAGTTTTAATGTTGTTAAAACTAACCTCTACAACACATATTTTGTCGTCGTTAGTAGCATGTAGCTGTGCTTGTACGTACAGCATCCACTACTTCCATTGACTCCACTCATGACAACGAAGAATTATGTAATTTATCAATTGCTTCAATTACGTCTTTGGAATCGTCAGAAATTATTTGTAAATCTGCTTTAGCTTCAACATCTTGGAAATTCTTTTAACTTTCCTTGATGGCAGTTGCTTCTTTATTATCAAATCGTAAAACAACGGACTTAATTTTTTTGAAATACAGAAAGCAATAAAATGCTGCCTTTAATCATGCTCCCCAGGGTGTAATATCGATTGTGGTGGTTTCAGAATATCGGATTGTCTATAGAATTCTCGAATATGTTTAGGGGATTTGAAGAACACTGCTTTTGTGTGCGCTATCAAACCATTTACTCCTGGATAACAGCATCGACTCGTTTCTACCACATGATGTAAGGCATAGATTTTACTGTAGTAATATTTAAGAGACCGACCTACAGAACGCATAGTTGCGGCACTATCAGTCATAAATATTAAGAGCCGACCTCAAAAACTCGAATTTTTCCAATGTATTTAATACTACTTATGAAATGATTTCGACAGAACATTCTTATACTCTTCTGAAAGCTATTAAGATTGAAGATGATGGTTTAAGTAGTTCTACTGTACGAACTACGACATTAACAATAGAAGTATTTTACAATCTGTCTCGTCCATATACATATATTCAAAGTTTTTTTTATTTTTCAATTCAGATTTATTTCTATTTGTACATCATTTCGTCATATCTTCGTTCCCTAGATAATTTATGATTCGCCTATATATTCTAGAATGAGTAAAATTATTTGTTATCTAATAAACGAAACTGTGGATTGCACAGAATCAGTGTTGAACATAAATCGAATTGAAATTGTTCATTTGATCGTAGATCAGTTTTTTTTTATTGTGGTGCCCACTATCCACGTGTTTTTGGTAGTCATATTTCATCCATCACATGAACACAGTCTATCGCAAAGTATCCTATATTCGTATACAGTATATTAAATCAGGAAATTTAGAAATAAATTTATTGTGTTAAATAAGTATCGTTCCTTCGATCTACGTAACCTCGACATAATTCTATACAACATACAAACCTCCGCAATATAAGTGAACACTTCCGAATGAAGACGTACACTGAGTGCAAATTTTTTATGTAATCTCTCTAGACCTATAAACAATGATGGATAGTAATGATTTTCAAATGTCAAGTTGTGTCAACTTTTGCATATATTTTGACAAAGTGGTGTTGATACTAAAAGATTTTTGTAGTCTTGATAGCAGTTTGAATACTAAAAAATTATAAATATGTACTCAACACATAAAGAGACAAGTGTTACGAAATTTTTAATTAAAAAGGGAAATAACCAAAAATTATCCATGAACAGGCGATTGCTTTATATGCCATGAATGCTCTCTATTATATTATCAAGTAAAATTCTGGTCGAAGGAATTTCGTGGGATTCCATTGGATTCAAAATCTTCTCACTCCAGACAAAAGTACAAGAAACAGCAAAAAAAATTGATGGCTAGATATCAGCAGATCTGCTCTTGCAGGTGACGTTCCGATATCGGAAAGAACAGTTGAAAATTTTGCATAAAGATTTAGGGATGACAAATTGTAAATAAGATAGAGTCTAAGAGTCTTCAAACTAGAACACAAATTTGATGAACAAGAAATCAAGAAGATTTGGATGCAGTAACAAAACCGAGGTTTTGTCACTGCATCCACGTTTCTTCGAAAAGTCAATGTCGCGAGTACACAGAAAGCCTTCGCTACTAAAGAAAGTAGAAACGCAGTGTTCAATGGGATTAAGATTTAAGGTAACGGTTTTTTAGTTGATGTCTGAGTACCTGAAAAAGTGTAATATTGCCGGTGATATTTATAAAAAGACTACTTAAAGTCTTAAAACTGCCATCCGAGTGAAAATAACATAAAAAAATAGACTTGATACGTTGTTACTTAAAAATAAGATTCCCTCTGACCTTTTACCACAAACCGTTTTATTAACTTTTAAAAGATGTGACATACGTACTTTATAATCTCTCTCTTTAAATAATATTCATGAAACACGATATATTTTTCCTCTAACAAGGTAGAATACCCCTAAGGTTTGCCCTAGGTTTTCATGTATTTATATTTTAACCAAATACTAACTTTTTTCGTCATTGAATTCCACCAGAAGAACCGCATTCTATTTATAAATTACTTTCTAAAATACAAAGAAAAAAATTGTCTGGGATAATATTTAAACATCGATCTTTCGTATATTTTTCGTATGGAAAGAAAATGTCATTATTTTGATAACATTCGAGCATCTTATGTGTGCTGTAATCCTTCAAGTTCGTTCTATACGGTATAATTACATTACATTGTGTAATAAAATATTTGAACGTCTACACGATTATAGTAAATATGCTCAAGACATTGATATTTTGTTTATTTAGTAACACACAAAAAATGTATGAAAAAGATCGATGTTTAAATCTCACTCTATACACTTCTTCAACGTTTTAGAAAAAGTTTTTCAAATAGCATTTACATTGCTAAATTGAATAATAATACTTTTCCAAGAGAATATCGAAAAAAAACGAACAGGTGGTTGAAATAAGAAAGCTCTTTAAGATGAATCAGTTCATCTTAAAGAATACATATGTATGTAAAGGTGTTTCAAATTTCGCGTTTTTTTTAAAGAATAAATAAAACACATAATTTGCATTCACTTTCAAAAACCCTTTATTGGTAATTGAAGTATCAGTTATGACATTTATATGCGAAAAATAATATCTGCCAAATGGCCTCCTCCTGCAGCTCCACAGACGTCCACTCTTTTGTTAAAATTTTCAATGACATTTTGGCATAATTGAGACATAATTCTCACTAATAACACGAATAATTTCATCTTTCAAAGCAGAACTTGATTGTGGATTGTTTTCATAAACCTTACTTTTCACATAACCCCAAAGAAAATAGTCTAACGGTGTCAAATCACAAGATCTTGGTGGCCAATTAACATTGCCGTTTCTTGAGATTACACGTCCAGGAAATTTTTCTCTCAATAAATCATTGATTCGTGTGCAAAGTGAGGTGTAGCGCCATCCTGTTGAAACCACATATCCTCTAGACCAATATTCATTAATTCCGGGCACAAAAATTCGGTTATCATCCCACGATATCGATCATTATTGACAGTTACAGCTTCACCAGCAGCATTTTCAAAGAAGTAAGGTCCAATTTCACCACCTAACCATAATTCACATCAAATAGTAATACGTTTAGGATGTATAGGTTTCTCATGAATAATTCGTGGATTTTCTCACCCCAGATGCGTCAATTTTGTTCATTAACATAGCCATTAAGTTCAAAATGTGTCTTGAGAAAAATCAGCTGGTTGTTCATTGTTGAAATTGACAAATAAAAGACGTTTTAAATGGTCTAATTGCTTCAGTTCCTGTGTTATTTGAACCTTATATGCCTTCATAGCTAAATCCTTGTGTAAAATACGTCATGTTGTTGCTCCACTAAGTCCAAGTTGTTGTGAACGTCGTCTAATGGACATTTCAGGATCTTCAGCAACACTTTCACGAACCAAACAAATATTTTTTTGTGAACGACCACTACGACTGTATTTTGCACTTTTTTGATCTTCCACGGAACCGGTCTCGAAATATTTTAATAATTCGACCAATAGTGCTTTCAGATGGACGACTATGCAAACCATAAAATTCACGTAATTTTCTAAAACTCTTTTCGCAAAATGCTGATTTTCATAAAATAATTCAACAATTTGAACGCGTTGTTGTACCGTGTACGAAGCCATTTTTATAAATGTCATACATCACACTTTTTAAATGCCCACATACCCAGACAAATTCAATGCGCCATCTATATTTTATTTATTCTTAAAACAACCGCGCAATTTGAAACAGCCTTTACATACATACATACATACATTAACATATAATAAAAATTTTTATGAAAGTTAATTTGCCAAATTAACATATTTTAAATATAAATCTTGTAAAGAAAGAATCTTTTAAAATTAGAAAGTTAAAATTAATTTTGCTGTTATTACGTCCTTGCTAAATATCATCCAGCACCAAATTTGAAACATGAAGGTAAAAAAGTAGATCATTCTTGCATTAAAATGTGCGCATGATTTTCTTCCTAAAGAAAATTTTTTGGAAATATACATATGTATATACGTGCTCCGAAAAAAGCACCCGGTATCGACCTCATTACTGGGCAAATACTAAAAGAACTTTCTAGAAAATATTTAGTAAAACTTACTAATCTTATCAACGTATCATTCCGCCTGAAGTATATACCTCAATTGGGGAAATTTGAAGAAGATTTCAAATTCGATCCGGTTTTAATCTCTGATGCAGTTTAATAGATATGAAATTTTGTTTACATTTTTTTTGTCTTTTGAGTTTCTATTCGTTTTAGATAATCATTTAGTAGGTCATTTCATCCTTGATGACATATTAACTGGTAAAAGATATTTGGAGCTACTAACAAACAAATCGTGAATTCTGACAACATGCAAGCCTATAACACTTGTGACGTGACATTTTTTGAGAGAAAACTTTAATGAGAGAATGGTTACCTTCCTTGACTTTTGATTTATGGGGTATTACTAAAAATGATGTATTTAATTTTGAACGGCCAGGAACTTGGTAATTTTGGAACAATGAGTGTTGGATGTGCTAAGATCATTAGAAGAAAACACACTTCGTAGAGTTTGTAACTATGTTAAAATAAGGTGTGAAAAGTGTGTGGAACAGCATGGTCATATTTAACAGTTTATTTAAGTGAATCCTAACTTTTAATACTCTTTTTTTACTTTTTGCTTTTATGATTTTTCTTATCCTTCATTATTTTACAGTATTAACATATTTTGCTTCCATTTTTCATTGATGTTTAGTTTCATATGTACTAATTTCATATTAGCGATTAAATTACTTTCTGCTAATATAATAATAATAATAATAATAATAATGTATAATAATATACAATTGGAAAGTTTTTTTTAAAAACTAATCAAAATCCAATACGGCTGCTGCTAGCTTGAAAACAAATAACAATTGGGGGTTTCAATTTGCACAAAAAAATGTCGTAAAAAGTGTCTCAACAACTCACAATTTTAGAAGGGGTCACATTAGGTGTTATCGAATTATCGAGGGGAATTTAAATCAGAAAAATTTGCTTTTTTTCAAATTATCTTAAAATAAAGCCAAAACGCACACCCAGTGTGCGTAATTTTCCAGATGCGACACTGTTTAATTATCTGCTGATGATGACAACTTAGTTGTCGAAATACGTATACAGAATACGAAAATTAATGTGGAAAGGGGTTACATATCAACCTTCAGTGATTAAGTTAACCAACCACAGGCTCCATCGAAATTACCTTAATTTCCCATTTAACCGTTGCTCTACGTCTTCTAATAACTGAGATATTAAGTTGAGTACCGAAATGTAGACACTCAGTATAACAAAAGTAGGGATTTGAACTACTGACTTATTGCCTATATCTTCTATTTCTGCGTATTAATAATGGTAAATAATAGAATAACCACGTCTACTCATATGTAGTTGAAAGATACCTGAGATAGTATTTTATTTGGTTGAATAGTTACATGATAGTTCTATCACACTAGAAATTATAATTAAACTTGCATGTACATACATTAAGAACAGTTACCTGAAGAACATTATCCTATTTCGGATGTTCAATATAAAACCGTTTGAAGAATAATCTGTTACGAGACAAGTACGTGAACTTGATAAATAATACAAAAGCAATGTTTCTTGGAACAAAGGACTTATTTAATAGACGAAGGCGGAAATGCATTTAAGTTACTTAATAACTTCCCTGGCGTTTTATAAATGAAAAAAATAATATTCTAAAATGGATAGACGAAGCAAGTTTACAGCATTGGACCTAAAAACAAGCAGAGCGATGAAATTCTTGATTACAAAAAATTGTATTTTAAATTATTCAACGAGCAGCTTTAGTGAATTTTATAGTAGACATAAGACTATAAATGATAAATATTAGAATATGTGAAACCAAGTATGTTATTGAGAGACATACTTTTTCTCGGTAGAACCAACACATATTAGATTATACAATCAGTCTGCAATAACAAAAGAATAGAAAATGTTATTTTACCATACATTTACCAGACTAAAATATGTAAATGTACATCAAAGCATAAAAATAACGTGGACAAATATGTTTATTTTTATACTAAATATTGAATTGATTATGACTTTTCTTGGTGAAAATTCATATTGATAACTAATATTAATAAATACGATAACAGATTGTTACGATTTTGACATATTTTATATTTTATCTTTTTAATTATTGAACATAACAGTTGTTTGTTTTAAATACACCAAAACAAAAAAGTTTTTGTTTAATGAACCACTAAACAGTTTATTAAACAAAAACATTTCCTTTTGGCATAAGCATTAATTCAATATGTACCATTGACGATATTGACAATCGACAAAATGAGTACACTTAAATTAATTTACTGTGAATAGGTGTTTTCTGTTAATCTAATAATTCAGAGTGAAGCGGTTTAAAGTGAATAGACATACATATACACTAATCCCCTATATGGGGTGGGGGACAGTTGGCTGAGCAACGCCAACAGATTAAGACGTTCTTTATATAATAGTTTCTAAAATCAATAATATAAAATCTTTTGTAGTGTAGTTCTATGAAATAATACGAGGATAGTTTGACAAGTAGTGAGAATGGCACATAGGTGGCGCTCTAATTGGTAAAACAAATGCACTGTAATTTAGGTTGGCTATTTATATGTTTACATTCTGATATTTAGATAAATCGGTTAATTAGTTTATTTTTGACAGCTGCTTGAAAAAGAAGCAACACGTCGTTTTGTTAAAATGGAAAAAGCAGAGTATTGTGCAGTGATTAAATACTTCGTAATTAGGGGTATGAAAGCTACCGAAATAAAAGATGAGTTATGGGAAACATTAGGTGAATCTCCATCCATCATCCGCCACAATAAGTAGATGGGTAAATGAATTTAAACGTGGTAGAACAAGCTGTGTTGATGAAGCGCGCTCCGGAGCTTCCAAAATTGTGACTTCTAAGGAAATGATTATAAAAATCCATAATATTATTACGCAAGATCGACGACCCAAAGTGAGAGAGATAGCAGCCATGGTAAACATTTCAACAAAACGCGTACACCACATTTTAACGAAAGAATTGGACCTTTTCAAGCTTTCGGCAAGATGGGTGCCGCGATTTCTTACGACTGATCAAAAGTTCACTCGTTTGCGCATTTCCAATGAGTGTTTGGGCCTTTATAAGCGGAATCCGGTTGATTTTTGTAGGCGATTTGTTTCTTGCGATGAAACTTGGAAACACTACAGTACACCCGAAAGTAAACAACAGTCGAAACAATGGTTAGAACGTGGTTCTGCACCTCCATAGAAAGCGAAAACCACTTTATCGACAAACAAGGTGATGGCATCAATTTTTTGGGATTCAGAGGGCATTCTGCTCATTGATTAGCTTCAGAAAGGTGCCACAATAAACGGACAATATTATGCAGAACTTCTACAAAAATTAAATGTTGAGATTTGTGCTAAACGGCCAGGAATGGCAAAGAAAAAGATTCTGTTTCACCAAGACAACGCTCCCTCGCATACCAGCACAGTTGCGATGTCCAAAATCAACGAGTTGCATTTCCAATTAGTACCGCATGCGCCTTATTCGCCGGATCTAACCCCTTCCGACTTTCACCTTTTCCAAAATTGAAAACGGCACTAGGTGGAAAGAAATGTTCGTCTAACGTCGAGCTTTCATCTTCGTAAATGAGTATTTTGCAAGCCTTCCGGAATCGCATTTTAGAGATGGCATAAGGCCATTGGAGCACCGTTGGAATAAATGTATTGCTCTTTTAGGAGAATATATTGAAAAATAAAAATTATTTTGAATTTAAAAAATTCGTTTTTCTTTTCCATTCTCACTACTTGTCAAACTACCTTCGTAATTCAATATGTATCATTGACGATATTGACGATCGACAAACTGAGTACACTTAAATTCATTTACTACGAATAGGTGTTTTCTGTTAATTTAATAATTCAGAGTGAAGCGGTTTAAAGTGAATAGACATACACTAACCCCCTATATGGGGTGGGGGAAAAGTGGAGTGATGTGGCGCGGGACAGTTGGTTGAGCAACGCCAACAGATTAAGACGTTCTTTATATAATAGTTTCTAAAATCAACAATATAAAATCTTGTGTAGTATAGTTCTATGAAATAATATATATGAGTGTATCCATTGTGAAGCTAATAAATACAAAGGAGAAAGAAAATAGTGAGAAAGCATTTATTTGTATTCCTGAGAATCTCACGGAAGAGTCTATTGCATATGGCGCCCAACGTGGGGCTAATAAATATAAAAGAGAAAGAAAATACTGACAAAGCGTTTATTTGTATTCCTAAGAACCCCACGAAAGAGTCTATTGCAAGAGTCTACTTAAAAATACCCAATACACAAGCATAGTTAACGGAGCTAGAGTGCTGACGATGTTTAGGGAACTGGTGGTTATTACAATATCGCCAAAAGTTTAATGTGGGTAAAAATACTATCTAGAATTAAGCAGATATGGGTTAATGAAGCAAATTAACAAGAAATGTTGGATCAGGAAGACCAGAGATTACTACAGCGGATAGTGATGCAGCACTCATTAAATGCCTTCGAGATAATCCCTTTTCAACCGCCGCAGCAGCAATAGAAGAAACTGCATTTTTTGCGGTGCATAGAACAGCGCTTCGTCCAAATAAAAATTCTATAAGACACTATTCTGCTCCTGTAAAAAGGTTTCTAACTTAAGTCTATTAATATTAACAACGTCTGGAATTTACAATAGAATATCTTAATATGGACAATAATTTTTGGGAAGTATTATCTTTTCATAATGGCCGATTAAGGTTATATAGGTTTCGCAAGACAAACAAGTTTTCACACGAATACGTTCACGAATTACATAGAAGTGGACGCTTTTCTGCAACTGTTTGGGCTTTGATCAGCATTCAAGGATCAGAGATTTTCTGGAAATAGATGAACGAATTATAGGAAAGAAAGAGTTACAGTATCATATTAGATAATATAATGCCACCTTCTGTAACATAAATATTTCCTGAAAATTTTAGTCTTCAATAAGACAACAATCCTATTCATACTTCACATGTTACAGAATGGCTTGAAGAAAACGAAGTGACTACATTACAATGACCGGCAAACAGTGCCGAAATGAACCCCCATCGAGAATTTGACAAAGTGAATTACTGACAAACGTATGTTACAACATAGTGGTTCATACATAAAAACCAAAAGAATTCCTTTATCCCTAAACATTTAATTAATAATAATATATCAAATTATTAATATGAAATATGGCATATAGAAAACAAATGACAAAGAATTTGTTAGAATATTTAGAGATTGATTGATTTAAAAATTAAACAGAGGTAGACTATTCACAATGTATGTTAAAATTTAATTTACGCCACACATCTGAGGAAGCCACTGTTTGTCAAAACAATTATGTTGAAAAATAAAATATGTGAAATTTGTAATAATCTAGGTTTTATTTATTAACTTTTATTGTTTCAGGTACTTAAAAAAGTTGAGACATAAACATTATGAACCAGTCGTATAAACATTATGAACCAACGGTCTGTTGGCTGTTGGCACTCGTGTTTCTGAGCATAAGCGTTGTACTAGGTTGCTGCGCGAAGCTGGTTCTGCACTTGCCGAGTATAGGCTGGAAACCGAGCACCATATCAAATTTAATTCTACCAAGACCCTATCCCATACTAACCATTACTATGGTCGCAAAATCCGTGAATCTATAGAGATTTCTAGGCACCCCCAAAAACCTTAACCGTGATAATGGCTACCCCTTACACAACGCCTGGCAACTCTGCATCTCCAGACAACCCAACCGCAACAGTAACGCTCCATTGAACAATGACCCATTACCCTTATATAAACCCATCCACCATCGACTTACACCAGTTTCAGTGCGACAGACAGTAGCAGTAGTTGAGCCCTGAAGATGTCCCATAGTGGGTACGAAACGTCGGTAGTTATACTAGTAACGCGATTCCAGTCCGAAAGCCCAGAAGAAGATATTATGAACCAGATTGTTTACTTACACGAATTACACGAATATTAATTTAGATTTAAATTATTAAACTTTTATTATTTTATTTTTGTCCACCTATGCATAAAGCCCTAAATAATATTAACATAAAATTCATCTCGGTCAAAGACTTTATTATTTTAAGTATTTAGAATTAATTTTCTTGTCCATATCACACATTAAGAAGTAGAAATTTATTTTCTACTTCGGAATTACATCGGAGTCTAAAAATTAAGAATTACTATTGAGTACGTCCGTGTAATTAAAAATAAATCGAAAATTTTTCAATTCAGCCTTGGAGTATATTCTCGAAAATTTACCGTTCATTACCGTATATATAGATTTAATTTATATTGCAACTAAATTAGAATCAAAATATTTCTTTTCGACGTTATACTTATGTCTTCATCAGTATATAATAAAATTAACATGTATGGTGAAGGGCTCCCAAATTTATTACTAAACTATAATTTAAGCTTTTGATGATACATACTTATTTAAAATATGGTTTATTTAAAATATATTTCATACAACTTGTAATTTGCGGTCCGCGATTTAGCTTGAACAAGATTTTTAAAATATGTTATTTTCTCATTTCCATATGCAAATATAAATTAAAATACCCTTATTGTAATGACAGTTAAAATACTATCTACGTATTTTGATATCCAAAATTGTTATCTTCAATAAGAAAGAAAACCATTCAAAACCTTGAAAATAACTTGCAGCTTTATTCTGGGGAAGTATACGTCTATACTTCAGGTTCAGGTCTATTGAATTCTGAAACGGATGGCAGAAATTAACAAGGCTTATTCATATAAGCGGATCCATATTTTTACTGATAGACCTACATTAGGAGCATTAAGCAACCCTAAGATTATATCCAGACTAGTGTGTGAGGTTGTGAAGAACTGGCACAGTAGAATGTAGTAAAACCACAACAGGACACAGGAAATTACAGTAAATGAAAAGGCTCAGTCTCATTATATGTACTTGAAGTACCTAAGTACAATATTCGGGAACGGAGGGGCTGACAAACCAACATGTAACGTGTTGGGAAACAATCCCAAGTAGGAACATCGAAAACCTTTATTGTTAAACTAAATTATAAAAGTTTAAAATATTGCTTTTGTTTGAAAAAAAATAAGTTTAAACAATCAAATAAATAAATACTTCACAGGGCAGAGACAGTTCTTGAGTAAAATTAGCAAATATAATAGAGATTTTTCTTGCAGATTACGTATGTAATAGGACTCCAGAAAGTGTTAAGCATATCTTTTAAGAAAGCGAGGCATTTCAAGAGATAAACCATTTCTGGACAATCTAAAGTTGCTCGACAGCATACAGCATACCTACCTAGGATTTGTACATAGGGGATGGGAGTACTAAATTGGATGCAGTAAGTAATATTGGAGAAATGAATCATAAGTCAAATAAGGCTGTAGTGTTTTGTGGACAGTAACAATTGACCAACCTCCAAGGAAGAGAAAAAGAAGAAATTAAACAATGTTTAAACTACCGTACCATACTAGACTACCATAAATGTTTCACCGTTTTCAATTCACTTACCAAGTCTGCTGTAAAGAAAATTTGGTTGTCGGAATATCTTTATAAGTTATTCTTATTGTGAGAAGCGTATTATAACAAAGAAGGGGACACAAAGGAGGCCCGCTGATTTATGACGACAAAATATAGGCACCGATCAAGTCAAGCTTATGACATACGATACGAGAGATTCCAAAAACATTCATAATTCAAGTGTTCACGACCACGTGATAAGCCAGGATACGTTAGGAAGTTCAATATTTTGATTCATAAACGTATATAAACATCTGCAATACGCTTCTTAAACCTGGGACAAACGATGCTTCTTTGAAGCGACTGATAATAGGTGACGGGAAGTGAATTGGAAATGTCGACTCTTGGCTCCAATTTGAAGATTCACTTCAAACGTCATCAAACGCAGACATTCATCAGAGGAATCTCATACTTCCAGGGTTATGGTATTTTAAATCAAATGTGTACTGTCGGTCGTTTTCCATAAACGTCCAAAATTTATTAATTATGAAAGAGTGATATTTTATTACAACATCGGGAGACCACACACATGTTTGATGGTTCGTAAAAAATGATTGGATCTAGGACGGGATGTGCTGCCACATCTTCCATACTCGCCGGATCTTATGCGTTCAAATTTTCAATTGTTTGTTCTTTTTGCGCGGTGTAATATTTAACGTAGATGAAGCTGTGACTCGTCGTCTTGTATAATTTTTCGATGATAAAGATAGGTCCTTCTATGTACGAGGAATTATGACAGATGGCAAAAGGTGGAAGAGAACGGGCGATATACAATTGACTGATCCTTTCTTTATTTAATAAATGAGCTATGAAAACCTACAGTAAATACGTCATGATTTTTCTGACTATTGGAAACGTCAATATTTATTTATTAAGTTGCCGACGTAATTTTGAAATTCAAATTGAAAAAAATACGAATTAAGAGCCCTCTAGCTTGTAATTTTTATGACTAGGTAATTATAGTTGATTTATTTTTATAGTTACACAGAAACCTTAGTATTCAGTAAATAGACTGACTCTTAGTTTACATTTGTTAATCATTTGTTTATATAAAGTAAAATTTAAATTAGAATATCGCTAAACCGTCACGAGAGAAATGTACTGTTTACCGTAAGAAGTTTGAATTGCCTATTTTCGATAACTAACAAGAGAAGAAAATATGTTGATGAATATTTCATTCGACGTAATTCCGATTGTAATCCGATTAAGTTATATGTATATATTGTTCGTGGGTAAGATGTTTCGTGTAGATACCTACGTATTAAGAGTATGTCTGAAATTAATTAGAAAACGTAATAATTGAAATAAATATTTTGGCATGCACGTTTTGGAGAAAACTTGCTCGCAATTCTATTCTTGCACACTTTGAATGCTTTTAATAATAGATTATCTGTATGTATTTTTAACAAACAAGATACGCAATTTCTATGAATAATTGATTTTCAAAATATTATGTTAAAGTTGCCAAGTAAAATTGTTTTCATGAAATGCAATAATTTTGGCAATTTAAATTGGTCTTAGTATAGGTAACAAGACGTGCAGAAGAAAAATAGTATTTAATATTTCAAAGTTATAGCAATTGCTTATTATTATAAGATTGATAAGGTAGATAATATTAGATATTATAAAATATTTTATAAGACGTTGTTATATATTCTCTTGAATATTTTCATGACACTGTGTTGTATTTTATTGCATAGAAAAATTCAAACAGTAACTAAATAGAAGACATAATATTGTTAGGCAATTTTGATGGAGCCTGTAGTTGATTAACTTAATCACTGAAGGTTGATATATAACCCATTTTCACATTAATTTTCGTATCCTGTATATGTATTTCGACAACTAAGTTGTCATCATCAGCAGATAATTAAACGGTGTCGAAAACTACGGCAAAAGCACGCACGAAACAAATTCCGTACACGGTCTATACAGTCGAAAGCCAAAACGCACACAGTGTGCGTAAATAACCTCTGTTGCCAGCAACACAATAAAATAAACGAAGAAGTTTTGAATTTCGATAGTCTACGAAGTCATTAAAACTATTTTATAATTAATTGTATAAAAATGGTAAATTATATTTTTTGAAGTGTGAAGTATGACATACATTTGATGTACAGTTTGGCACATTGTAATAGAATTGAAGCAAGAAAACTTTTTCCGAATCGTTTCTGTCAAATGAGAAAATATTAGAAAAACTTCATTAAGATAAAGGAAAACATCATGTTTAAAAACGGGTAGGCCGAGATTGCAGAAGATCACGAACTACAAAGAGTTTGGATTAAACGACGTGTAGTAAATCGTTTTAGAAGATAGTTCTCGAAGAATTGCATTTGCGGAGGGTGTTGATCATATGGCTGTATGTCGGATTTTAAGAATCAACCAACTTTATCCGTACTATTTTCAATGAGTAAGAGAGAGATACTTCCCACGACAAGTAGCTTTTTGTAAATGGTTGTTTAAAATATGTGCCTGTGATCATCTCCTTTTGCAATCTGTGTCTTTGCAGATGAATCTCGCTTTACAAGAACTGGTACCTATCATTACTTTTCACAATTTACATTTCTGGCAAGAAGAAAATTCTGCCATTATTCAGTCCAGGTATCAACAGCAGTTATCAAATAATTTGTAGACAGGGTTATCGATAGTTTATTGGCTGATTCTTTTCTACTACACGGATGATTTCCTGGATAGAACTTCTTAGAAAATTACTTGCCAAAAATGCTAGAAGGTATTCCAATACCAGCCCATTTCAGTGTGATAACACGTGAATTATGATGAAATACAGTATATCCTGAAAGATCGATTGACATGCTGAACCTGTGATTTATCTTAGACGGTCTACTAATCTTAATCTAAATTATTATGAATGAGAATATCTAAAATCTATAATGTATTTTACCCTAATTCAAGAAATGGGGAATATTCAACAGAGAGTGGAGAACATATTCCTGCAAATTTGGAACACACCTGGAACTTTTAAGCGCGTGAGGCAGTACATGGTCTGAAGAGCTCAGATGTGTGTTGCTGCTCGTAGAGGTCATTTCGAATGTTTATTGTGGTTTGTTTTCTGTTATTTTTTTAAATGAAAAAATGAAAAATATCGTTTCGAACATTTATTGAAAAAACTATTTAAGTAGTTGGTGGTTCTTTATAGAACCGTTTTACGACATATGTTCATGTAAACCTTTTTTTAATTTTTGTCGTAGAAGCCGTCTGTGTATAGTACATCCACCATTTTTGTTACACCTTTTATATTGAACTGACGTACAGAGCTTATTACCTCATCTTACGTGAAAGTTAGTTAATTGCATTGTTAGCTTCTGTTACAAATAAATTTCAACCAAATCTGAGTAATTATTTTTACTTCTTATTTACATGCTATATGTTGGAAAGAAAAAATGCAGGTGGAAAAAGGGGCTTTCATGCTTTATTAACATGCGACATAACAATTTAACGTCCGTCGTCTTTAATTCCATTGGATTATGCGGGAATATGTTATTGAAGCGACATGAGAAGAAAATGGGAACGACGAACGTTTTTTTAATTAAATTTAAGTCCCTTTCCCCTCCTACAAATGGGGTGCTTGATTCTGTCGTCAATTAGAGTTATTGGGTGTGGGGAAAATACTGCGGCTTTGGGACGCTCATCGAGTCGGATAAATAAAGCCATTAATTTTTATTACTAATGTGTATGACGTAGAAATAATGGAAAAGCAAAGAAAACAAATTGAAATTAAAAACTTTTTTAGAAATACGCATTTTAAAGGTTTCGACAAAGTTTGAAAAGCTCCAGTAAGATTTGAACGATTTGTTTATTAATGTGAAGAAAATGGTTTGTGAAAATTGTTCCACAAATCAACTTCTCTTGAACCGTTAGATTTACATATACTGTTTAATATGACGAAGAAACTTTTGTTGAATTATAAGATATGTTATAGTTCGATGTTTACAACTTAATTCTTTGTAATTATTAGACAAAAATAGTTAAATTCAAGTAAAATGTTATCTCCCTTCCATATAAGGTAAAAGAGATTATAAAATAATTTATATTACCTCCTTTACTTTCTGAGCTAAAAAAAAGAAAACAATCGATTCTATTTTCTGTAGTAATCTAGAATACGCACTTTATTTCTCTATAAAACTAACTTAGCGTACCCTTAAATTAGTTTCCCCTGTCATCAGTTTATTGTATGTAAGTACATATGTAATTGTAGAGTACGATTGCACAGAATTGAAGAGTACAGTTATAATACATAATCTATTACTTGTGATCAAAGAAATGTATAAGAAATTATAATTAATTTTTTTTATTTAACAGGTATTTGCAGCTTATTAACGCTTTTTACATCCCAAACACTCATTCATGCAATCTTCTGTTTCCTATTCCACTTTTTATGTTACTTCTTTCGTGATCTTCCTGGTTTATTTTTATTCTACAGAATGGATGTAGCCTTTTTGATCGTATTTTTTCCTCCCATTTTTTTCCATTATACCTTTATCATCCTTCCCATCCTGTAACCACATATTGCGCCTTTTTCATCTTTATCTCCCAATTCCACTTATTGTAATTATCTTAAGAGTTTATTCAATATGTATTCCATATCTCATCAATCTTCTGCGAATACTATTTGATTGCCGGCAAAACATACAAAGGGTACTAGGAAAGTTTTGCAATTTGACGCAACAATGAAGCTACTTGTTGCTGCATGTTGAAACATGTTCATACGTGCATAGTAGTCGCCGCGCCATGTCGATGGGCTCAGTTATTCATAAGCAGTGAGAGTGTAAAGTGCTAGCGATGGCATCGTGGTCACGGGATGAGATAAGGGCAGTTTTGCGTTATAATTTCGTGCGTGGTTTAAACATAGATCAGTGCTTTGAAGAAATGGCTCTTGCACTAGGTGATGTTTATCCACATCGCGCAACGATATTCAGGTGGTATAGAGATTTCCAAAGGGGAAATTCAATTGTGGGGGATGCTGAGAGGCCGGGCAGGCCGCGAACGTCAGTTCCGTAGGAAAACGTTACTACTGTGAGGAAAATGCTTGGCAAGGACAGGCGAGTGAGCTACCAACAGATAGACGCTACTTCAGGCCTAAATTCACCACCAATTCGTTCGATACTGCATGATCATTTGCACGTGAAGAAACTTTGTTCTCTCTGGGTGCCGCATCGACTGACTGAAGAGCAGATGACACGACGTGTGACTTGGTGCCGGGAGATGCTAGAAAAGTTTAATAAGGGACAATCTCGGTATGTGAACAACATCGTGACAGGTGACGAGACTTGGCTGTACTATTATGATGTGCCGACCAAAGCTCGAAACAAAGTTTGGGTCTTTGATGATGGGGACACACCTGTAGTTGTCAGAAAATCCCGATCTGTAAAGAAGAAAATGATGGCTGTATTTTTCAAATCGAGTGGAGTTGTGGAACACGTCGTTTTGAACACACAGAAGACAGTCACAGATAAGTGGTATACTGAACAGTGCCTGCCTAAAGTCATTGGACCTATGAAGAACCTGCGGCCAAAGTCAAGAATGGACACCTGGTTCCTCCATCACGATAATGCTCCAGCTCACCGCGCCGAAGCCTGCACCGAATTTGACCACGACAGGATTGAAACTTCTCGAGCACCCCCCTACAGTCCAGATCTTGCTCCCTGCGACTTTTCACTGTACCCGCATGTGAAAATGAAGCTAAAAGGGAGGCGATTTTTCCAGCGATGAGGACCTTCTGCGGGCTTGGGACAACGAGTATGTTTTACTCCCTAGTGAAACTTGGCAGAACTGGTTTAAAGATTGGTTTCGGAGGATGGAGAAGTGTATTGAGTGTAGAGGAAATTACTTTAAAAAAATTAAATAAACAAAGCTGTATTGCAAAACTTTCCTAGTACCCTTTGTATGTATAAACGCCACGGTCAATTTCTCTCTTATACAACTATAATATAGTAGTTACATGTATGATTAAGAGAGCCCGTTTAATTTAGTCTACTATAGAAAATACTTGAATTATCTCAAATTTTTAAAGATTATGTAAAGCTTAGTAAAGTTTTCCAGTTAATATATATGCTAAAGCTACTTGACCACATAAAATGAGATGGAAAATTAGTTACAATTAATCCATTTTGATATGTATGTGTAAATGTCGTCGCTGTAATTTGAACAAATAATGTTTATGATGGTCTGAGAAACTGTACATTCTGATCATAAAGAGTTAGTAATGGATTGCTATTAAATGTGATAAACAAAGCCATATACCTAAAGTTAACGACCTTTTGACGTCAATAATTTAGTTGAGTGTTTATTTAACTTTCTACATTTCTACTATTATATATACGCGTTTGTTAATAGTATCCATTAAGTTTATTGGAGTCTGCATTTAAAACAATTATGATCTCATTTGAATGCAGACATTAACCTAAGTGATGAAAAACTATTGCAACATTGCGAACTAATTGTGATTATATAGTGTGTTATAACTGAAATTCATTACGATCTAGAAACTAGAAACAAATAAATAAATCTCAGGTCATTGGACTTAAAGGCTCAATACGATTTTCTATATAGAAATAAAAAATTAATTAACATACAAACCAGTTTTTTTAAGTGAGCATATAATTTCCACCATTTCTTATAATAACCTTTCCCAAATGACCCGGCACTATAAAAATAATTCTAACTCTAAATTTTATTCTTTTGTATTTGCATATTTTGACTAATGGGATGACAAAGCATTCAGTTTTTATAAATTAATAATTTTCTTAACATACAAATGTAATATTTTTTGCAGGATAAAAAGATAATAAATAAAAATATTTACATATTTTATTTGAAGTTTCTTTTTTTGAATAATTGTTTTATATAAATATTTGTGAGTACAGTACTCTAAAATTTACAGTCAAATAAATATTTCTAAAATTAACAAATTTATATTGTATTTTTTGTGAGTATACTTGTGTAAGGACTGTTAATTTCAAAAACGTGTGATTGTAAATTTTCCAGTCCTAAACAGAAAAAAATGTAATTAAGCAGAAAATTTTAAAATTCATAAATATTTATATACAAGAAACATTATTAACAAAAACAAGCATCAAATAAAAATATGGAAATATAAATTGTATTGTAGACTAAAAAAATAAATAACTTGAAAAAGGAAATCTCCCCTCCTCCCGAGATATCGTTAATAAAAACAATGCGTCTTATTAACCCATTGGTCAAATTAACCAAATACAAAGGAATCAAATTCATAGTTGGAATAAAATGACCAAAATATTAAAAAGAAAGAAATATTTTATTATAATTCTACCATAAAAGTTTAACTGATTTTTCACAGCTTCTAAGAACATGAACCCTTTCCCATTAAAGTGACGTAAGATTGGGAGATTGTACAACCATATTAAAATCAATAGTATGTTATGGTGATTAACTATGAGGCTGTGTTATATGAAAGAGTCAAAAAGTTTCCAAATGGAGTACTCATATAGTGGATGAGCCGTAATCAGTAGTGAAAATATTCATAGTATTAGAATCCTTCAAGTGAAAGTTGAATTTGATGGAGCCTGTGGTTGATTAACTTAATCACTAAGGTTGATATATAACCCCTTTCCACATTTAACTTTTGTAAATTCTGTATACGCAGTGTACACCTTGGTTCTGAGCGGTGTAGATCGCGTACGGAGTTTGTTTTTCGTACAGGTGTTTTTCGCCGTGTTTTACCAGGTGCGACACTTTGAAATTGTCTGCTGATGATGACAACTTAGTTGTCGAAATGCGTATACAGAATTTACATAAGTTAATGTGGAAAGGGGTTACATATCAACCTTAGTGATTAAACTTCAAGTGAAAGATATAATCCGAAGGCTAGGTAAGAAATGTGGAAATAGACTTAGGAAAATACTAATATCTAAACGTTGCGGCTGGAAATCTACAACATAATTAAAAGGTTAAAAAGAAGAACTCATAAACTAAGTGGGAAAGAGCAGAACATAACTGCATTTCGTGTTCCGCTATTTCTACGATCTCTTTGGAACTAACGAGCGACTAATCGTTTGTTTGCAGTTCTAAAATTCTCCTAAGAAAAATAAATGGTTAATCGAATATATTTAAAAAACATCGAGGGAATAGAGAGGATAAATACAAATACTCCAGTTAAACACTCGCAGTTATAAGGTCTGCATAGACGTATACAGCTACATTGCTATTGTGAAATAAAGTCCAGTTTTGATTACTCAAACTTGAACGCTTGCCTCTATTATCTCATTTAGCCAATCTAATGGATTATATCTACATTGGTGTTTTGTCCGGAAATAGCAATGCATAGAAAGTCATTTGTAAACGAGCTTCGGAATGTTTTTATTTTACAGTCATTTTTTATGATACGTAACTAGACAGCAACGAATTATAATTGGGCTGTTGTTCCAATAAAGAATTATACAAGAACATATTACATACATCATTAATCATGTGAGGAACCCACGTATACACTTAGCGAATTTTATTGAATTTCTTGACTGACTAAAAGACGTCTTTCAGAGACTTCTTTTGATCTTTGTACATGTGCTTTGAGTATGTTACCAACAAACACGCCTGAATTACCATTATAACGACTGGATCAAAATCTACTAGATGAATCGAATCTGTCTCGTCTAAATTTTGCAAATCACCTTTTCATTCTCATGAAAATAAATTCTTGGTATATATTCTCTAAATTTTGCAATTTGAACAAAACGTCTAAACCTATTATTCAATAACATTTCTGTATTCAAAAGAACATTAAAATTAATTTCTTCTGCCTATTTGTGTCTGCACGCACGCTCTTTATGAATTAATGTAAATACCGACGTGCATTCTTTCACTTCCATCGACTTCTTTTGTAATCAGCATACTAACATATCAAAAGTGGCAGTGGCTTAATTCAATTTTAACCTATGCGTATAGTATGTGTATGGTATGTTACTTTTAATCAAAAAATGTAAAGAAAATCCTTTACCACAACAATGTTGGTATTTTGCATAAATTCGTAGACAGATAGTGTGTATTAGGTGGTTGTGCGGTATTATTCTGTGTGAGTTTTATCGCTCGAGGTGGGACACTGCGATTAATTACTTGCTGATGATAACAACTTATTTGTCGAAATACGTATGCAGAATACAAATATTATTGTGGTAAGGGGTTTCATTTGTCCTTTTCAGTAATCCAATCAACCACCGCCTCCATTAAAATTTACCTCCGACGTTGCTTTTGTTTTTAATTTAGTGCCAAATAAATTCGACGACTAAAATACTGTACGTCTACTGTATATACTATTCTTAGACATTTCACATTATTTATTTAATCAGCTCTGATCGATATACACTCATCGATCTATTTTAAGTTTTTGATGTCTCTATATTTATACCGTTTGTATGTATTCTGAATGTTAACCTAGTAAAATTTCAAAAATCGATATATGTAATGATGATTAAAAAATTAGGTAAGTCAAATATTACGAAATTCCGACATATGTATTAATAAAAATAAATTTACTTTCTAGGTTTTTTCTACGTAATACTTACGAGGGGGACATTGATAAGTACATGGCCTGCCATATAAAACGCCACAAACTTTTAAAATAAAATGTTATTTATTCAACATCACCTTATTATAGATTTACATATTCAGCAGAACGTTCATCAAGTATTTCTAAGTCCTTTAATAAAATTATTGTTTTGCCGCATTTATCGAAAATCTTTTTCTTTAACGTTTTTTTTCGAGTTTTGGAACAAATAATAGTCTGACAGTGCTAAATTTGGGGAATAATTAAGTCAACCAATTCAAAATCAATTTCATCAATTTTTTGCAGGGCAATCAACTGCTTATGAGCAGGCGCACTGAATTTGAAAAAGAACACGATTTAGGAAAATTTCGTGGCGTTTTTCGTATGATGTGAAACACGTTTATATAAAATATGAAATATTTCTGCTACATGCTTGAGCCGGATTCATCATTCTTTTCAAATGATATTGCGAGCAGAATCAATATTTTTGGGAGTACTAACAGAAATTGGTTTTCTAAAGTGGTGCTTATCTGATTTGGTCTTCTTTTTTTTAAATTTCGCATCCCAGTTTTTAATGAGAGCATCATAAAATATTACAAAATAAATATTTAATAACTGATCGAAAGTCGATATTTTTTAAATTAGTTTTGTCTCAGACAATACTCTAACAATCTAAACGTTCACTGTTATATTACCATTCAACTTATGGATGTCAAACTTTGATAATTTATTTACAAAACATCATAGTTGTAGCCATAGTAACCGTATTTGAATTTGTCCACTAAAAATTTTCCAGGCTAACTAGATATCTATAGATATCAATACCCCCTCGTAGTTGTAGTTATAGTTAGATACATGTAATTCTAATTTCATGATTAATCTCAAACAATGTTCATAATAACCTTTGTGTGTGTAGAGACAAGGAATTGCAAGAAAATACAATACTCTTGTAATTACAAGTTATTCCTAGAAATAATACTATTATTAGTAGACATAATGTTATGAAAATAAATTATTTATTTTATTATTTAATATAAAGATTATAACTTATAATTAAAGTGGGCGCTGTTGTAGGCGCTGGACGGGTCATACAAGAGGCAAAGGTCGATGCTGGTAATCCGCTTTGCCATTAGTTTGTTTTTAAATGTTGTTGTGTGTGGTCGTACTAACAATGCCTCATAAATGAGGAGAAATTCTTTTTGTGACGGATATTGACAAATTTTTTACTATGTATTATACTGGCAGTCATATTCGACATGCTTTACGTAATATAAGCATTTCAGATAAAATTTATATATTAACTGACAGTTTGCAGCACGCGTTAATGGTTTTACTATATAATCGCTCATTTTAATTATAATAGACAAACATATTACGTATTTAATCAAAATACACTTCACAAAAGGGTATAAAAAGGCTAGGGTTAACCGTTGGATATTAATTATAGCTGAATGATTAACGTTAATTTATATTTCTTGTAGGTAAAAGACAGAAAAATCTTAAAAAATGTTTAGTTCAAGGGAAAAGAAAAATAAACCAACTTCGAAGAAGGATATTAAGCGTTAGTTGGAATTATTTATTTTTACTTAGCCTAGAAAAATCTGAAATACCACGCGAAAATTTTTTAATGTCAACAATAAAATAACTAAAAATTATTCAAGACTTTTCTCTTTTTCGCCCAGAAGAAAGTTATAGTATAAAGAGTTAACTATCAAATTTTGAGCTACACGATACTTTGTTACATCCATTTCTTTAATATCGGTTTGATACTTAACGAAAGAACAGGTTCTCACCATTACCAAAAACTGTTTTGAGAAAAATTGCTTAATTTTTTTTAATTAAGCTTTTAAAATATATGGCATTTTTTCCGGCTATAAAAGATGAATTGTATTATTTAAAAATAACTAAATTGTTATAATCAGTATTAGAAAAATTACACTTATAACACCAGCACACACTTTCGGCGTATAAAGAACACCGCTATCCAAATGTGTGCTGGTACTACACAGTTATTTTCCTACTGCTGAAAATCACATAGTTGTCGAAATATATATCCGAAGTTAAAAATTACATTGCGATAAAGGGGTTTATTTTTAATTAACTTTCATAGATTTAGCTAAGGCCTAATAGTTAATAAGATGAATTAATAATAGGTGAAAGTTAAAAAAATTTTATACATAATACCGTCTATAACGATTACAATTAAATATTAACACAAAATATTTTCATTCAAATGCAAAATTATTGCCAATGAACATCGAATTATTTAAATCAGATTCTTTTTTAAATATTTAGTTGTAAATGACTTCTTCAAATTATAAATGTACAAATATTAATAAGCTGAAAACTATTTGTTACATAAAAAGCATAAGAAATCTAAACATTGCCGTTCGTAAAACACGGAAATTATTAAAGTTTAACTCAACTGAATAGAATATGAACTATTAACTTGAAGGTTAATTACAATATTATCTTATTTCAATAGTAATAAGTAGAGAGGGCAAAATGGGCGGGGCACTAAAGGTTCGTGCTTGATTGTAGGTAAATTAAATAAAAATTTTTTAAAAAAATGTTGTGAGACACTTACCTTTTTAAGCAGCATTTTCGATTATGTTACAAAGTGGATAATTACACAATTTAATAGTTTTTGGTATATGTAATTCCGACGTAATTATAAACAGAGCAAAAAACTCTGTAATACAATAGTCAATAATAGAATATAGACTGATGCCGTAGGTAAGGGCTATCGTTGATAAATGCATCCCATTTTACACCCGGCCGCGCGTCTTAAGAAACGCCGCGCTATTTTGCCTTCTCTAATAATATGGATGTTATTAATGTACATGTTAAAAAATTATTATTTCAGAAAATTAATAGAGCATTCAAAGCATTAACACCAAAAACAATTCACGTTTTAATTATACTACTAAATACAATTTGTAAGTATGTGTTCATTGCATAGGCCAGAGATTCTTAAACTGTGGAAGTTGAATATGACTGCATTTCGTTCATTTTAGAGAGGATGGGGAGGCTAAGGTTGAGAATCATTGGCATATACAATATCAAACACGTTGTTATTCCCATTTTCCCATATTACGACACATACACAGACATTGACGAACAACATGCAAACATCGACAATCGCCAAATACCAGAAACAAAGACCCTTCAATGAACGAGCGATCTTCTTGGCGATAAGACAAAGCCTTAATTAATTTTACAGAACAATTAGAAAAAATTGTTAGTGTTGCACATAGCTCGAAAAATATAAAAGTAGATTTATTCAAAACGACAAAACAAATAAAAAATTATATCTGTGATAAATTCAGTGGTAATTGTGAGTAACATTTTATAATACATAAACGAAGAAAGACTAGATTAACGGTCATTGTTACATAGAAAAAAATTTTAGCGTTCCTTAAAATTTAATGACAAATTCTTGTGTTAATATAATAAAAATATGACAAAGAGAGGCAAACAAAAATGACGTGAGTGACGTATTGTGACAATAAAAAAATGATTATAAAAATGGGATACGTATATAAGTAGTTAGTCCTGCACCCCCGTAACATTTATAAGTATTTTAGAAAATGTGTAAGATAATGAATATGAATCGTTTTTATTTTTGAACTAACCAGGTTTTATACCATTGATAATGTCAGATTAATTATGATGACTAAAATGTATAAACGTTAAGTCAAATATATAATTCTTTGAAGTAGCTTTGGATAGCTTCTGGAGGCCGAATTGTAGTTAATATAAGTATGAAATTTAAACTAATTTAATATAGAAAATATTGCTTTTAATTAAAACTAAGCTAGGTTAAACTATTATTTTTTATTTACAATATTTGCAAAGCCTTATTTATAAAATTTTTATAATTCAAGTTAAAAGACATTTATCATTTAAATTTTACAGATTTAATTATAATATTTACCATTTATGTAAGTTTTCATCATTCATCATTAGAATAATCTAGTCTATTCTAGTATTACCATTAACACACGAAATGCAAAGTTTCAATTTAGTGAGAGACGAAATTCAATTTATGGAGACTTATCTAAACTGGTAAGATCATAATCGAAAGACTGCTAAACTAGGTGCTTTTGAAGTTGGCGAAAATATGTTTTGAATTATTGATAAACGAACAGTTCTTACACTGATCAAACGCGTTCTAAATGTCTAATCGCATTTATCACGTAAGACATATTTGAAAGAATTTACAACGTAATAATAGAGCAGCACCAGGTAGAAATACGAAAAATTGTATCATATTTTGTCTAAAAAATCTTGTACTAAAAAACTATCTATAAGAAAAGAATGAGTGATAAATGTCAGTTGATTGGAAAAATACACAAAAAGTTCTTTCACAGCAGTATGATTGATGCTCCATAGAGTTTGTTCCTTTTATCCGTGGACATGGACGAAATGTTGGTAAATAAGTTAAAGAAGAAACCAACGCAATAGACAACTAGCGATCTTGAAAATAAAACGAAACAGTTTATAGGCTAGAAAAGCAACAATAATGAATTAAAACCTTAAAATAGCTCAATTTGACAATTTTATTTCTTTAAAAATAAATTCTGCCCAAAAAATGGTTGGGTTGGCTTGTCTATGAAATTTAGAGGCAAAAATTACAAAAGTAAAAGAAGCCCAGAAGCAGATAGCATGGACCACGACCGCGGAAGTCTACGTGCCAGATTAAAAGAGGCCTCTCTTACTGAAAAAAACTGCTCTTTTCCATACAAGTCCAAAAATATCAAAAGGAAAAATGGTTTGGAAGATGATTTACATTTTATAAAGAAAAGAAAAGAAAGTGATACGAAAAGTTACATTTACAAATAGGAACAAAGTCGCTATACTGAGAAAAAAATCTAGAGAATGTTGTCCGTAGAAGTAAAGGTGACAGAATTCGTTACGAATTAAATGTATTACAAAGAACAGTTGCAAATAATCTGAAGATTACCAAATTTTAATTTATAGTAATGATCGCTTAACATTACTATTAATATATATATATATATATATATATATATATATATATATCTTTTATAATCATTACCGAACTACTGTTTATTATTTCTTACGTTAAACAATGTATTATTTACAATGACTATGTACATCATCATTAATCCAACATTATATCAGGTCTATCGCAACATGAAAAAGAGTATCGAATGCTGTTACAACGGATGCAGTTACTTCCTTTTTAATTATTAATGGATTGAAAATATCTTTACCTTCGGGATCTTTTGCAATAACAGTTGAACTGCGGTCGACTCCGCCTTTCTTATCCTCTGAGCGAAGCCCAGAACATAAATACATTATCTATTGCCAATTGATGTACGTAAATACCCAGAGTAACATGAGCTATGCGTAAGAGCCATTAGAATTGAAGTTTTTGAATTTTTATTTTTATTAATTTTTTCTATTACATCCCTAAACTGTAATTATTAATATATATGGTACATAAAAAGCGATTATATAAATGCAATCATAACGTAATAATCATATAAATTCTCTTATGTGTGATGAAGTGATGGTATATGCTAAACCGCTCAGAACAATTAACGGATATTCTATTTAATTGATAATAAAAAGTAGTGCTAGTTAATTCAACAGCAATAAACTAGTTTAGACCTTTTTAAATAAGAAAACGCATACAAAGACGTGTATGTATATACTATATGCATTAAAGTCACTGGAGTGTATAAAAACACGCAACAACATACTTCTCGGTCAGTATTCAAAAGTCGCCCTCTATCAAACATAGAGACTTGGAGGGGCATAGGTCAATTGAAAGGTGAAATGACTCCTGTGCGTAAGCGTAATTTTTAGAATTCCGAATCGCTCGGCCAACATCAGCAATTCCAAGAGTCGATCGATACCTGTTGCAATCGACACGGTTTTGTATTCATAAAAGCCGTTCGACATAGTCATCCGATACATGCCGTTAAGTTGTCAAACGTTTTTAGTTGTTCGTGGAGATGATGCACATCATTAATATATATATATATATATGTATTTTTTGTAAAAATTATTGCAATAAAACTTCTGTAAGATTGAATATCTTTGTATTTCCCTATATTAAAAATACAGCATTTTATACCCTCCACACAAGACACGTTCACAAGCGTCTAAATAAGAAAAATACAATAACGTATTCACAAATATACAGAAACAAACAAGTGATGTTAAATCAACTTTTTTTTTAAATTTATTATCATTTTTATGGAATATCTGTTAATTGCTTTGAGCAGTGTATAATGAGTTTGTATTCCACGTAAGGAAATACCAAATTTGGAATTCTATTGGTAACTAATTCTTATAAATTAAGGAAGGAGAAATTAATTGTAAAAAGTAGATATCATCTGAATTAAAAGAAAGTTATAAAAGTTCACAGTGATAATATGATCATATTAAAGAAAAGTATATATATATATATATATATATATGCTTTCTATTTACTACAACTTCAATTAAGATGTATGTATGTAACTTTGATGAATAATAATTACGTAAATTTACGAAAAAGTAGAGTTATTGATGGATTTGTACATCACCATTGCGTATTTTTATGGATTTCTTAAAGATATCTATCCAATGTCAGAAATATATATTATTACTAAAATATTCTTTGAATTTAATTGCAAATATTGTATTTAAAGCGTGTCGTTTTATATACTAAAAATTAAAACATTTAAATAAGTTATGGAAAAATAATACACATAAATTGAGCTTTTCTGGTCGTTTAAATTAATACGTGTATTGGACATCTTCAGTAGCATGAGGCATTTGTCTCTGCCAATATTACTATACTTAAACTGTAACCAAAAGTTACTTTTAGTTAACGGGATTGGTTTTTATGAAGTGATAGATTTTAAGGATATAGTAATTTAAATTATGAGAAAAATTCATACTTTTATATTAAACTTTAATACATACTATAAAAATTTATGCAACATTTTGACACAGCAGTCATGTATACAAGACCATATACTGAGTATTTCTTTACACCAATATCTACAGTATATTTCAATTTTTAGCTACTACTGGTTAGCAAACGAAACTGGGGATTTTGTTCTTTTTATATTGAAAACAATTTTTCCAATTTAACTCATTCCATAATGCTTTGAACGTTAGACAAGTAATCTTGGAGAGCGAGTAGACGTAGGTTGTATTTAGGATTTTGGACGAGCGTTCTCAATAAATAACAGAAAATTTGAAACTAATAAAAGGAATGGAACAAGTGGATTCCTTCTTTTCATCTCTTTTTAATTTGGAATGAGGAAGCAGCATATGAAGATGTAAATTTAACAGTATATAATAACAGGCCAAATAAATAATAGCTTACACCAATGATTGGAGAATAATATCAAACAAAAAGATAGAACTAGTAAATGAACGATTAACAGGGCATAACACAGATAAATGAAAGACGAAAAATAAACTATATGAACATGATAAGTATGTGGAACATTACTTACTGGAAATTATTTGTTTAAAGTAGTATTCGCTTTTAATTATCTATGCGAAACAGAAAAAGAAAAAATAAGCGAAAGAATCTTCAAAGTAAGCCGAATTTATGGCATAAAAAGAGCAAATTAGCAAAAATTGAAGTATGCAAGGTTTTAGAAAGACCATTCACTATCATAGGAGACAAAATTAGAAATAGAAAATTTAAAAATATTGCAAGGGAAAATAATGTAAGTAATTATTGGAGTAAATATAATGATAGGGAGAGAAGGGTAAAAAGAAATAGAGAAACAGAATCAGAGCTAAGAAGCGAATATGGTCACATATAAAAGCAATGGATGGGACTTTTAATGGGGCACTAACAAAAATGATAGAAGAGTAACGAATTGACTTACATACATTAGAATCATGGAAGTAACGGAAGACTTAGGAAAAGATTATAGAAAGAAGTGCAGGAAGATTTAAACGTTGATAGAAAAGAATAGGGAAGAATCGGGAATGCAGTCTGGAAACACAAGAGATTATAACAATTATGTATAAAGAGCCATAATCTTCAGAATTGAAAAGTAACGACCATGATGATGATATACAAGTTTTCTTCTATCAGAAACGTAAGCTTTGAAGATATTTCTCGTGAAGGAAGAGCACTACAAGGCAAAAGCTTATTTGTAAAATTTATATCAAACTTCTAGTTGATCGTATACTATCAATTGGAACAAAATTGAAGATTGTCAATTAGAAAATGATATTAAATGAAATTTCCAATGTTGAATACTTATTTTAACTAGGAGTATAAAGACGTATTTTAAATTAAAGTAGAAAAAGCTTTTACAATAAAGACTTAGATATAGTTATTTGCTTTTACGATGCGAAATTGTAAAATTCTAATTTTAATCGCTTTTTACATACTTATGTACAATACATAACGCTTTCCACCCCGGAAAAGTCCTCTGACCATTCCACCGTGGAGACTGTGAATACGAGTTCTTCTAATTCGCCATAAATTCCGTGCGGAGAATACCAGTTTTTTCAAAAAATTTCTGTATTATATATACGATGTAAAATGCAATTAAAAGTCGATTTGGTTTTTGTACAATCTTCATGTGGCTTTTGCCACATTAAATAAGATCTATGTTTGTTAAAAGAATTAAAAAAATAGTAAGCTCCTAATTTTGTGCGGTTGTTGGCGGCAGAACGTACATTTTTTTAAAATGACCACGTGGAAAATCCCCGAAAGAGGTTGTATTTACCTCATTTGTACAAGTTTATTTACTTTCATATTTACTTAATTCGTACTTTAGAACAGTACGGTTAGAAAAAACATTTTGAAATTTTAGTAAATTTTACATTTTGTTTCATTATCATATTTCTCTTCAATTGTTTCATATTGTTGATGTCAAATAGCTTTAGTTAATATAAATATATGCTATTGCTTCTGAGTTTCCGGTCTGGAACCGCGTTACTTGTATATCTGCCGACGTTTCGTACCCATTTGTATGGGACATCTTCAGGGCTGAACTACTGCACTGAAACTGCCTGGGTATCTAGATCACGGCCGACAGCCCCGAAGATGTCCCATACAAATGGGTACGAAATGTCGACAGATATACAAGTGACGCGGTTTCAGCCCGGAAACCTAGAAGCAGATAGCATGGACCCCGACAGCGGAAGTCTACGTACCAGATAAAAAGTATGTATTTATAAGTAGTAAGGATGAAATTTTCTCATGAATGATTCAGATACATATACAATTTAGATATTGGCAATCCATACATATGTAGAATATTTTAGTAAAAAAATGTTTCTTAAAAATTTCCGGTTTTCGTTTTCTAAGTAAATTAATTGAAGTACCATAGAAAGAAAATTTGAAATTTTCTTAAAGTCTAAATTTTTTATTGTAAAATAATTATAAATAGTTATGATTGCATTATATAAATACAAGTAACAAAAACATTAATACTTTGACTATTGCAAAAAGTCATCATATGTTATACAATTATGAACTCCATCACGAAAGGAAAAAAAACCTTTAAATTGTTGTAGTCGAAGTATTAAAACGTTTATAAACTAACTTATGTATGTAGGTATTTACAAATGATGATATAATCACAATTTCCCAGGAATAAGCGAACTAAGGGAATGGGGTTTTACGAAAACAGTACAATAAACATGCAATCTAAAAATTTAATTTAGTTCTTTCTCGCTTTTTCTTAGCTTCTAAATAACGCAGATCTAATATATTTACAAAAGTACCATTGTATATAACTTTAATGGCTTCCACTGTAAAGCTATGCCACTCTGCATATATACTAACAATAAAATATATTTTGTCATTTATCAAATCCTGGTTAAGTGTGAAATGCGACAGGTTAAATTGTTAACACAACAGGTTAGCTGTTAATCGAATAGAGTGCCCTTAAAGTTAGTCAATGTGCCAAGTGAATGAGTTCTGGATGGCAGGTGAACAGCTGGGTGCACTTTAAGCTCAAAAACGAATGATTCAAAATAGAGCATCCTTTTGTGAAATGTAATGTATGTGACGTACAGACTCGAAACGAATTTATGTGAAAAACAATCATTACACAAAATATAAGTTGCCATTTTCAATAATAATGTTTCTGAAAGTGATACGTAACCGAGAAAAATATAATAATTAAATTTCAAAAGAATTTCTTACATAAGAAAGAAATATTTGAAAAAAATTAACAGTATAATATTTCTATAATATTTTGCTAAAATCCTCCATTTCTTTTAGAGATTAAGACTTTTTTTAGAAAAGAATTAGATTTCAAAAGTGCAATAATAGCTGTTAATTATATTTGTTCATGTTTTTAATACATACAGAATGTTTACAATCAAAACAAAAATCTTTTGAAGGTGTAATAAATAAAATGCGCTTTTAGTATGGTAATTGAAACATCTTGAACAATTACTTATATTTAGCAGATTGAAAGCTCAGTTTTAAGTTATTGGCTTATCATGCAGTAGGTTTGAGTTTATGGTTTTCTCACTTGAGATGTGGGCTGACAGCCAAAGATCTTAAGTCGCCCCGCTAATGCAGGCATAATAACATCTTATGGTCTGTCAATGCACCCTGTAACTGGTACTTAAGATGTTGGGGAATGTAAAGGCATATGTAATTATTATTTATTATATTAGTTTGTTACTTAGAAATTAGAAAATAGTGTTTTCTTTTTAAAACCTAGCTAGAAAAGCTTCTAGAAATATCAGCGTAATTTGGTGAATAGAAAAGGGCTATAAATATGGTAATGTTGTTTTCATCTTGTCAATTTATAATAAAACTGATATAAAATATAAAATTCATACTTACATACCCATTAGCGATGAAAAATAATTTTGTCTCGCACCTTGCCTGGTATGACGTTAACTTATTTTTTAAATTGCAGACCTATCTCTTTCTATCAGAAATTGATGATACTCTTTTATATGGGTACCATAATACTACATAGAATGGAATATCAAGAAATGGTTTATAAAATAAGATCAAAACACATTTTAGTCGAGCTACTATTTTTAAATGCTGTTGTCAATAGGACCAAACGTTTCAAGAACAATTTTTTAGCCTGACATATCGTTATCCACGTCATTTTCTTTTTATCATCGCATATTTCCACTACGAAATGGTTCTTTTTAAATTTACATGACTAACGTGACTGATGGTCTAAGTCCGAGGTTAAAAGAAAAGGAATAATATGATAATAGTTCGTTATTTGCCTGAAAAGCAAAGGATAGAAATTTTAATAATGATCTTATACTCAGTCATAAGTAAATAAAATACAGAAATTTGAAGAGTAAAAACAGGTGCGAATATTCGCCGCAGTAGACGTTCTAAAGTAGGGAACGAAATAAAAAGATTTCTTTTAAAAGTCTTTGATAATCCTCAACAAACTGTAAGAAAGGTTCTATAGAAGATAAGTATCATCTTGGCAAAGTTATTCACGTACGTGAACATAACCTATGATCAAACAAATAGCTAGTCAGCTGGATTTATTAAATTATATTATTTTTAGTGACGAAGCTACTTTCTCTATGAATGACCACGTTTACAGACAAAATTATATTATGTATGTAAATATTGGATTAACTAAAACTCTTAGTGGATGTACGATTTATTAAATTATATTTTCTTTAGTGACGAAGTTACTTTCTCTATGAATGATCACGTTTACAGACAAAATTATATTATGTATGTAAATATTGGGTTAACTAAAATTCTTAGTGGATGTACGAGAGTTATACACAATAACAAAGAAATTGACTGTTTGGGCCAGTTTCAGAAGAAATTTCAGAAATATTTTGGGACTAAATAGTGCAATGTATCTTGATTTTCTTCACTTCACTTGGACTCTTGCTCAATTACACCAAAATGAAGATGATGCATTGTAATTTGTGATTTCAATATTTGGTTTCAGGAAGACGGTGCGCGATCACATTATGAATCTCTTGTCCGGTAATATCTATCTGATGTATTTCACAACTGGTGAATTAGCAGTCGTATAACTCTGGATTGACCAGCGTGACCGCTTGATATTTTTATCAGTGACTATTTTCTTTAGCGATTTCTAAAAGGAACGATATTCTCGATGAAACCCTGAATCCTTCAAAAGTTTAAGGAACACACACCTTGGTAATGCAGGAATATTAATTCGTAGTGAATTAGAGATAATGTTCTAAACGAATTTCATAATCGCCGCAAGAGACTATTGAGTAGCAGCTTGAACATTTAATATGATCTTTGTAAGTCAGATTCTGGAAATATAGATTCCTTGTTCAACTGTTATGAGTTTATTACACACGAAATAAGCAATTTTGCTTTTAAAAACGAAGAATACATATATTAATGTTTTGTAGGCTTCGGTTTTGATCATGCTCAGTAAAGGTTGTAATAAAAAATATATATTCTTTGAATGTTCTGACCTTTTTATTTCACACCATTTATCTTTCATTATGTGGATTAGAGTACTCATAAAAAAATTATTTGTTTCCAAAGAGATAGGCTTGCGGTTTAAAAAAACAGTTGATGATGTTATATCAGGTAAGTTGGTGATAGAAAAAATTATTTTTCATAAGCAATGCATGCACAAAAAAAATAAGCTTTGATTTGTGGTAAAACGAAACATAAATTTTGTTCCAGATAATTGCTCCGCACTGTATATGTATGTGCCTACACATCACATGGATTCCAAAACTTTAAAAGGTATCAGAAAAAGAGGACCCAGGATAAAATAGAATAAAAACTATTGACAATGAAACTGTCTTAGAAAAGGTAAAAGTTCTCAGGACTTTATATTTATATAGAAATTATTTAAACAAGGAAATCTATATCTACTACTTTCCACTGTTAACACTAGTTAAATTGAATACGTAGCTAAACATACAATTCGAAGGTGAAAACTGATATATAACTACAATAAGCATATAAATGATAAAGAGTTTATTGTATGAAGAATTGAAAATATGCGCATCTATTGGTTTCATTATCTCCTAAGGGTAATAGGTAAAGTTGATTTATTTATTTAAAAAACTAAGCAAAACATATAAAAATTTGAATTACAAATTCAAAATTGTATTAGAATATCATTTTTTTAACATTTTTCTAAGATATTGGTGAAATTCAGAAAACTCTTATTTGGATACATTTTTAGTATTCGACTCGTTTAATTTTGTTCAAGTATTTGATTTTTATTGTAAGTAAATACAGTGCAGATAAAAAAGTTGGCAGTATTATAGGTTATGGTAACATTCAATTCTATTTATTTTCCAGTTATAGAACTACCAAATGTAAGTCATCAATCATACATTGAATTTCATAATTTTAAACGATTACGTTTTCAGTTCACAATTCAGAAACACTTTGACTTTGCTTGTTTATATTTCACTGTGTTTAATTATATTGTATCTTTAAGTCTTCTTTGTCATAATCGTAATCTATCTGAAGCAAGAATAGAAAAATATTTTTGTGATTTGATTTGATTGGTTTCAAAAAATTCCAAGTTTTTGGTAAGTCAGCTTCAATAATATTTATAAATTTAGTTTATATCAATTGGTAACAACATACATTAAGATTATGACACGTATATCTTGGTTCTGCGTGGAAATAGTTTAGAATGCTTCAAAAAATTTTTAAATTTGAATATTTTAGAATTACTATTTTTTTTCTCAAATATGAATAAGAAAATGTTTAAAATGTGATAATATAATTAGTGATGAGTTTATTGTGTTGCCATATAACTTTTTCTAATATCATTTTTCAAGGTAGTAGTTTTATTGCTTTTAATTAATAATTTTCATATGATTATATTCTGATAGCCACATTTGAAAATTGATTAATATTGATAATTTTAATTATTTATATAGTGGTTTAAGTTTCAGAAAAATAAGATACTTGAAGGTTTTTTTTTCATTCGAAATAACATTTTTAGATTTCCTTTTGACAAATTCTGATAACCAATAAATTATCTGCGTTAATATTGTAGTGGATGAATTAAACAATATCTGTTTATTAAACATTTCTTCAGCGCAGAAACTTTTAATTAATTTCTGCGATTTTATTTAACAATGGCATAGCAGAAAGTAATAATTTTCATTTAACATTAAATCCAACGACATACTGACATAATAATAATTTAAAGATAAGTGAAATAAAAAAATAATTCTATTGTTAATAAGAACCTGATTGGGACGTGTTTCACATATTAAATGCTCATCAGTAAACTCGTGCTCATAACGACGAATTATTTTTCTATAAGTTATCGTATCTTGACGATACAACGAAGGTGGTGAAAAAACTACACTTCCATCTCATGAACAGAAATGAAACTATTCGCGAGAAAAAAAACGTATTATTGTTCGTATCTCTCCGGCTAAATGAAAGTCTAGGCCGATACGCTTAAACGGACAAACACTAAAATATGGCAAAAGCCAGATAGTGGAACTTAAGGAAAGTTAAAATTTAAAAAGGGGTGAAATATACATATTTGCGAAAGTATAACTGTCACAACATTCCAATTTTTTTTATTAATTTGGTTCTATAATTTAGATATATGTGTAAAAATCTTGGAAGTACTGAATTTGTAATCGCATCTATCAATGTAGAATATTGATTTTTTTAAAAGCGAGAATAGGGAAATGTGTAATCATCATTAAGTGTACGCAACTGTACTATAAGATTTAAGTAATACTGATGAAATATGAGAAATAGTGTTATATAAAATTTCATCTTTATAATTATGACTTCTATTAATAGAAATACATAGAAGTGGTATTACTTTATTACGTGTATTATAGTTTTTTACATACACTAAGTAGTATATGTACTAGATTAAATAACATAGACAAATGCAATGAATTATTCTTGAGTAAAATATTACCTTTGCTTGCATTTGCATTAGAAAAAACTTAAACAAAGTTTGATTCGCTCTTAACTTGGTCGCAATTTACTTCATTAATTACTATATCTCATGGGACTTCAATTTTGTTGGGACTTTTTCGAGCAGCAATTGGTGAGCTGTAATATTGGCAAAAAAAGATGACTCTAAATCAAATTATCTAGGACAAGGTAACATCTATAGAAGAATCTGACGTGTTCTATAATGCACGACGCAAAAACAATTTTGAAGCGGCTAACTTATCCACAAATTATAATTTTTTTTTGGATTTTAGATGTGAGAGCTTTCCCTTATTGAACGAAGAGAAACTATTTGAGAAATGATAAATTTTATGTAAAGAACGTGGTAGGAATAGTATGCAAGATACAAGATGCACACAGTAGCGCGCCCAGTACATGTTCGACTGTCAGTGTAACACATATGAATCAATTCGGTCGCCTTGCTTCTTCAGTGTGTAATCTTATTACCAAGTACGTTGTAAAACGTGTAAATTTATTTTATAACACATGAAGTTAACAAATATGCAATATATGCACGAATTAAATATAAGTGTAACAATAAAAACATAGGAAACTCAGTATCATATATTATTTTCTCTCTACGCCCCGTTGATTCCAGACGCCGTTTGTAATCCAATTAATTCTTCATAAACTATTAAGTTATCACATTTGATGGAACTACCCCGGTATATTAAATCAGAATACCGTTGTATACTTATCTTTAATAATTGATATATATATATATATATATATATATATATATATATATATATATCTTGTAACCTATGCTTTTATTTGCGTAATATTTCCGTTCACCTATGTACGACTGGTCGAACCACGGATATACATTCTAGAAGCAACCTGAATGAACTAACACACAATTGCGCGATATATCTATTAATATAATTATAGAATTATTCAGAACGATTCCCGTCGAATTCGTACTGGGTTCGCGCCAGCTAATTGACCATTTCTACATACAACATATTTCTAAATCGTGTTTTATAGGAAAAAATGATAAACCTCCTAGATTTGGCTTTTAGTAACCACATAGTTAGAAAGATACTTTCTTGAAAAAACGGTGGTGGCCGAAGCATATCAATTAACATGTTTTTATGTAATTTTTTAATAAATTTTACTTTTCTTTTTCATGTATTAGAGTGCATTTAAACAAGGAATACCGATTATGTTGGACGTTTACTAAAATAAATGATAAGAATAATTAGACTTAAGATTTTAGCAATAAACTGAGTAGAATATTTTATACATTTTCCCTTGTAATTATGCTAAGTAGATGTGAGTACCACTAGGTAATACTTGATATTTAGATATTAGCACGTACGAAATGAAATTCATGTATTCATTTTTCACATTGATTGATAAGTTATATTATATTATTTATTAAGAGCAACAATTACCACTTTTGCATTCAAAACCATTTCAGTCAATTTGGATTTTTAAGCTTATAGTTATTACTAAACTTATTATTGCTTACAATATTTTAATAAAATAAAACATTTTGTATCTTATTGAAGATGGCAACTTAATTGTCAATACAAGTTAATATTTTTTAATAGTTGGAAATATTTTATAACCTTAGGAATCAATGTAATATCTAAAAATAATACTCCTATATTTAGTATTCACTTTTAGATATTATATTAATTCTACATTTTTTGTGTTACGCCAAAAAAATAAATTATAAAATGATAAATTGTAACGAAAAATATAACAATTCTATTACAACAATAATAAAAGGTTTCGCTCTATTATTCTTAGACGCTGTTTTTATTACTATATTTTGTTATTGTTATTTTAAATAAACCAGTGGTATGTTAGGGTGAATGATTCTCTATTCACAACAATCCTAGCTCGTCTCGCAAAATTAGGTAAATTTGTGCGCATGGGTTTGGGTAAAATATATGATTCGTGAATGAATAAGATAGATGAGGCACTACGGGGAAACGTTCTAACCTTCTGATATTACCTTTAATATCATCGTCTTCTAATGTCGTCGAGCTGTCCGTAGATTCTTTCACTTGAGATCCGTCACCCTTCTTCACGATTATACTTCGACCTAGAAAATTTAAAACAGAAGAATTTATACACTCCAATATCGGATTTCAAACGGTTTGGTTTAAATTCAGACGAGAGAAAAAAATAAAGGAGAAACGAAAATAAACGAGAAAAAAAAACAGAATATATGGTGCTTATTAAATTTTATGTGCCTTCTAGAGTTTCAGATTAAAACAAATAAATTTATATTATGAAAGGACAGAAAGAAAAATGATCTAATTTAATTCAAGATAAGAGAGAGCATACTAAAGAAACAATAGAAGTCTATGAAGGAGTGCAGGAAAGAATTCAAAAAAGTTGTGAATAATAACTCTTTTAAGTGCAGAAATCATTAAAATGTATTATGAAAGCAGGGGGCGTGAGGAATTTTTGCAACATAGTAATGTATTTAGAAAAAAATATATTTCATTAAATATTTTGAGAATTGGAATATACAATATTATGGTAATGGTATTGTGCTATTTGAAACTGAATGAAAGTAGATCATTTTCCATGCTCCTACGTTAGTTTTAAGTTTACATCCTAGCCCTAAAAGTAGTTTTTACATCTTATACTACAAACTTTACTAGAGATAATAAATTAACTCTTAACTTTTGCTATACTTAATCAAAAATAAAATTTATCATTGTATAATATCAAGAAATTTTTATATTTATTTGCAATAATTTATAATTCCAGTTAAAACAATATTGCTTTTGGAATGTACTGTTTTTAAAACACTTTGTACATCACTGACATAATGAAATATTCAAAGCTTTTGATCTATTAGATTGATGCATAAGTTTGTAGCGCTTTTGGTTTCGTGAATGAGAGTGCTTTAAAAATAAATTATTAGGCATATATAAAAGTTATTTTAATGTACTATTATTGGACTAAAGAAAAAAGAATACCAAGAATAAAAACATCGAGTATTTACGATATATCCTTGTATTTGAGTTTAATAGAGGAAATGACGCGCTAGAAGCCGTTTGTATCATTTATGTGGTTCACGGAGAAAACATAATTGGGGAGAGTACAGCACGGAAATGGTTTTCTTGATTTAAAGAGAATCGAGAAACTAGTATCTCGTTAGCGGCAATCGTAAATAATGGAGAAGAATATATTCTAAATTTTGAGTTCAATAAAAATAATCTGAACTTTTGCATCAACCTAATAATAAAGTACTTTTTAAAAGTTTTTTCTTTTCGATTGCCTTACAATTTCGAAATAGTAAAAATATATTTTTTTATATATAAGTACCCTATCAATTTACAGGGTTCTACTTAAAGTAGGGTGTTGGGTTCTAACTTCTTTGTTTAGCATAATTTTTTTAAATCACTGTCAAACTTCCTCATGGTTTACAAAAGTTTTATATGCTCTGTTACATGCGAATTTCAATATCATTATATTGTATAATAAAATAGGCGAAAGTAATATATTTTCAGGATAAATTGGGCAGTTTGTAACATTGCATTGTATTCATCAACAATGCTAGCAGAACCAATTTTTTCCACATGTAATGCTTAAATTCAAATCATAGTTGCCGACGATATTTACTGTTTTAAGTAGCTTATATTTACTTATATATATATTATATATACATAGTTCTCTATTTCAATTATAAATAACAAAAACTCATTACATTAGGCCACAGATATTCAAGTTTCCTAATTTCTTCAGAAACGTAAGTTTTATCAAACTGTTCGAAATATGAATTAGTGATTATTTCTATATCGGACTCAAATCTCTTGTCACCGAGCCAAGTTTGCTGAAGAAGCTGAACGCGGGTGCAGAAGCAATTCCAAATGAATTTTACGAATTTTGGCAATCGAAATAGCTGAAATAAGAACACTTGCATTATTCTGAAACAAGTACTTGCTTCTTCTTTAAGTGGTACCTTTTGCATTGTATTGCATCATGCAGTTAAGCTAAAAGGGATGCCTAATATTTGTTGGTAACAGGCAAATACTAGACATTTCATTTAGATTTGAAGATAATCGGAAGAGAAGAATTCCACTGCCGTCCTAAAAGGCAGTAGTCATAATCACTTAGAGTGTATAATTGGGTATCCAGGTTCCATCAACCGTTATTATTCACCACCAAAAATCTGTCACATCATGGTTTAACTGAATAAGGGCTGAAATGTGCTTTTACAGTCACCAAATGCGACACCCTATCTTGCACGTATGTAATTATTTCATTCTCAATTCACAACGCAAAAGAAAAACAACTGAAACACTGAATTGTGTAGAACCTCTGCTACTCTCTCTTGTTCGACGAGTATCTAGCAACATATTGTGCACATTTTTAATATTTTCCGGAGTACATACGTAAATAATTCATAATGCAAAATTGAAACCACTGATCCATATAAAATACTACACCTAGCACCGTATTGATAATTTCAAGAGTACACACGTCTTTAGGGCATCCATTGCGTTGTTCATTAAATATAATGGTCAGATGTCCATTGTTTGTTGTGTTGCAATCGTTGTAGATTGGTTCCCGTAAACAACTTCATCATTGATCGGGTACTCCACTTTTTCCATGTTTCAAAACAAGCTAAAATCAGTTGACTTCCTACTGAAATAACAAGCGTTCTTGGGGTTGAAATGAACACAGATTTTTACATTTATGTTTTAAAGGATTGCCAAGTTGAAAAACAAATAAGATTTTTTTTATTAGTGCTTTTCCCTTTCAAGAAGAACGTAAATGATTATTGGAAAATTGAGAACCCTATGTTTTAATGAGTATCGTATTTACAAAGTTATAAAATTGCAATTGATATGGAGTAAAAGAGTAAACTATGCTTTAGTCAAAGCAACAGATTATAATACATATTACATTTGAACAATCTTTGCAACACAGAACTGATAATCTAGTGAACTGTCCATATACAAAGGGAATTATAAAAGTCAGGGCGTTAATTATTACACAAATTTGCAAAATAATTCCCACCACGTTCTACGTAATTGTCATTTCTTCGAAATCAGTCATTTCACATACTAAAAAGATCCTCGTCGTTTGAAAACTTCCTCCTCTTTAACCTGTTCCTTGCATTAGTATAGACTTTAGAAAAAAAAAGGTGGTAGCATTGTCATAGTGGAAAACCTAGCTGCTTGATCTCGAGAAAAGAGCAATATTTTTGCTTCGTCAACTCTAGTCAACCCCTTCTCGGTGTATCGCTTTAGGATGATTGTCTTTTGCGTTTCTTCTTAACAGAACTCGCGGTTTCCATACAAATACCGGCATCTTCAACCAGTCAGACAACGCTACTCTCAAGCTATGCTCAACGATATTGCAAATTGTTTACACTACACAGTTTGCAGACAACTAATACAGATTTCAACCTGCACTGAATTTGTCAAAACATGCTACAATCGGTTGGACCATAATTCAAAATTTTCGGAGCGCTCTTTGTACGTATATGATATACATAACTTCTGTCAGAATAAATGCAATTGAATTAGCTTTTAACTTCTCTTTTCAAAAAATATTTTTGATAAAGTATTAAAATATTTATTTTAATTCCACTAGTAAATAACGTTATGTCATTTAAATAACAAAATAACAAAACAACGGGAACGACTTTCATTTATTTCTATAAAATCTTAGCATTTTGTAGCTAACTCCTCACAATATCGCCTCCTATTGGGTAAATCTCTCCAACACGGAAAATATTCTCGTCTTCCTTTTATGCTGCTTGTATCTGTTCATTAGCAAACTCCTGATCTTATTGACATTTTCATCATTTTCAATTTGTATATACAGGGTTCAGCAAAATGTATTGTTCATTTTATTTTTTTACTAGAAAGGAATCACATCAAATATTTGCTAGTGTATTTTTGTAATGAAAAAGTAGGCCTTGGAGTTTTGTTTACTGATGTTGACAATTGTAAAAATGGAGCGCTGGTCAATAGCACACTGTGGGTTTTGTATTGAGCAGTTTATCGAACTAAATTGAATTGTTGTTTACAGTTGTTTCCGATGTCATTTTAATATCAGTCGCTATACATTGTGTAAAACTATTTTATCTTCGATTTGTAAATGGAGAAATTGTATATAAAAAATTGAGTGACAAATTGTAATGCCGCTCATGAAAGAAGAGTAAGAATTGTGATTAAAACTAGCCTCAACAAAAGCGATAACTTAACAAAGCATGGCTCTAAATTTTTTAGAACGCAGCATGAGTGGAATGTTGAAAAAACGCTAGTTCAGTCTTCTTGTACATATTTCAGAAGCTCAGTAATTAAAATGAGATTAAACGACTTTTTGTTTAGGTTAGGATTTTGTTTAGATTTTATATACCTCCTTATTAATCAGAATAAATATTGCAAATTACCTATTTTTGAGTAATGAAGCATATTTTCGTCTTAATAATGATAAGATTACTGTTAATGGATTTAGGCAAATTATGATGAACTTCACCAGAAACCTCTGCATAATCAAGAGTAACAGCTTGGTGTGCCAGCTCATCAAATAAGATTGTTGGTCCTTATTTTTGAGAAAATGGCCAAACTGTGATTGTCAATGCTGTCCGCTATGCTAAAATGTTGCAGACTTTCTTTTTACCGCTAAATAGTTGCAAAATAATTATTGCTAATCACACTAAAGTCGTTTCCGAATAGATTAATTACAAGGAATGGCATTATCTTGGTCTCCAAGGGCCTTCGATATTACAATGCTGCATTCATTTTTGTGGGATTAAGAAAGTATGGTGTTTGCAAATAAAGCTAGACATCAGTAACGAAATTAGGGCACACTACCTTCGAGACATAAAATTCCCATCTCTGGCATTATTAAATAGGAATTGAGTTTTTCTGTTGTTTACGTCAATGAATTATTACAAGATGTTTAACAATTAGCACATTTTGCCCAATTCTGTACATCTGTCAACAATACTTGTTACCAAGTCATTCAATTAATTCCAGTGTGAGGTAACAGAATTTTAGAAATCATGCATTATGCAACATATAATTTTCTTATTTGGTCATTTCATTTTTTGTACTACTACATTGAAAAAATAATAGTATTTGTCTTATTAAATCTAGTTAAGAATGCTTACTTTAACATACCCGTCACTCTCTGTTTATGCATGTGAGGTGGACACTGGACACTATATTATGTTCGTATGTCTCGATCTTTATTTAGAATAGGTAGAAATTTTTTAATTTTTAGACAACTTCAAATGTTGGCAGATGTCAATTATGACTTCCGTTAAAGAAAGTGAAATCGGATCTACATATTTAAATATAATTTAGAGACGACTTACAAGTTACTCCTTAAAAGTTCAATATAGAATATGTTAAAAGTTCTGACGTATTTTTGTTTCCTTGAAAAAAATGTATTACGTTTTAGCCTGTGAAATGTATTTAATAAATTTCCATAGTGGCATTAAAATTACCTTCTCCTGCGCTTGTCACATATGCAACATCCATAACTTTCTATTGGTCGTGCAAACTAACCACTGCTATAAGAATTTAAATAGGGACATCACAATGCACGGTGCAGTGGCGTTGGAAAATCTGTCTAGGGTTGTTGGAATGTACGTTTCAAACATTAGTAATGAAAATTAAGAAACACTATTAAATTTTGTTGATGAACTTCACCCAGGCCGAATTTAGAATACTAATAATGACGTTTATGACAAGACTTAGAACAAAATACGGATTTATCATCAGTGGTGCTACGAAAGATGTTTAATGTATCGCATATGATAATTCTGTTTCTTGATGGTAATATTGGTGGAGTCAATACGATCCGGTTTCTTCTGAATATTTGCCACCGAAAGAAACCACTCATTTTGACAATTGTTATTGTTAATGACAATAAGAAAATAGGCAATATCATAACGACTACGAACACTGCCTGCGTGCACAACTTAGTACTAGTCCAGATGTTTTCAAAACTACATAAAACATTTTAAGAAGGTAGACCAAGGGAATATGGCTTACAAATTAACCAGTATAAAATTAAATATCTGAGAATTGACAGAAAAGAGGAAGTTAGCTCACCTACTCCTAAGGTGAATTTACAACACAACCTTACAGAACTAAAGGAAGAATTGAAGAAGGTAAATATGAAAATTAACAGAGAGAAAACAAAATGAATGATAATTTCCAATACCAAGAAAAAATATGAAATAAGTTTGCATGGGAAATACATTGAAGTAGCATATTTCAAATATTTAGGAATAGTTACTGAAGAAAAGGAGGAATTGGACAGAGAAATCAATGAAAAATTGATATTATGAAGACAACTTCCCTAGAAGAAAGAGAAATACCGAGAAAGATGAAAACCGAAATTGTGAAAAAAGTGATCGGACCAACAATCTCACTACTATACGACCGAGTTTTAGAATTTAACAGAAAGACAACAATGTTGAATTAATGCAATGGGAATGAGGTTTATGAGAAGAATAGAAAATAAAAGCAGAACGGATAAAATATGAAACTAAGTATAAAACCTGCAAATCGAACCTAGAAACTGAGAAATAACAGGGCAAGATAAAAAACAAGATGGATCGATAGAATTACAGAGGAAGCAGAGAAAAAAGGAATGATATGAGATAGAACACGAAAGTTAATGGAAAATGGAAAACAATGGAGACGAAACTGCAGGACCTAACTTCACCGATCTTATACCTAAAAGATAAAAAAGATTTAGGACTAGGAAGAAGAAGAGAAAGATGGGAAAACCTGGTTACGAATAGGAAAAGATATACAGTAAAAAATCATTAAAAGTAGCAAAGAGCAGACAACTTGAAAGCCGTGGGCTTAAGCATTTGGATGCAGTAATGAGGAGAAGAATCTCAGTTTTGTCGATATGACGAAGTAACGCAGACAATATGCTTTTGGCAACTTAAGTAATCTAGAACAGGACTGGAATTATGTAATATGAATGCGTTATTTGAAAGATGTAACACTGTCGTAAAAAGTAATAAGTAACACATCGCTAATGTTCTAAGCTTAGATTATTTTAATTCAAAAATACGACACAATTTTGTGACAGATCCAAAATATCATATATGATAATTATTATATGAACTAGATACTTCAAACGTTCCATGGAATTTGAAGTATTATTGGTATCAAGAATATTATTTGCTTCAAACAAGTTGGAGTGTGTTTTTGTCATTTGTACCATTTAATTTAAAACCATTTATTTACACTTGGGTAAATAGTGCGTCGATAACATTTTCTAGTTTATCGATTGATCGAAAGGAAATTTAAGCAAATTTTAACAATTTTTTACATTTACTCCGCGTCTATAGAAAAAATTAATGAAATTATTATAGATTTGGCAGAACTAGGATCTTCTTTACCATATTTTACTCTGCTGGAAAAATGCTTCTATTTAACAATAGCAGAGTTTGTTTTCCCTAATCCCGGGATATAGAAGGTTTCTCTACAAGTATAGCAATCATTTGACTTATCCGGTGGATTAGATTTGAGGAACGGCTGTTGTGGTAGACTTTATTATCATATCTCTATGTTACATTTTTTTACTCTCTCATATGTTATCAGATGTTAGGGATCATTTCTAGATTTTTTAAAATCTTTTCAATGTTTTGGCGACTTTTTTTAGTCTGTCCATGTTCTGATACTTTGTAATTAAGATGAATTTTCCTTCCGATTAGTTGACTCGCCTCAATCATGCTTTTCATAATCGGCTATAATTCAATATTTGTTATCCAGAAGAATGTTTTCAAAATATGATCCGTACATTTATAATTTTTTAGAACGTCTCATTTAACACGTTAGTTGATCATAGGGTCTTCCTTAGAATCCTAAGTTATGCTCGCATCTCGATGTTCTTAGCCTCGTTTATGGAATTCATCTTCAAAATTAATCTTTCAATTTTATAGATTAATATGGACCACTTTACATATTTATTTGAAAGCCGTAGTTCCAAAAAAAAAAGTTGGAAGAGTTTATATCTTTTTCATAATAATTGTATATTAATGTATTAGATTGGTAATTCAAATATATTACTTTCGCCTGTATTGCACATGAGTTTATTTTTTTCATGTGAAGAACAATAAGGAAATAGCATTTTTGCATATGCTATTAAATATAATGTTATGTATTCTACATTCTGTATTAAATTATTTTATATATTTTGTAATCGTTTAAATTACAATATATTTTCAATTATTCAGACTTTAATGAATGGCACGTATAAAATTTAATATACACTTAAAAGTCTAATCAACAAATAAAGTATACCTGTAATAATTTACAACGAACAGATAGTAATTTTAAATATTTTTTTTTAAATTTGAAACATTTTTAACTCAATACCGAATTAATAGAACAAAAAAACAATCAGTATAACCAAAAAAAAAAAAAGGAAAAAATCGCTTTTGTGCGAATTTTTTGACTTGAAAGATGATAGTTGACTATTTATGCAAAATGTAATTACGTAATCATAAAAAAATATGGTGCTATATAAAGAGTACACCTCTCTCGAGTGTAATGTATTAAAAATCTTCACAGATAATTAATATATGTTTAAAAGTATTGTGGTTCTAGATAGTTGTTCTTTTTCGAGAATAAAATTTTGTTTATAAAGTTGTAGTATCCCATAATCTGACAAGACTTGATCCAATAATATAAATAGGATTCCTCTATAATTAGAACATTTAATACATCGTGTATTCAAATTTCTAATTACACTAGAAACATGTCATCCACGTCAAAACGAACGTTGCTTAATAAAGAAAAAATGTAAGGTATTGATGCGCTTAGATAGAGGAGAAACACGTAAAAACTTAACCAATTCATATGGTATTTTTAAATAGACAATTTATGGTTGATATTAATACTGAGAATCCGGAAATGGAAGGTCTGTTTGGCGTGGTTTTTTCAAAAAGATCACGACATACGTCTACTTCTGGGCAACAGCAGGCCATGAAAGCTAGATGTTTTTATAAACAAATTACAAAAAAAATTGTTGCTAGATTGTAAAGATTGGCTAAATAACTACAAAAATTGGCAAGATATTTGAGCACTGATAAGAACGGGTAAATAACTATCTAACGATGGTTTATGTTCGGAAAACGTAAAGAAAATTTTTTGCGAAAAGTGGTGTAAATTTAGGACTTTTGGAAGTGTATAATGGAGAGTTTTGTTCAATAAAACATTTGCTTCTTATTATAAAACTTCTGCTTTTGGGCAAAAGGTTAGCAAGAAAGATATTGTATTTCTTCCTTGTGCGTGAACTTACTTTATGGAGTGACGAATCCATGTTCACAAGAAATGGTGTTTAAGACAGTTACAATTTAAAGCGTGAGCTCATAATGCAGGAATTACAAAGGCATGGTTGAACGAACGTTTTCCATTGTGCGAAATAAATTAATATATCATGGGCCTGCAACGTCACCAGATATGAATCGCCTTGATGCCTTCAGCCAATACACAGGAAGTAGTCAATAGAGTTAACGCCACAATACAATTAATTACCATAGATATGTTGCAATGCCTCATAAATTTAATTCCACAAAGACTTTGTCTTCAAACCAATGGCTACCAGTTTCAGATTTTTCGTTAATTGTCATTATTAGTGTTATTTTCATTAGACTTAAATAAAACTCGTATTTTTTGTACCATGTCGGCAAATCTACACTTCTTTTAAGAAATTCGTATGGCTTAACTACTGACAATATAACATTGGGTTTGACATTCCAGAATCAATCACAGAATCGGTCTACCTGACGATTATTCGTGAACTTCTGACCACTCTGTATATATATATATATATATATATATATATATATATATATATATATATATATTATATTGGATTGTCTCTCGGATTATGGAATATTTCATGTAGAATTGTTCAAACTATAAGGAACTTGTGAGATTGCTCGGTAATCCGAAAAAGTCTATAACCTCATACGAACATGCAAAACAAACGTTGGATTAATGCGACCATAATGTATTGTGATTTCACACTGCTATATTAAGAGTTCATTTGACTATTTGCATCTAACATTTTTTACAATAAAGGTATAGTCTGTGGAAAAGGCTAAATATCAATACTACCTTCTAAGGCGGATCAAACGTTTTTGTTTCGAAGTATGTACATAAACCACTAATTTGAAGAGTTTACATATTTAAAAGTAAGGATGTCTGGATACGATTTGGAAGGTAGTATTTATATTTAGTCGGCATCAGGAGAAGATATTACTTTTTCCACAAGCTGTACCTTTCATCCTGAAACTGTGTTAAATCATTAAATCGTTTTAATTATTGATTATGTTATTTTACTATATGTAGCACTGCATGAGGTATAGGCTACTAACTTGAGATATTATAGCATTCATTTTTTTATTCAAATTGTTTTACACTGTTCCAAATAATTCAAATTAGTGATGGGAACCAATTTATCACCGTATATATAAAAATTTTAATTCTTTCTAAATAGTTTATTGCAATCAAAGATATTATTACTGCAATATTACCATATTACCAAAAACATAAATTTTTTAGAAAATTAACATAAAATATAATTTGAAAAACTCTCACGTATTTATAAGGGTATAGTCAACTATTCATTTTCAAATCGTTAAACAATATTTATGAATAGTGAGGTGAATGAGGTGAGTTATAACAGAAAGAAATGTTAACAAACTCAAAAAGGAACCTGAAGATGTAATTTAAAATTATTAGAAACACATGCATGAAGCACACGCACACACTCAAAGATAACCGAATTCTAAGCTTCATCTCTATAAATTAAGGAAACGAAAAGTCATAATTACATTTAAATTTATTAAATAAAGAGTATGCTTGGCAAAAGTTGCATGTATGTATATATGCATATTTTAGTTATATGTATATTAAAATTTTTTGTGATGGATTTCATTAATTATGTATTCACAAATAATTAATTTTTTCAATATTTAATTTGCATTGTTTGATTATGGAGTTACTAAATATTTTCATAGTAACAAGGAAATTCAAGAGAAAATATTCTCTGCAAGAATTACTTGCTGGGTCTTAATACATACAAATATAGAAAACAATTGATTTTAAATCATGTAAATTTAATAATAAAAAATCGTATTATTTTGGAAATTTATTGAATAAAAATATTATATTATTTTTTTTCGAAAATATAGAATCATCATTTACTATATATGTATATTATTTCAATTTAACTAATATATCTGAGTAAACTGGTTATTTTGGTTACATTATGCGCAAGTTCTGAAGGAAATACATTTCTTTTCAAACAACTAAAGGTTTATATAAAAAAAGAAACATAAAAATATGTATTTTTATGAAGCGGAGATTATATCTGAATGATTAAAGATGTATAATATAATTATTGTTTGGAAAGCAATACTTACGGAAAGCTCATAATGTACTGAGCATTAAGTCTTGTTGAACACTGGAGTTGTTAGCTATATACAATTGCTCGCTCCGTTTATTAAATGGTTTATTAATTTTCAGATAAATTCTTATCTTATAATATAATGAATTAATAGGTTTTTGGATTACACTGACACTAGTGAAAATTGGTAAAAGTAATTTTACATATATAAGGCAGGAGGCTTTCTTAAAGTAGTATTGGTTTCTCGTCAGTGTTCCATATTTGATAATGTAAATGTACAAAGGGTACTAGGAAAGTTTTGCAATACAGCTTTGTTTATTTAATTTTTTCAAAGTAATTTTCTCTACACTCAATGCACCTCTCCATCCTCCGAAACCAATCTTTAAACCAGTTCTGCCAAGTTTCACTAGGGGGTAAAGCACACTCGTTGTCCCAAGCCCGCAGAAGGTCCTCATCACTGGAAAACCGCCTTCCTTTTAGCTTCATTTTCACATGCGGGAACAGTGCAAAATCGCAGGGAGCAAGCTCTAGACTGTAGGGAGGGTGCTGGAGAAGTTTCAATTCTGTCATGGTCAAATATTTAGTGCAGGCTTTGGCGCGGTGAGCTGGAGCATTATCGTGATAGAGGAACCAGGTCCATTCTCGACTTGGGCAGCAGGTTCTTCATAGATCCAATGACTTTAGGCAGGCACTGTTCAGTATACCACTTAGCTGTGACTGTCTTTCCAAAACGACGTGATCCACAATTCCACTCGATTTGAAAAATACAGCTCTCATTTGCTTCTTTACAGATCGGGATTTTCTGTAAACTACGGGTGTGTCCATATCATCAAAGACCTAAACTTTGTTTTGAGCTTCGGTCGGCACATCGTAATAATACAGCCAAGTCTCGTCACCTGTCACGATGTTGTTCACATACCGAGATCGTCGCTTATTAAACTTTTTTAGTATCTCCCGACACCAAGTCACACGTCGTGTTATCTGCTCTTCATTCAGTCGATGCGGCACCCAGAGATAACAAAGTTTCTTCATGTGCAAATGATCATGCAGAATCGGACGAATTGCTGGTGCCTTTAGGCCTGAAGTACCCTCTATCTGTTGGTAGGTCAGTCGCTTGTCCTCGCCAAGCATTTTCCTCACAGTAGTAACGTTTTTCTCCGTAACTGATGTTCGTGGCCTTCCCGGCCTCTCAGCATCCTCCACAGTTAAATTTCCCCTTTGGAATTCTCTATACCACATGAATATAGTTCTGCGATGTGGACAAACATCACCTGGTGCAAGTCATTTCTTCGAAGCACTGGTCTATGTTTGAACCACGCACGAAATTATAACGCAAAACTACCCTTATCTCATTTGGTGACCACGATGCCATCGCAAGCACTTTATACTCTCACTGCTAATAAATAACTGAGCCAATCGACATGGTGCGGCGGCTACTATGCACGTATCTCAACATGCAGCAACTAGCAGCTTCCTACGATTCATTGTTGCGTCATATTGCAAAACTTTCCCAGTACCCTTTGTATTACAGTATTTTATGTATTGTTTTCGTAATATTCTTTAGATAATTTACAATGAAAGGATTTTATTTTCTTAAAATTTTTCTCAATTAAAATTGTTACAGCCGATGTTAATTTGAGGAGCAGTTTGAGACAGAATTTTATATTTTATTAATAATTTGAATTTTTTCAATTTTGACGATAATGTGCTTTAGTGAAAAAGCTCCAAAAATTGGAATTGAGTCAAGCTGTAGATCGACGAATCGTTTGCATTTCACCATGCTTTAGTGAAAAGTATCTCAAGAATTACATCTCAAAAAATACCGTCAGACTGAATATTGATATTTCATTTACATTCTGTTATCTAAAGAAACTTGGCTTTTCTTCTAAGTTTCTAACTAAACAGATTAATCTTTTTTCTACATGATCGCCTTTAAAAAACTGGAGTAGTTAAAATGATAAATCACGCAGTAGCCACCTTAATCTCTAGAACTCGCTTGTTGGGGTCTGCTCTGATCTCTATAGAATGGTGTAATTTTTTTGGATATAAAGTAGAGGTTTCTTCTACTTTTTTGTAAATTGTTAGGAGGCTATTATAAAAAATGAAGGCGTTTATATTATTGACCAATACAGCCCTTTCTTAAATATAGCTCTTTACTATTTATTTTCAAATCGGACAGAAATTTTTGCAATCATCGAAATATATTATATCCATTGTATGGATATAATTCATTGAATAGTAAAAGATAAACTTAAAACTTTCTTCATCTTGGCTTTCGGGCGGGAACCGTGTCTTCGATAATTCTGGTACAGACATTTCATCACCACTTGCATGGGGCATCTTCAGAGCTTAACTACTGCTTTTGTTGTTGCACTGAGACAGCCTATGTGTCAGAGTAAAGTCAGAAATTGATTGAAATAATGATGTCAGCAGACGTTAAGAATTAAGTAATTGAAATTTTGGACCTATTTAAGATTTCTTATTTAATCATCACCCTTACTAAGACTATTTCGTTTTGTAGATTCTCTATTTGAAAAACTCATAGTGGTCAATACTTCGTAAGATATAATTAACATGTATTGAAAATTCGATATTACTTTTCCCAATCATCGATTGTTTTTGAGACAAAATGAATTACCTACCAAACTCTGTTTTATCTAGTAAAACAAGATACTACCATTTTGCCAACTTGACGCAGTTTTTATTACATCATATGTTGCCAACAAAAATTAATTCGTAAAGCTTTTGTAACCTAAGTAATATTTCATTTAACGATCATAAACACAGTCTAATAAATAGAGCGGTCAATTTTTATCAGCGCGACAGGATAGCATTCGATAAATTATGTGCATTATAAAAATGTTAAAATCGAAGCTATACAGGTTTTAAATTATTGGTTTTGATGCAATTATTTTTGAATTTTCGTTTGAACAATGAACAAATTTTTCCTACAGTAATTTTGATTGATGAATGAACGTAATTGCGATAAAATATATGTATGTATCAAAAAATATAATTTTAATATGCTACGACGTTTACAATATATTTTTAAAACAATAGCATACTCATACTCTTTTTAATTCAATTATAATCTTAGAAATCTACGTAATTATTCCATGAGAAAAATCTTAGAAATCGGTTGACGAAAGCGATGGAACATGGTCGGATGGTTTGGGTATTTTGCAGGTAACTGTGTTCTTACCACTTTCTGGTTGCATCAAGAAGGTGAAGTGAAGTGAGGTAGTAGGGTGACGTAAACAAGTCCGCCACAACCAACAAAACAAAGTTACCAACTACTCAATCCTCTAAACTAAGTCTAAGTGAGCACAACTACTTATTTCTTTTATTTAATAGTGTGTGCTTATCACAAGGTGTGTGTAATAAGTGTGTGTGTGTGGGAATGTTTAATCTTGATGGTGTGCAGTTTACTCATTTCCGTACTCACTAAATTAGACTTGTTCTTAAGGTGAAAGTGTGAAGTCTTTGAACTGATCCATTTTCACGAGGTAAAATAATCTGATCTCATCAATGAATATTGAATACTTTAATATGTGCATGTAATGCGAACATATTTTGTGTAGTTTATTTTATCCTAGTTTATAATATATGTGGGCTGAATAGCAAAAAACAAGGGGTAATTATATATTAATACCTTAGGCAAACCTGTGTACTGCTTATTTATTATTTGTTTTTGTGTATGGCCAAGTTTTGATAAAACCTTATGTTTTGTTGGTAATTATAAATTGAGATATTATTGTAAGTTTTTAAGACTTTAAAATATAATCTCATTGTGGAGACATTGCTCAAAGGTTCAAATATCTCTTTACTTTATAATCCCTTACTTTATTTACTCTATACTCTATCATTATTCCCGTTGCATTACTCTTGAAAAGATATTGGATGGGCTTAAGGGGCCCCTCCTCCCTTAGAAATTTAATTTTTGAAACGCCAGTCGATAGTTTTGGAGACTGTTGCGTTAAATGTATTTTACTAAAGAATGGAAGGGAAGAAATAATTTTAGAGACGGTATACGACAGTCTACACATTAGACATAATTTTAAAACCCATTGTGTAACCAGAGGGAGCCAGTGGTGGTTTCCCTTTCAAGTAGATTCATAATTTAATATAACCGGCTGAGTAATGCAAAAAGTACTATTTACACTTACTCAATCGCCAGAATATTACTGAATACACATTGAAAAGAATACCTAATTTTGCAAACAGATAATAAGAATAGGATAATAATCCTTTGTATGGACAATGGACATACAAAACATTATAAAGCTTGTCTTATTTTACTGTTTTGAGATATATTATAGATCGCAGTATCAGCCATGTTCAGTTGGAGCTCAAACCTATTGCTTTTTGGGTTGGGTAAAAAGTTTCGCGGTGTTAGGTTTTAAGGTACACCATAATAATGACGTAGCACGAATTACTTGGAACATGAAGTCCACGTCCTGTATTATTTAGCAAAACCTAAGACAAGGAGCTTACAAGAGGAATGCCCAACAAAGGTTTTCAATAAGAGAGAGGAAACGACGTACCACATATAATGACTGTAAAGAGAGAACGTAATGTATTCAACAAACGCTGGAAAAGTGGTTAACCAGAACTTGCTCAAATTTTTGTATTGCAACGAGATCTATGAGGCGACATCCTGATATCTTCTGAATCCTGACAAACTAAAAAGTCAAGAACTAAAATGTTTTAGGTTTCTTTTGTTTTATGCAATGTTTTGTAAGTAACAATATTTACTAAAGCACAAAGCACATACGATAATATATCAATAAATGGATAGTATTTAGTAGTAGTGCAGTCTTTACATTTCTCAGAAAATTAAACACGTCGTTCTGATACGCTCTTATATTGAAAAAGTTTATAATTTATTGCTTTATGTACGATAGAATATTATGGTTTTTATTTATCCACGTTAAGTTTATGAATGAGATATTTCTGTAAATCATTTTATACCTATGTATGTACTTTTTTTAGACAATGTGCACATATACGAGGGTAGCCGTTTATATTTCGGGAACTGGCAACACTGTTAGTGTTGCCTCCCGACTGATGATTGCATCGTGAAGTTTCTTATATTTGACAGTATATTTACCTTTACAGTTTTATTATCCGGTCGCTATTTCTATTGTTGACAGTAACTTGAAAATTTTGTCAGCGAAAAATGGAATTAACTCGCGAACATTTTCGTGTAATTATTTTTCATAACTTTCGGCGTGGATTATCTCAACAAGAATGCATCGACGAGCTGCATTCTCTATATAGTGATGAAGCACCATCGAAAACTACAGTATATCGTTGGTACAGTTAATTTAAACTTGGAACGGCGTTCTTTGGACGATGAATTTCGTGAAGGTCGTCCCACAAATGTGGTCGTGTCGGAAAACATTTATGCAATGTCTGAATTGATAATGCATGACCGTCGTGTGACAAACCGTGAGATCGAGGCATCTCTAGGTATTAGTAACACCAGCGTGCATAAGATCCTGCATGAACATTTAGCCGTTAAGAAGCTATGTTCACGTTAGGTACCACATAATTTGACAACCGCGTCCATTGGTGCCAAGAAATGCACAAAAAATACAATGGCGGCGCGTCAAAGAACATTTATAAAGTCGTCACAGGTGATGAATCTTGGATCTATACGTATGAGACCGATAGTAAACAGCAGTTGACTGTGTAGGTATTCCAAGATGAATCAAAACCAATAAAAGGTGTTCGCGCTCGAAGCACATCGAAACAAATGGTAACTTGGTTTCCGGAAAAACCGGTCACGTTGCAACCGTGCCTTTAGAGAGTTGTAGAGCGGTCACAACTATTTATTTGTCAAAATTTTTTGAAGAAATAAGTAAAACAAACCGAAAACGACAGATCATTCTCCATCCTGACAATGCGAGCTCTCACAGGTCGGTTTAAACAATTGAATATTTGACTGGGCAAAACATTGAATTGATGAGCCATCCGCCGTACAACCCTGATTTTTTTGTTCCCATACATGAAGAATAAACTTCGTGGTCAACAGTTTTCTACGCCAGAAGAGGCAGTTGAGGCATTCAAAACTCATATTTTGGAGATACCGCCTTCACAGTAGCAGCAATACTTTCGGATTGGTTTAAACGAATGCAAAAGTGCAAGGATTTGCAAGTGGAATATTTTGAAAAGCAATAAAATTATTTTCGATAATAAAAAAATTTTTTTTGTTTGCTATTTCCGAAATATAAACGGCTATCCTCGTATAATGGAATACAAATTATTTAAAAAGAGGATAAATTAATTTCAGTATTTCAGTAACTCCTTATCATAATTTTGCTCTTAAGAAAGGGTATAAAATAATTTAGTTTATATGACTTCATCACTGAAAGATTTTCCTAAAATTTTTATAAAATAATATTTATCTATTTTTAATGAATTGTTTGAAGTTTAGCAATTTATTATGTCGAAAGTCTAAATTTGTCGAAACGCGAAGTACTACAGAAATTCGTCTATCTGATGGCATCTATCGTTATATTATCTATATATTAACCAGGATGTCAATAAAATTATTTTACCTCGTGATGATATACTTCAGTTGCTGTTTATCATTGTAATTGCCAATATATAATAATAACTAAATAAAAAAGAAATAAAGTTTAGCAAACTATTCTATAATCGACCATGCAATTTTTATTAAGCCCTTCAACTAAATTCGAAGAATATACTGAGTTTTACAATTGCAAATGTAAAGAAAATGTGCCTTGAGTATCGTTTTTACTTTTGAATAAAACAATGTGTAGGTTCTTTAAGTTTCACTTGTAATATGTAAATGTGTGTGTAGATTTGTTGTGGTGCCATCAATGGAAAATATTCGATTGTTCAAGAAATTAAGTCACAAGTATTTAATATATACACAAGGAGCATTTTGTATGTAATCATTTCAAATTAGAAAAGGATAAAATATGATCTTCCCAGATTAAATTGTATTTTCAACGGAAAAATACAGAATGTTAAAGTTAATAACACCCTATCAACTACATATGTTTCATCGAATGCACGAATCGTCAGGTTGATTTGTGTTATTAATGAACGATTCCTTCAGAGTGTTTATCATATCATTTCGATACAGAACATAATGAATAATATCATATCTCCCTCTCTCGACCAATACATAAATGTATTGACCGGCAAAGCGAGAACGCTTCTATCTCACATAGATCGGAAACTACGTTTCCAGTGTGTAATAGACAGAAACTTACGTCTAGGCTTTATGCCAATTAAAGAATGTTAAAAAGGAATCATTCTATTATAGAATGATTCCTTTTTAACATTCTTTAATTGGCATAAATTCTTGGCATTCTATTATAGAATGATTCCTTTTTAACATTCTTTAATTGGCATAAAGCCTAGACGTAAGTTTCTGTCTATTACACACTGGAAACGTAGTTTCCGATCTATGTGAGATAGAAGCGTTCTCGCTTTGCCGGTCAATACATTTATGTATTGGTCGAGAGAGGGAGATATGATATTATTCAGGAAAAATACAGACTAGATCGTCAGTAGACAGCAAAAATTGAATTAATCAGACAATAAAGAAATAGTTACATAAAAATGCCAGAAGAATGTACAAAAGTAAAGAAAAAAATCACTACAGACTTTTTGTTTATTGTTGTATTAGTTTTGTACATTTACCAATTCGAATATAGATGAGTATTGATACTTACTTGAGAAATTACGAGTAGCCAACATTGTAGTAAGTATTGCTCCCTAAAATGCAATACAGAAATGAAATTTTAAATGTACCCAAAATATGTGTAACTATATAAATCATGAAAATGAAAAATTAATTATAAAATTGTGTTGCGTTTATAATTTCACTCCGAGTAATAATCCAAATAAAAATATAGTAAAGTTATCTTTTCTAATAGAAACAGTACTTCTAGATAAAAACAAAATATATAAACTTATGTGTGGAGTGAAGTACCAAGATATATGATTTTTTTGTAGAGGTATGTGGACCGTCTCAGTGTTATCGCTCAATGAAAATTTTATTAGGGTTTTTCCTTGTTCCTTGTTTTATTATTTGCCAACAAAGGAATATGAAACACAAATAAAATTTTTATGCTATAATAAACCATGTTAAGTGTATTGTAACATAAAAAAATAGTGGAATAATCGATCGGTCTTATCGTGAGGAATATCAATATTTACTTTAATGTACTCATTTACGGAATTTTTCTGTTTATTTAATTTGTTATATAGAACTGCAGATTCCCAGTACCGGTGAAAATACTAACTCAAAGATTAAAAAAATCTGACCACTCGATTTGATTAAAAACTGTTAATTCTTTTCCATAAATGCATCGCTGAAAAGTAATTAACGAGTGCACCATATAATTGGTAATAAAAAGTAATACCAGTTAATATAATACCCGCAAATATTCCTGTAAACAAGTTTCAACCATTTTAATCCAGAACACAAACACAAAAACGTGTCGTTTCAACATGCGCCTTGGTCAGTATTCAAAGGTTTATCTCTGTGATTAACACTGAAGATTTGAAATTTTGTGTATCGTCCGAAATGGAAACACATCACCATCTGTTAAAGATAGACTTGATAAGTTATTGGTCAATTGTAAAGTGGAAAAACACAGCAAAATGGCATCGAAATGTCCGGAGTAAGCCAAAGTGTAATTTATAGACTTTGGAATCGCTTTTTGAAACCTCCACCTTTCAAAAAGCGATTCCTAATCGAGGCAAGGGTAAAGTTGGTCAACATTAACAACACTAAGAAAAATGGTATTGAAGTGTCCGAAGTAAGCCAAAGCGTAATTTATAGACTTTGGAATCACTTTTTGAAAGGTGAAGGTGCTCAATGGGGACTAGGGTATGGTCGGTTAATGTTAACAACAGAAAGGTTCGATACTTATCGCAATTGACACGTATAAATCTCGCTCTTAATGCAACCCATATTCGAGGTGAGCTTGCTGCTGCCACTGATAGACTACTATTAACACAAATGATAAGAAATATTTCCGATGTCTAGTGTACATGCTCGAAGAGCATTTCTCTTACGCGGAATGTAAAATATAGGTAAGTGTACATGGGAGCGAGTATTATTCAGTGATGAATCCAGATTTACGTTGCAGCCAGATAATAGGTGCACATTCTGATTCGGTTTAAACTCGTGATTTGTTCAGGAAAGGCGCCACTCTTCTATCAATAGCTGTTTTTATGTCTTTAGTTCATAGAAAATGAAGCTCTCACTGTCCAGAAATATCTGGATGAGATTCCGTTATCCATTGTTCATTATGTTACAGTATGCAGTGGTATTGAAGAACGAGATACGATTTCTTAAGGAGTGTTCAATATGCTAATCCGGTTCATCAAGATGCCGAACAATATGGAACCCATACACAATATTTATTCTGTTGTAAGAACCATGGCAATAAAACCTCTAAAATTAAATATTTCTGTATTTTTCTTACACTAAAACTTCACGATCTTGTACTCTCCCTACAAGTTCACATTAAAACTCGTCCAAACAAGTTTAAATACAGTAATATGTTCAGACACTTCTTTAGAAATATACTGAAACAAAAAATGAGGTTAACTAAAATTTTTTTAAATTTATCATTTTTATGAAATAAATTGTTTTGAGCAATGTTTGACTAGGAAATGTTTATTTAAATTCACTGTTTTCACTGCATATATATTAGTGGAAAAATCTTATTTAATATACACTAAATTTTAAATTATTAGGTTCTAGAATTTTAGGATAGTTTTCTGACAGTTGGTTTTAAAAAAATCTTTCTTTTCTAATTTCTTGGTAATCACAACACTAAAACTTTAGTTCACGTTAAATATGCATTCATAAATTTTGAAAAATAAATTTGGGCTTTGAGGCATTTGAGTTCAGTACGGTCAAATACATTTCTTTTTACGAATCAAAGTAATATTCATCTTGATAGATTCATTATCCTAACAGTCATATAACGATATATATTTTGAACTTTTCATCAACAAACAAAACTTCCAAATTTTAGTGTTTGTGTTAATCAATCCTTTGGTACTCGGTGTGAAAATATATTAGAGAAAATACGTCATGTAAATAGGTGTAATTTAAAAGTTCTATTAAAGTTCATCCTATATCTCGCCCACTCACCTTCCATTATTCACAACTGTTTCAATAAGAGATAACAACTTCACTAGATTATTAAGTCATGTTCATCTAAGAGTGAAATTCTAGGTGCAGTAATTTAATAATTCAAGGACCGATTAAATTTAAATGAGTTTTCGCACTGCTTTGGAATATGTAATGACAGGTCACTGCTTTAACTTACTGGAGGTGACCGTCGAGTTTCTGTTTAATAGCGTTCATTGTACGTTTAAATGGCACATCTACTTTTTATTTTTTGAATTAAAATGAACGTTAGATTGACCAAAATTAACGGTCTTATGCAGATAGTGGAGCGTTTATTAATTTCTGAAAAAATGCACATTTTGTGGCGGAAAACTGTAGGGATTCTATGTAAAAAGTTGACTACGATCTTACTTTTATTAGCTAACACTTGTTATGTAAAAAATACGTCTACACACCGAGAAAATTGTATGTTATCCTTAAAGATGAAATCACTCAGGCTTGTACACATTTCGCAGATTCTTATGAAATTAAAAACCGTTAAAATAAAGACTCAAAATTATGCATATGCTATCGTAAATAGTGAACATTTTCAAAATTATGTACAGGATTGGCAGATTTCCTTATTTTATTAAGGAATCTTGATAATCAAAAGAGTCTTGAAATTTTTCCCGCTCTCGTTGATCATTTTGCGCTTATTTATGTAATCAAATCGAAAAGTAATTTTTATATTCTTTAGACACTTTTTTGTTAAAAGCACAGAGAAATTGTTACCTCAAATTATCGAAATTCGATTTATTACATAAGTGGTATCGTTAGACCTCCAAATTACTTAAATTTGTTTGAACGAAATATTTTGAGAGTTTTCACGTAGTAGGCGAAAGTCACTTCTGCAGAGAACAATCAATTAATTAAAATATTATGAATAATTAGAAGTCTTAATATTAATTGCAGTGAAGACGTTTCTATTATTTTGTTTATTTAAAGTCTAACACCGTCAATAAATCTGAGGAGAGAAGTTGTGGCGAATAATTGAACAAAACAAAAGTTGATTTGGGAACTAAAATAAAAAATTAACTAAATGAAGAACCTAGCTTAACAGGTAAAATCAATTTACCATTATAATGGACTATTTTTTTAGATATTTATTTTAATTTAATCTCTTCACAACGTCCTTATTGTCTTGCATAATTATCGCTAACTACAACAAGAATAGTAATCAAAAAACTGTTATAGTTCTCATGAGACTATATTTTGTATTATTTTCGTTCTTAATGCTCTCTTTCTATGCTGATCATCGTATCCATAAATATATTTAAACTTTAATATTTTTCTTTTGGTATTTATTTTCTTTTTATTTGTTTCATTTGTTATGTAGAATACTAAATCGCATTCGACATTGTTTAAATTTAAGGTTTGTGATAGATAATCATTTAGATTAGATGTTTTAAGGAGTCCTGTGTTTTTAAGTCTCCCTTTCATTCAATGATGTTTTACAATGAATTACATTTCGAATATATATCTTTAGAAAATGAATTGTGTGTGTACTACTTTTGTTATGCCCTCTATATATGAGTATTATGTATTTGTACTCTGCAATCAAGACGTTTATAATTGTCAAGTTAATACTGATAAACATCGGTAGTAGTGTGAAATCTTGGAAGTAGAGTACAGGGTGTACGATTTAAAAATTCGTTTTAGTTGTAAACGCAACACAATTTTTTATTATAACATTTCTAATAAAATTAAAATAACTAAAATTAATGCAATTATTTAATTTGTAATACTTATCTGTGTATTATTATTCCATTTTAAGTATCCCATTTATACTTTTTTATTTCTCACCTTAAGTTTACGCCTGGCATTGAATTTCTTGAGACAATCCACAGTTTCTTGTCTGTGTACCACGGATGCGACACGTTCTCTTTGCTAAAAGAATTGCATATTTGTATGTAAATTAATTATCTAGGTGCTGTGAAACTTACGCAGATCCATGGATGTTTGAGAGCCTCGGCAGCAGTTATCCTTTTACCTGGATTTACGGTCAACATTTGGTTTATGAGATTCTTAGCTTCTGGAGTTACTGTATCCCACTCAGGACTAGGGTACTGAAAATAATAACAGTGTTTTATACTCAATACATTATTGGATGTGTTTCAAAAATTAAATATTTTTAATAATTGTTAATGTGATTATTCCAGATAATCTAATGAACGCAGCACAAAAATCTCCATCGTTACACATATTCACTACGCGATGCTACTTATTATTAAAAGAAGTTAGACGAGATTGTTATTTTTGGAGGTCATTATAGTAAACTACGCTTCGATTCGTTTGTTTATTTTTACTTGTTTTGTGAAATAGTATAGAAGCATTTCTTTTATTATATAAGTATCGTTTCATATAATGTAGATGTATATTTAATATCTCTATTAAATTTATTGGGTTGGCAACAAGTACTTTCGGTTTTGTAGTATAAAATAAAACACTTTTTTTTTAGACAAGGAATAGTTTTTAGTCAATTATATATTTTTCATTTTACTCAATGACCTTTTGCCATCTTTCATTCAGCTGCATGATTCCGCGCTCATAAAATTTCTGGTCCTTATCAGTAAAAAACTGAACCAGGTGCGAGTGAAGGTCATCGTCATTTGTGAAAGTTTTACCATTCAAAGAATTCTGCAAACTTCGAAATAAATGGTGCTAGATCAGGGCTGTAGGGGGGATGTGGCATCACTTCCCAGCCAAGCTCCAATAGTTTCCCACGAGTTGCCAAAGATGTGTGAGGCCTTGCATTATCTTGGTGGAAAACTACACCTTTCCGATTTGACAATTCTGGCCGTTTTTCTTTGATTGCTTCATCCAGTTTTATTAATTGTTGACAGTAAACATCAGAATTGATCGTTTGGTTCCTTGGAAGCAGCTCAAAAAACACAACACCTTTGTAATCTCACCAAACTGACAGCATGATCTTTTTTGGATGCAATTCAGCTTCCGATGTGGTTTGAGCAGGTTTATCGTGTTTGCTCCATGATTGTTTTCGAACTATGTTACTGTACAGGACCCATTTTTCATCACCAGTGATGTTTTTGTTAAGAAAGGGTCGGTTTCATTTCGTCTATGGTGCATAGCGCAAAAGTTGATTCTTGGTGTTAAATGAATTTCTTTCAATTCGTGAGGTACCCTAATATCAAGCTTCTTAACTAGCCCAAGACATTTTAAATGTTTTTCAATTGTTGTGTACGATACATGTAGCCTCTCCGCAACCTCTCGAACAGTTATATGACGATCCTCTTCAATTATGACTTTGATTTGATCATCAACTTCAGTAGGCCGACCAGAACGTTGCTCATCTTTGAGGGAAAAAACTCCAGAACGGAATTTTTTATACCAATTCTGACAAGTGCCCTCTGTTAAGCAATTAGCACCATAAACTTCACATATCTTTTTGTGAGCCGCAGCAGCTTTCTTTCCTTTACGGCAATAAAATAGTAAAATATGTCGAAAATTTTCTTTTTTGCACTCCATTTAAAATTAACCCACAACTAATAGCTTTAATAAAAATCACGCACTACTTGCTTCTGAAGTTACGTTAATGTGACTAGTATCACGCGACAAACGGTAAAGTACAGCACTAGCATACGTTATACAAAAAATAAAGCAACGCTCTCTATCAGTAAAAACCGAAAGTACTTAGTTGCCAACCCAATAGTATTAAAATCTGAATAAAAGCCAAGACAGGAGAACATATTGTTGTTTATGTATATATTTATATAAATAAAATAAATATAAAAGAGTTGTAACAAAAACAAATACTGAATTAAAGAATTAAAAAACTAAAATTTCACCGTATTTATTTTTAATGACTTCTATAAAAGTCATTAAAACCCATTAATCTTTCTATTTCTAAGATTATAAATACATATAAGTAGTTAAAGTCGTAAAATCAGAGAGAATTAGATGGTACATTAAATAAATGAAGAACGAATCAGTACTAGGTGAATTAATAAAGCTTTCTATCTAACAATGAAACAAAGGATCTGGGATTTGTTTGATAATTTTATTATTCAGCGTAAACTTCCTTAATTTCAACGCACGTGCGTTACTTCTCCAGCAACGACTCTATTCTATCAGAAAGAAACTAGTTTTATTGGTCCTTAAGATAGCCATCAATTTCATCTTTCAATTAGTTATCATCTCTATAAAATTACATTCTCTGAAATGCCTTTTCAATTTCTAAATAAAAAGTAGTCGGACGGAGGCAAATTCAGATTGTACGTATAGTGGGTAATATAGCTAAAAAAAGTTATACTCGAAAAAGATGAGTTGACCTTTGGCTGCCTCATGAAGTCGCCTGTTATCGGAGGAGGAATTTTTAGTGACAGACCTAGATACTTTTGGTCAAAAGTCGTCAATAATTTTATTACCATATTACCCTAGATAACTGTTTATATTGTAGTCTACTTTGGCATGTATTCAACAAAAAGCTTTTACTTGGTGGTGAGTTATCTTGATTCTACCGAAACAGTTTTGCCTAAATTTCACATTAAAATATGAGAAAACCTTGTCGCCATATACTGCAGTCATTCGGTCGCAAATAGTTTTAGGAGAATTCACTTGCTTTGTCAAAGATTGGTGACACTGGTGTGTATTCTCCCAAAAGTAATTTTTTGTTGAGAAACACTTTATAAAGCACCAAACAATTGCCTATACGACACAGTGGCTCTAGGTTAGAATCTCGAGGTACACCCGAAGTTTAACAAAAAGTTGAGGAAATAAAGCCATTGTAAAATACACAGTTTTGTATTTTTAACCTTATGAAATTCAATTTAATAGGAGAAAGCCAAAATAGTGCAATTTAGTTAAGAGTGAATAATCGTTAATGGAGGCAAAAACACGAGAAAAGTGTATACAGAACATCAACCTGATCATGATGGTGCAACACCTCGCTATTTAAGTGGGTAAAAGATCCAAGATTCGTCGTTGTGAAACATCTAGAAATGAAGCTGTTTTATCGAGAAAAAATAAATTTATGTATATTATCATAAATAGAATAATATAATACTTGTTCAAAGATTAAACTTAAACATTATAGCTATTCTATCTGCTTCTGGGTTTCCGGGCTGGAACCGCCTCAATTGTATATCTGACGACGCAGTTTCAGTGCAGTAGTTCAGACCTGAAGATGACCCATACAAATGAGTACGAAACGTCGGCAGATATACAATTGACGCGGTTCCAACCCGGAAACCCAGAAGCAGATAGCATGGACCACGACCGCGAAAGTCTACGTACCAAATTATAGCTATTGGTCAACAGTTTATAATTTCAGAAGCAGCGCCTCTTTTGAAAACTGGAATTATCTCAGGGCGTTTTTATTTATTAGGAAAGGTTGATGTATTAGTAGCGAGATTAATAACTTTTCATAAAGGGGCAGATAATGTGTCATATATATGACAATACTCTTTAAAAAAATTGGAATGAGATTATCGTGTGACATATGTTTATTTGAAAACTTGGCCATAATATTGGTAAGAGTATTCTCAGCCACAGATTGGATATTAAATGACAGATCATCAGAAAATAAACTAGTCGCGTTTGTTTTTTTACTGTGGATGTGTATACACTTGATAGTACATCCGCAAAGGAATTGACGATTTCTTTCATTTAATTCAATTGATAATTAATTTCACTGTACCTGATTGTCTGGTACTGCATTTTTTAGCACGTAGAAAGGACCAAATTAACTTGAAATGCAGCTCTGCATAGCTCCCTCGTATAATGCGCTATAGCGCTATTTGGCGTCAATAACTTAGATCTGGGGTGAAATTCAATACAATAAAAAGTCACCCCTAAAAGTTCATTTGTTTCTTCTACATTGCTCTTTTAATTTTAAAGTTGATTTAACTTTCAAATTAAACCGACGTGAGTAATATTGTTCAAAAAAATTAATTCTATATAAATGTGCATCAGGTACAAGATACAGATGTCCATAAAATTAATCGAGAGCAATATTAGCATAGCTAAAATGGTCTAGAAAAGACCATTAGGTAGTTCCAGATGTCTATATAAATTACCAATTCGAAAATTATAAATGGTTTAAGAAACCATCGGAAATTGATTAGAATGTTGCCGATGTTGCTCATGCTCTATATTTGTATTGGAAATTATATTAGAGAAAACTAAGTCTAATAGACAATCATCACAAGTTAATATCGAAATGAGTTATCTAAGATTAAACAGGCGTGATAAATTTAAATGTTCAACAAATAAGAAGATTTACTTAATAGTAAAGTTGTCGATTATCATTAGAAATATCAGAAGGTGTGTAAATGATAGCAATGTAAAATAAAAGGAATTTACATAACACTCATATACCTTAAAAAACTCAATTAAATGATTGCTAATAGAAAGAATCTAAGAATCAACATGTTTGAAAGAAAAGTAATCCGTCAAAGCCAGCAGCACCCCATCATTAATATATTTGCCAATAACATAGAAATAGATTGTTCTTTTTACAAAAAAGACGACCACTTTCGAAAATATGGTACTTTTGAACAAATGAATGCATATATCTCAAGAACTAAAAGAGATAAAGTTCCGACTTGTACGAGCATAATCAATATAGCAAGTTGCATAAGTAGAAAGAATTGGGAAAGTTCTGAAGTACTAAAGAAGTTGTTAAGTCAGATTTTAATAATAAGTATAACGTCAAATTCAAATTTACAAAAATTATAACAAGAAAAAGATTTGATACCTAGACCACGGATTTTTTGATAGTATAACCCTAGAGTAGGAAAAATACTGTCTAGCATTATTACCTTACCGAATTAATGACGTATAGACTATTATTTTTATATTTGATTTTTGAGTTAGTTTCGCCAATGCAACACAGTATACGTAAAGGTGTAAATTAATCTCCTACTAGTGGCAGTAATATTTTTCTCGAAAAGATTAAACTAATGTTGGTAGATAACCAAATGCTATAAATTCATTTTAATTATTTACGTGAATGGTGGTTTTGTGAATGGAGTTTTTGATTTCGTTAGTACTTTTGACAACTTATGTATATGTATATACATATTATCGAAAATTGCCCCACCTTTGTGGGTGTTAAAATTATTGTGCTATTTTTTAATAATGTGTTAATATTAAATAAATAAAAATTTATATTCTAGTTATTGATTTTAAAGAAATTATTTTCATAAAGGGTCAAAATATAATGAAAAACAAATATTTAAACTGATAAATAAATTCAATTTTTAATAGTAATAGTCACATGTATTGAAACTTATGAACTCTTAAAGCTTTAGGATCCTGAATAAGGCAGTTGCTTACTCGTCGAAAGATCGGAATCAAAGCGTAGGTATTATTTTAATTATTTCTTATTATCTTATAATTTTTCTAAATTCTTTTGAAGTTTATAAATAATATTTGAAGAAATACTTTTCTTAATTTGAAATTACTTAACTTTATTGTGATATAATTTTTCTAATGAAATTTTATTTTGGAACTAATAAATCGAAATTCTACTAATGAACAAATTTTATATAATATATTTTTTCTTTATTCACTTAAGGTTGATATATAACCCCTTTTTACATTAATTTTCGTTTTCTGTATACATATTTCGACATCTAAGTTGTCATCATCAACATATAATTAAACAGTGTAGCATCTGGAAACCACGACAAAAACCCGCATGAAACAAATTCCATACACTATTTGAACTTTTTCCATACTTATGCAACTTGATATATTGATTATACTTGTACAAATTGGAGTTCTATCTCTGTTAGTTCTTGAGCTGCTTCCATTCATTTGATTAAAAATACCATATCTTCGAAAGTAGTCGTTTTTTGGTCTCTACTTGAGCAATAATTCGTTTCGATGTTATTGGCATATATGTATGTGTATTAATGATGGGGTGCTGCTGGCTTTGCGGATTACATTTCTTTCAAATATGTTCAGTTTTAGATTCTTTTTACTAGCAACCATTATAGTTGATTTTTAAATGTATATAAGTGAATCATTTAATTGATTTTTTAATATACATATATAAGTGTGCGTTTTGGCTTTCGATGGTACAAATCGTGTACGAAATTTGTTTCGTGCGGGCTTTTGCCGTAGTTTTCTAGGTGCAATACTCTTTAATTATTTGCTGATGATGGCAACTTAGTTGTCGAAATACGTATACAGAATACGAAAATTAATGTTGAAATGGGGTTATATATCAACCTTATGTGATTAAATTAATCAGCTACAGGCTCTATCAAAATTTTTTAAATTTTTAACTTTGAACTTGAGTTTGATTTCATTTGACAGGAGTTCGTATTGAAAGAAAATTTATTTAAATACAACCTTTCTTATTTTTAAATTTGAATCATAAACGTTTATTTATTTTACTTATTTATTCAATAGTTCCCCAATTCTGGGACTACTTTCTCTTTCTTTCTAGGACTAACTTAATAGAACAGTAAATATAAAATAAATTATTTTGTAATAACGCAAAACTAATTTATACTTGATAGAGGCTTTAAGCCTAATATAGGTTTTAATTCTTCTTGCATATAAAAACTACTGACCTTGTGTTGTGAGTATGGAAACTCGAAATTGACTTAACAAGCCAAAATCATCAATATTACAATCAAGCAGCTGGGGAACAAATCTAAAACTCTTGTTTTCTAATAGAAGCACATATGAAATCGCGTATCAAAAGCACTGTAATCGGGGTAGGTACTATCGGCTTTAAACGATAAATATTTTAGGAATAGTTTCTTCACTTCTTCAAGTAAAAGTTGTTGATATGTGTAGTGCGGAGACCGCTACTAAATTGCCGATATAATTTAAAGTCAAGAGACTTGATGCGAAGATGCGAATGAGGAGTTATAAGGGATATGCTGAAAGAAACTCGATTATGAATTACCTCAAGATGGCAGTGAATTGAATTCACTCGGAGAGGTATATGTACATAATAAGTAGTAATATTTGTACGTCTAGTAAATGTAACTTTGGAACATTTTGATAAATGTGAAGGTATTTTATTAGTGACGCATCATCTGTCAATTACAAACAAACTATCCTGCAAACGATCCAGTGCCTTTCTAGGTTTTCAAGCCATTCGAACACCTAAACACACTGGCAATTCAGAGGAGAAGACCGTTAATACAAGTATTGAACAATTACGGTTCAAAGATGTATCCTTGTGGAACATATTTTGCGGGATATTTATTTTGAATATTGTTTGTGATGGTTCCTCTAAACTGTTTTAAGATTTCGTCGATTGATGTAAATAATCCATTTTTTATTTTCGCAATTTTTCATAAGCAAATCGGTTATCAATGTTGTTTGAATGTAATTTCTTTAAGGTCAAGACAAACCAATAAATCCAGTTTTTGTACTTAACAAAGACGATTTCAACGCTTGTAAATGCATATATGTGGCATATTCAGGTAATTAGCAATCTCGTGTATTGATTTAGTCGTCATCAGCTTCAATTGGCTGACCAGAGTGTTTTTCACATTTAGGTGAAAAATCACTACATCGACTTTATCAAACCAAATTGGTTGACACTGCCGCTCTATTAATGCTTCATCACCATACACGACACAACCCTTTGTGACCTTGCGATGCATTGTTTTTCTTTGCGGAAGTAAAAGAACATAATATCACAAAAATACGTATTTTGATTTTTCAAATGATGTCAAATAAAAACAACATAACCTGCCAATACGACTTCTTTACTGAACGAACAGAGAAACTCAACAATACTGGTTTCATATTTCCAATAAGAAAATATATAATACCTAAAGTCTAATTAACGCCATCTATTATTAAAATCCGCGTTACTTAGTTAACATACTAACTACATTTTCTTACCGTTCTTACTGTTTTTTTACCATTTGGAAAGGATTATTTTAAGAAATTGGACGAACGCAAAATCGCTCCTTTTAAAAGCTATCGTAATCGTTAGAAACTTAATTAAGAAGAGGAAGAAAAATGTAAAATATCACTTTGATTTCATGCATAATTATAATGAACGACATGAATTTCGAGAAAAATAATTATCTTCATGTTTTTATCCGTAAATAAGGGTTATTTCAAATTTATTGCACAACAGTATCAAATTTCAAACAGACGCTAAATGTATTTATCCCAATGGGATACGCAATCTTTAGAATTTATCCTTGTAAGTGTATCTGCGTGTGTACCTCTTTCTCTCTACTTCTCTCTATATGCCTGTATGTTTGTCTCTCTCTCTTTCTCTCTCTCTCTCTCTGTGTGTGTTTGTAATTCGATTGCATTCTCCTGTGAGATTTCTAAATTTTATGAATTAACAGGTTAAGACACGTTATAACCTTATAATATTTATTAATTTCCACATATATTAGTGTAATTTACTCGGAGAATTTCAGAGAAATTAACACAAACTGTTCAAAATACAATACATTATTCAGGTGACAAGGGTGTGATTTAAACATAGACATATTATACATAAATTCATATGGCACATAAACAACTCCCTCAACTTGTACTTTATTTGCACATATGTATGTATGTATATATTATAATAATGTATTGTGTTTCTTCTTTCCTAATTACTACTTTTTCACTTTTTCTATTTAGCACAATTTGAAATACTTTTTTTCTGGACAGTAAACTTTTCACTTTTATGTATTACTTCATATACAGAGGTAGTAGTGTTTTCCAAATTTAGATCATTCACATGAAAGTACACAGTTACAATCAAAGGCCATTACGATGAGTTTTCGTGAGTATGTCAAGCAGCGTTATTGTTGATGGAAACGTTCTTTGTTGGTGACAAATTTTAATTGTTATGTCTACTTGCGTTTGTGATTTTTCAATGGGCCATTTGAAAGGCCCTCAACTCGATAAAACTGCAGCAAAATGATAAGTGGCCGATTTGATGACGATGCCTTTTCTCATCAGGAACATATAACGTTTCACCAAATGCACTTCTAAATACAAATGAAGTGCAAGCAGTTTTAAATACAATAGAGTAGTTCTTCTAAATCTGTGTCTCTACAAATCAATATATTTTCAATGCAAACCTTTACTATTGGTTCTAAAATAGAATTTAATTTCATTTCCAGCACGGTTTGTTGATTTAAATGTAACATATTTCATGAATTAAGTTTGCTATATTATGCACCTCACAAAAGAAAAGTTTCTTTTACTTCAAATCTAACCTAAATATAGCTGGTTAGATATTTCTTGAGCTAGAATTCCTAGAAGACCGCTACGTCACTTTCTTGGAATAAATCGAGTAGGATACATATTGACACGGCATTCACCTTAACAAGTTGCAGTTAGTCTTTGCATACCGTGGCTTGCTGTCGATTTACGTAGCGTGTATGTTCGTGAGCACATGTGCATTTTGAGTGCAATTTCATATTGAAAGAAAAACATGGAAGCGAAAAATAAAAGAGAAGAATTTAGTCGGAAGGTATTGTGTTTAACGCGTATAATTATTTCAAGACAATTTTTCCAAATGAATATAAAACAGAAATAAAAACCATGTTGTATATGCTACGGGAGCCTCTCTAGATACTACCATATAAAGAGAATCTTAAGTGAAGGTGTCGATTTACAAGCTAAAAAGAATGGGGATGGTGAAGCAAAATTCAGTTCTCTTAAAAAACGCAAGAGAACATGCACAAAAACTAATATACCGTCATGGTAACAAATGGATATTATTTAGAATTATCATAATTTTGTACCAGTGTGTATGTTATTGAATTGTATAACAACGCTTACCTGTTATTATTAAAATATTTACCTTATTGTAAAAGAGAAAAGAACGCACAACTTAAATGATTACATTTTTACGAAAAGTTGATGTTGAATCATTCGCTTCATTTCCCGTGATTTAATTTCTCACAATGAAGAAAACTTGCTGAAAATCCGGTCAGTAGCTTCTGAAATATTCGACAAAAAGAAAATAATGAGGAAAATTTTTAAACGTGCCACTACTTGCAAATATCTAGTCTAGTCGGAAGACCCTGAGTGCGGTTTATTCCAAGAAACGACGTGGCGGTCTTGGAATTCTGGCTCAAGAAATATCGTACCGGCTACACTTCGCATTCTCCTATTTGAAATAATTTATCGCTACCAATATGTACGCATATCTCTATCAAGATGTACTTTAAACTCGGTTGAAAGCACATAAGAACGACATTTGAATCAGTGTCACACTACAACATGTCCTTGCTGTTTGGAATGTAGTTGTGAGTGATAGTAGATTGCTCATCATATCTGTAACATTGTAGGAAGATTTAGGAAGGAAACGTCCATAGAAGTGGTATGACTAAAATCTGCACCATGATTACGCGAGACTATATACCACTTTCATCATATAACAAGAAACAACATGGCCGTTATTCCTCATCCAGTGCACTCATTTGATTTGGTGTCTTATGATTTTTTCCTCTTTTCAAAGCTCAAAATCAAGTTAAAGGACAAAAGATTTGACACGATAGAGGTGATTGAAGCTGAACTGAAAATGGTGCTTAACATTGTAATAAAACAGAACTTCCAGAATGCATTCATTTCATCAGCTGTTCATTGATATTTGTTTCATTAGATGTCAAGTTATAGTGTCAAAACGAAGTGTGTTTTGATAAGTAGAAAATTTGTTTCTAGCAAAAAGCTAAAATTGAGTTTTATGTTCACTACGCTAACCTATTTTAAAGTGAACATAAGAAACTCGAAAACGCCAAAAAATTAAATCGCCCAAGAACAAAATCATAGCATTCAAAAAGTACCTAATTGCAGTCCAATATCTCATAAAACGACTGAATATGAAATAAGAATTATAAATTCAATTGGGCAAGTTTTGATCGGTAGTTTTGATATTTGTAAATTTAATTCAAAGCTTACTTCGTGAAAGTTGATCAATTATTGACGAATTTTGGACTGCAAGAACCTTCAATGTGATCACCAGTAAGAAAATTTTCTTGAAGCAATCCGTGCTGGTCTTTTGAGTGTAATTTAAGCAACGCACTAGAGTGTTGAATGAACGATACAAGAAAAGAGTCATCCAAACCAAAAGGCATAGACAATTCTTATATGTCTTTATAATTTAAAAGGTATTATCTATAAAGAATTAATTCCGGTTGGCCGAATGCTCAATGATGGGTTTCACTCCTAAGGTTCGAAGCGAGAAAAACATTATGATATGGGCGACTTATCACTTTCATTGCAAAAAAACATCACATCATCGTTTGATCATTTTAAGACTGAGCAAAAGACGGGTTAATATATCTAACTTTTTATTGTATTCATTAAATTTAACACTCTATGCCTTCCTCTCCGTCATAGATTTCGTTCACCATTTGCCGATGAAGCAAAAATTATACGACACAAAAATACCTAGAGATGTGCGAAACGGTAAGGGTGGGGCGAGAGAAAGGAAAGTATGTGTTTGGAATTAAAAACAATATTGTCGTCGGATTTTCAAGGCACATGTTTATATTTTCTTTCAAAGGGAATCTCATTCTTCATCTTTCGGGGATTGCACATTAGATGTCGGAAGGATTCATCGATACATTTTAGCTTATATGAAGTATATGTTTTCAAAAGGTGCTGTTTTATGTCTTATGTCTTTAATATTACTGTATTATTTAAAATAAATAATTACATAATTCTTTAGAACGTAATACAGTCGACTGTATTGTTATTTTGATTTTTTCTACATATAGCTTAAATGTTAAGGAATTAGACTAGCATTCTTGGAGTGTTCGCTCCTTTTAATTGTAAGTTAATGAAGATATATCGTGAAGATGTACTATGTTCTCAAATAGAGAAAATAAATAAATAAATTCCGTATATTTTAATGAACTTAATGAAAGTTTAGAAGTTTACCTTAATTAATTTCAAACCAATCGAATGTAAAGTTTCGAAATTATTTGTTTTTATTAAGCAACTAGAAAGTTAATTTTTCTAAAACTAGATTTCTACTAATACTTTCTTAAAGGAATCTTTTATGAGATATCTTCATTGTATATTATATATTTATGAGTTTTATTTCCCAATCAAAGTGTAAATCTTCATGAAACTATTTTCTTAATTTGCATTTTTGGAAATACTCTGAACAAAATAAATTGTCAACTTATGAGCGTGGACCTTCTCCAAACATTTAACATTCAAATTAATTTTTTGAATTCTATTTCTATAATATATATTTAGCAATTCAAAGTTTCAAGTGATATATTTAGTGTGGCTTTATACAATATGTCTACTGTTGATAAGATGGATTAGCAAACTTACATCGTATGCGCCAGCTTTAATCTGGGCGTAAAGCCTGTGCTGATCTTCGTCCCAAAAGGGCGGATAACCTACTAGTAAAATATACAATATCACACCACAAGCCCATATATCCACGGGTTTTCCGTACGGCTCCTTCTTCAGGACTTCCGGTGAAAGATAACCCGGTGTTCCGGCGAAACCGAACCACGCCTGTTGCTCTCCTTGTACTTCTATCGCTAATCCGAAATCTGCTAATTTTACCGCTGCTCCCTTTGCTTTACTCGCTAGCAGTAAATTTTCAGGCTGAAAAAGGGAAAAAATATAGTTTAAAGTTAATTTTTCTGTAACAATTTTCGTCACATAACAGAACAATGATTATAAATGTTTTCTAAGTGAGTGTATAAGTATTTATTATTATTATTAATACTATCTATAAGTGAAAAATACAATAATACTTTAAGTAGTCTAGATTATTAAAAAATCAAAACAGCCAACCGTAAAATAAAAGAACTAAGAAAAAAGAGAAATCATAATTTGCCGAAAAAGCCTTCCCTCGCTTACGTCAACATATCAATACTACCTTCTATGGTGAATCCATTATATCCTTACTTCTTCTCTTAACTTTAGTAATATGTATATATTTGAAATCGGGAATTAACATATAATAGAATCTCCCTTAGAAAGAAATATTAATATCAAGGTAGAAACATTACTTTTTCCACAAACTGCACAGCGACACAAATCGTATGATTTTTCTTTGCCAATACGTTATTAGTTAAGTGGTACTATCTCAGACACTAAATTTATATTATTTATTTTCTATATATATCGACCGTGATTTGACGGGGTTACTTTTTAATGAAATGCTTTTTTAGGGTAATATATTTTTGTTTACAACACAGTTGCCATTTACCTTTTTAAGACGTCTAAAAAGTAATCTTTCGGAAGCTCATTAAAATAAATAGGCTTTCGTTGGGGCTGTCATTTATCCAGAATATCTTTCCACTAAGCCAGTTTTTCAAGTTTTAGAACAAGAAAAATCATTTTGAGCCATATCTGGTACATTATTCTGTATGAAATAGCAATTCGTATCCTAATTCGACAAATTTAGACCCTACCATAGCGGATGAATGAGAAGGTGTATTCGCCTACTGGAACCAAACTTTTTTATGAATAGATGCGATCGTTGTTGGTTAAATTCAGCGTCGAAGCGTGTCAGGACATCAGCTTAATATTGACCAACTATTTTTCTTCCCCATCGTAAATAGTCAATGATTCTGAATTATGTTGCCATAATCTTATTGGCCGAGAAAAAAGTTATTGCCTTCTTCGGAGCACGAAGAAGAAATCAATTGTTTTGACTGTGTTCTTGTCTCTGGAGCCTACAAATGTATCTATGTATCATCTTCGATGACATATCAACAAAACTAATTTCTTAAATTTTGTTTGATACAGTAATTTGAAATTGCAACACAAATTCGTATTTGCTCAACTGTAAGCAAATGCGGCACCCATTTTGCGGTTTACTTTTTCATATTTCAGTTTTGATTCAAAATATTGTTTACTTATTCAATTGAGATCTTTGCATTAGCTATCACATATATTTTTATTCAGAGGTCTTTCATTAAATTTAAATGGACTTTATTCATCATTTCTGGAAAAGTTATTGGAAATAAAGGTTTCATACTTTCCGCATCTTCTATGTTCATATGATCAATTTTTAAAGGAGTAAACCATTTACAAACCATGAGAAGACGCAGACTCATCATAATATTTACATAACCTTTCTTCATGTCTTTAATAGTTTTTTCATGGAGAAACTAATGTTTAATTAACGCACAAAATTCCTTTGTCTCCATATTAATACAAAAACAGTTAACGATTGTAAAGATGTAAAAATTGAAATCGAAAATAAACAATTTCATATTTAAACAGTTTAAATCTCTATTGCTTGAGAAGTACCTAGTACAACTAGATTCGTCATATTAAAAATTAACGACGTATATGTAAATAAAAAATGTATCAACTGTATATACGCGCAGTGTTCAAGATTAAAGAAAAAACAAAAGTGTAGTGTAAATATTTAAATGCTGCTGCAAATTTGAACCGCCACAATATCTAAATACAATTTCAATAATTTTTAACGATTTGGAAGTTGCATAAGTTAAAAGAATTATTTCTCCTATTTATTTGGTCAATACAAACGGCTTATTATGCAATGTTTTGAGAACAAACATTGTTTTGCAAAGGAAAATCACTTCGTTAACAAAGGACGTTGTTAATGATATTCAAGTTCTTGTTACACGAAGTTCAGGTAACAGGTAATTTTAGCAAGACACATTTGATTACTGACAAGGTGCGTGATGACACGTCATAGCATTTGGTTCAATAAATTATAAATAATAAAATCTAACATGTTTTCATTTATTAATCCTGTTCAATTTAGAATGTAGGATAATAACCAAACTAAATCGTTTATATGACTAAAAACTCTCATAGGTTTGCCGAAATGGAGTCGTTTTCAATTGCTATGTGAATGGATGGCGATATCACAATGGATAATTTTGGATCCTAGAGATATCGTATAGTTATCGTTCAAGAAGTAATTGCACAATTACTTGAATATACAATTATGTCGAACGTACGGAAGAGTAAACAACGATCATTGGTTGACGCGGTGAAGAAGTATATAGGTTAATTTCCTGATTTATGTTATAATGGTGTTAAAATTATGCGTAAAGTTTACGATAAACCATTGATGTACTGGAACAGAAACCGATGTAGAATGTATTAAATAGTAAAAAAGTGGCATGACACCGTGAGATCAATTTATGTTTGATTTACTGTTTATGCTTCTTGTTTGTGGTGCGCTTCGTTTACTGGATAAAGAATCGTTTCTACACTTCTGGAATAAATACCATTACAATTATGAACTACCATCTCATACAGTGTTATATCATCTGTATGCTAAGATAGTGATAACAGGATCAAAGTTGAAGTAAAAGATAAACAGTTGTGGTTGTGTATTGAGAAAACTATTGGGTTGGCAACTAAGTTCTAAGATAGAGAGCGTTGATTTATTTTTTGTATACCGTATGTTAGTGCTGTACTTTACCGTTTGTCGCGTGATACTAGTCACATTGACGTAACTTCTGAAGCAAGTAGTATGTGATTTTTATTAAAGCTATTAGTTGTGGGTTAATTTTAAATGAAAATCATTTAAAATGTCTTGGGCTAGTTAAGAAGCGTGATATTTGGGTACCTCACTATTTGAAAGAAATTCATTTAACATAAAGAATCAACTTTTGCGATATGCACCTTAGACGAAATGAAACCGACCCTTTCTTAAAAAGAATCATCACTGGTGATGAAAAATGGGTCCTGTACAGTAACATAGTTCGAAAACGATCATGGAGCAAACACGATAAACCAGCTCAAACCACATCGAAAGCTGAATTGCATCCAAAAAATATCATGCTGTCAGTTTGGTGGGATTACAAAGGTGTTGTGTTTTTGAGCTGGAGCAAGGAACCAAACGATCAATTCTGATGTTTACTGTCAACAATTAATAAAACTGGATGAAGCAATCAAAGAAAAACGGCCAGAATTGTCAAATCGGAAAGGTGTAGTTTTCCACCAAGATAATGCAAGGCCTCACACATCTTTGGCAACTTGTGGGAAACTATTGGAGCTTGGCTGGGAAGTGATGCCACATCCTTCATACAGCCCTGATCTAGGACCATCTGATTACCATTTATTTCGAAGTTTGCAGAATTCTTTGAATGGTAAAACTTTCACAAATGACGATGACCTTCACTCGCACCCTGAAATTTTATGAGCGCGGAAACATGCAGCTGAAAGAAAGATGACAAAAGGTCATTGAGCAAAATGGAATATATATAATTGATTAAAAACTATTCTTTGTTTAAAAAAAAGTGTTTTATTTTATACTACAAAACCGAAAGTACTTAGTTGCCAACCCAATATAAACCGAAAAAACATCTGTTGAACATGTTATAGTATGTACTATAAAGTTTGTTAAGGATTTCATTTTTGAAAATGGATTTAACAATAAATCTCTGAGTCAAGACTAATATCTCACTCACTAAAAGCATTAACGATTTATTGCGGTGTATCACCCTTATATCACCCCTGTTGCCAACTAATAATAATGCAATAGTTGTTTAGGAACATGTAATAAGAAGTTGTCAATAGACTTTATAACTATTATAAGAATCATTAGTTTTTTACAAGAATTCCTCAGAGATTTACAACACTTATTTAAAAGGCGGTCTTAGATCTTGAACGCTTAAACTTTTTGTGTACTTACTGGGTACATGTCGTCCCATGTTTAAGTCGAATCACAGCGGATAATGAAATCTGATGATGAAAATTTTTTTTAATTTATAAAAAAACATAAGCATTTGCTACTTCATCAGTAGCATATGCCAATTGCCAATCAGCTTGTTACAGAATATTGTATAATAAAAAATAATTACGTCTCCTAAAGTTATACAACATCTCACCCTTACATCCTCGAAAGGGATTCAAACTCGAATGCAAATCCAGAGGTATCTCCAGCGAAGGATGATGCAAGTTTTCAAGCACAAGAAGAGTAACATTTCTCAACGATGCATTCCAAGTTGGAAGAAATCAAATCCAGTAAACAACCATTATTATTAAGTATTAAAGTACGTTGTTGACAGTTACAAAATTTCGTAATATTAGGAATTTTCAATTATTAGAATCCACATTATATGCCGGCTTTTATGATGCGAGTAAATTATCGAGTTCGTTTTACGTACTACAAACAGAAATTATTTAATCGTTACTTTCATTGATTATGATTTTCATTCGTCCACTTTAATTTCCTGAAAATGTTTTGTGTTCCCAAAGCTGTACATCGAAGAAAATTACTCTTCCCAACTTCAGGCAGATTGCAAAATATATACATATATTTTAAATGTTTCAGCGGAAGTCTGAAAGTTTGATTAAAATGACGAGGCCGGGTATTATTATTCGGCAGGTTGCCAACTTTTTCTCCGAATAATACATCCTACCTTTGTTCCTAAAAATTAATTTCCGTCACCATAGAATATAAAGCAATATTATGTAGAATAGACTTTTTGCAATATTGAATAAAATCCCCATTAAAATTTAATTAAAAATTTAACAAAAGACTCGATATCGACCTCAAGATAGACTCAAGGTTTTACTGTTAAAAGGTTTATTTCGCCCTTCGGTGTAGTCTTTAGAAAATTTAAATTAAATTACAAAATAAAAAGTGTAAAAAAAGTATATAATAATTTTACACATCAATTAGTACACCATTTTTCAGTACTCGAAATATTTTTCCCTCTTCAAAGCAACGCGAATTTAAATAAAAAACTCCTCGAGTTGACCATGATTTCTCTGTGATCCAAGCGGCATATCGAATCGTTATTCATTTATCTATATTTGTAAAATATCGGTTGCTTTTGATGTTAGACGTGTTTAGGTAATTGTGTGGTAAAGCGTTTCACGTGTTCTATTCTATATTTGTAAAATAAAAGTTGAAAAGAACGGCACGGATCGCGTACGGAGTTTGTTTTCGTACGGGTGTTTTTCGCCGTAGTATCTGCTGATAATGACAACTTAGCTGTCGAAATACGTATACAGAATTCGAAAATTAATGCGGCAAGGGGTTATATATCAAAATTCAGTGATTAAATGAAAAGATAAGTTACTTTTAGAACTAAATTATTATGGCGTGAAACAGTTCTAATCTAATAATAAAATATAATAATTTATGATTGAGTTTTACTTTCAAAACGACCGTAAATTTAATGTTATTTGGTCCTATTCGATTAAAGAATATCTAACAGAATTTCCAAAAGTTGCTGATGAATATGACCAGTCTCGTAGAACTTAAAGCCTTTGTGTAAACTTACTTCGCAAGAGCCGATGCTGTAAAGAAAGAATGTGACCGACGACCTACAAAACGCATAAGGAAGCAGTTGAAAACATAAGTCATATAGCCAAAGACTTCAATCTGTTCCGTAGCACAACAAAGTCAACTTTTCGTTGGAACTTATACTGTTGTAAAAATTATCTGCATCTACGCTAATATACGATAATGTCTATTCAAGAAGACGTCCGTTTGACTGTTCCGAAAATGAAGAACTTCTTCCAATTGATCCACTGCACAGTAGGCTCTTCATAAGTCACAATTCCAAAACTTTAACTTATTATATATTCTTACTTGTAATTATGCTTGACACCTCACTACTATCCCTACTTAATGCAGATATAAAATTAACACAGCATTTGAAGTGACCACATCTCAGTAGAACGCAACCGTGTTATCTTTGTGACCCATTAGCAACCCTAATAACCCGCTATATTTCTCGGAATTGTTTGGGTTTTGGTGTTTGTAATGCAATGGAACTTAAGGAAGGATGTAGGTACTCTATTCATATTTACTTTTTAATGATAATATTACATAATATTTAAATAACGTGACTATTACTAACATGAATAATAAAATTTGAATATTTTCATGTATGTATTACTTCTATTCTGTGATTTTTAACCACTTCATCTAGTGATGCTTATAATATATATATATGAATATAAAGCCTATAGTCTCTAGTATGAAAATCATAAAGTATTGTCGTCCACAAATATTCTCCGCGCCTTCTATATGACTTCTATGCCATCACAAGGCAAGATGTGCAAGATGGGTGCCACGTTTGCTCAAACTCGAGCAGTGTCGTGAAGATGTTTCAATTGAGTGTTCAGCGAAGTTTCACAGCAATAAAGCAGAATTTTTGGCCCGTTTCATAACCATGAATGAAACATGGCTCTACCACTTCACACCCGAGACAAAAGAACAATCAAAACAATGGACTCAAAAGGGACAACCAGCTTCAAAAAAAGGCAAAGACCGTTTCATCTGCAGGCAAGGTCATGCCATCGGTTTTTCGGGATGCGCGTGGAATAATTTCCATTGATTATTTTGGAAAAGGAAAACTATCAACGGCAAGTATTATGCGAGCTTATTGCAAAGTTTGAGCGAAGAAATCAAGCAAAAACGGCCGCATTTAGCTAAGAAGAAAGTATTGTTTCATCAAGACAATGCACCAGCTCACAGATCCGTTATTGCAATGGCCAAAGTTAATTAATTAAAGTTTGAATTGTTGCCCCCTATTCGTTAGATTTTTCCCCTCGGATTATTGTCTGTTCCCAAACTTGAAAAAACGGTTCAGTGGTCAAAGATTTTCCAACGACGAAGAAGTGATGTTGGCTGTTAATGGCTATTTTGAGGAGCACGACAGTTTTTATTATAAAAAAGGTATCGAACTTATTGAACATCGCTGGGAAAAGTGTATAGAGCTGAAAGGAGATTATGTTGAAAAATAAATATATTTCTTTCCAAAATTTTTGTGTTTTCTTTATTGGGTCGGGTACTTTTGGGACCACCCTCGTAGTGCTAGAGCACTTGTCGTATCACAATGTTTATTAATTATGACCGCTTCTCTTATAACGCGGAATCACAGTTCACTGCAAAGACTGTGTTATTATTGTGAATCGTCTAATATAATATTACAGGATAATGATGGCGTTATCTCAATACGACGATTAAGAAGCCATATATTTCTTTAATGGTAAAATGTGAACATAATTTTTACGTTTATTTTCGGAAACAACGCTGAAAGATATGGGAAGAGATTCTAGGGCCATAATAATTTATGCCGTGTCTCAGATAACATTTATCTACAAGGAAAAATCATCACAAGCATTTTTGAATACATTGCCCTATTTTTGGGATGCTGACTACAAATCTGATCTTTTCTTTCTGTTTCGAAACGTTCCTCGTATGAGGCCGTATGTCAAGTTCGAAGAGATAATATTTCTAAATGTCGATAATTCTTTAACACATTATGAAAACTGAATGTCAATTAACTGATTGATAGTTCAGTAGTAAGTTAATAGTTTATCATGCCGGAGGTCTCGGGATCGAGTCTGATGGCTTACTGTTCGAGAAGGATTTTTGGAGCTTCCTTTTCTCGTTTAGCGAAACAACTAATTGTGCGATGTCAATTAGTTGTTTCTGTCATGGCAGGTAGATTTTTTTTCTAGTATATATTATTCGTCAACTTCTTGCACTGGCATTGTGGTTACTCACAATTAACTAAAAATTTACTTTATTGTTATTTAGATAATTCGGACGAATTTTATATAATTGTTGTATATAGCTTACTAAACTACTATTGTAACATAGTTCAATATTATATGACCTTCGTTCCTTTAACCTTGAGATAAAAAGAAGAATCAAAGAATAACGATAAAACTACGACATTTTTACAAATATTCAATATTCAAGATTATGCAAACTAATATTAAATGTAATGGACGCAAAAAATCATTCCTTTCCCTTCAAAAACAGTAATTGTAACTGCTACATGTGTTCCATAAATCGCGCTTAATTAAAGTACTCTTTGTTCTACATCGCAATATAACGCTTGTACGAGCAAAGTAGTTGAACTTGAACAACAATACTCGGGAAAACTTTCTACTTCATGGTTCGTGTAAAAATTGAAACTCCTGAAAATACCGCAGGAACATACAAAAGGCGCATTGCAATTTCTAGTAAACCTGGAAAGTTTCTCGATTAACCATACACTAAAAATAAACAGTGATTTTCATCTCGTTCTTCCTATATTAAGAAAAATATTATTATCAAACTTTTAGACAAGCAAGAAACATAAACCATATGTTAGTTTGTTACATATAAAATTGAGATAAATCTGAAAGTCTGTGTTTAATATTGTACTTTTAAAGTGCGGTGTCCTTTGAAGGGATTGTTTCTTTACAGAATTTAATGTAGCGAGAAACGTAGAAGTAAAGCGTATCTTCGTCTTCGTAAGAAGTCACTGGAACGCGCAATAACATCAATAAATGTTAGTAACAGAAAACCTTAACAGCAAAACTTAAAGTTAATGTTACTGGATATAAATACAATCCTTGGAGCCACCGATATGTCTTTGCCTATCTATTTATATATTCTTAAGTTCTGTAATATTTTAATGAATGTGTTTTATTAAAAGTTAGAATACCAATTAACATACAATTAATATATATATATATATAGTAATATATATATATATATATATATATATATATATATATATATATTATACATATGCTATTCACCCGGACATGCTTCTAGACTCCTGTGGATACCATACAAGTTGCTACGTAATGGTATCATATAGTTGTTGTAAGTTCATTGGAGGACATGTTCTACGGACGATAAGTCTTGGCTACCGCACATATCAATTGAGAATATTGATATTGGCCTTTTGCAGGAATCGTTATAGCTGCAACTTAAATATAGGTATTGTCTTTCTAGAATATGATATTAATTTGCTCTTGGGTGTAGGGTAAAACAAATTATTTCGCAACTTAGCATTTAAAAAGGCTGGAAGGAACATTAAAAGGGTTCTACTTCCTATGCTAATTCCATTTCAAAAAAATTTAAAAACTGCCTTCCTCTTCTTTGACGTCGAACTCGTCTACGACAATCATGTATGACAAACAGAATAAACAGTAACGAGATTTGTTTGACGTTTTTCTACTTTCCATCCCGATCCATTATACAATTATAATCGAAGAAACGATAAGGTCTAGTAGGAGGCAGTATTAGTCTTGTATGATAAGAAACCAACGCAAATAAATACGGCGATATATGGAACGCATTATATGACCCATTTCTGTGCGAAAAACATTTCCTATAGACCGTGAGATACTAAGCCGACCCTTAAGGGCAATCAATATTAGTCTCAGATTTGCCCCTTCGGGGGTTCTTCTTGATTGTCCAGAGCTTCTTTTGCGACCTTCTTGAGATCAATCTCTTTTGACAACGAATATCTGTAGCGATATTTCTTTGCATCCGCCTAGTGATTCCACAAAACTAAATACCTGCCTAATACAATCGAACGACATAACATCTTTCAAAATATCTTAGTCGGTGATAATTTGGTTGCCTTCGAACTCTAGGCATTTTAACATGCTAATTCACAATTTAGCAAAAAAGAATTAGAAATAGGCAAAAAACGAAACAATGGTTTATTGTTTTCTTGCTACTTTTTCTTACCATTTGCTACTCTCAAGGCAGTAAAAACTTGTAAAACAATTTTGCTTAAAAATATGTATTTTTCTTGCAGCAATACATTCTACTATTTAAATATTAGTGTATGTTGTCTTGAACGAATGTAATATATAATAAATATATTTATATTATACTATAATCGATAGTTTTTGGAAAGCAATTTAAGAAAAGAACACAAAAATTGAAAACTACTACAATTGATATAATAAACATTGTTGTTTCTTGTTTTGGTAAAATTTTCATTCTTTTCAATATTACTCCAAACACTGACCTATTATTTGAAACGTGCAATTATAAATTTTTTATTTGCGCCTTTGCAATTTTATTTTGGTTTATAAAATTTTTATATATTTCTCCAAAAAACAGTCCAAGTTTAAGCTAGCAAGTTTTAAGGAAATATTATTGAATATGTCCGAGCTTTCAGCAACCTTGAATTGTGTAGTATTGTGTATATCAGTAGATACATCCAGTAGCTCTATTCTCAAAGAAAGCCAGGATATTTCCATCGGCAGGTAAAGTAATGGCTACAATTTTTTAGGGCCCTAAGAAGGTAATTTTCATAAACTATCTTGGAAAGACGGAATAAAGAAACAGTTTCAGGAAAACGACTTGGATTACGTGGCATTCTCTAGAATAAAAATCAAAATGACAAAATGCCAAATAAATTGGATCAATCAAGATTTCAAATTGTCTTTTCGCTAGGTCTAGCCCTAAACGATTTCCACAAACTATTGCCCAAAATAAAACATTTGGTTGCTGGAAAGAAACTTCAATGGAACGAAGAACTTATTGCAGCAATGTACTGCTCCTTTTACGAGTCTTGAAAAAGATCGTTCCGAAATGACATAATCGCATTTTACCATTAAGAGCATTGAAATTGAAGAGTAGTATACTGAAAACATTAACCTTATCTCCTTTGTTTCATTTCAAGTCTTATTTGCAACTAAATCATCATTGTATATGTTAGATTGATACATAAATTCGTAGAGTTTTTCTTGAACTAAAAATTTATTAATATTTTGTATTATGGTCGATTGGTTACTATCCACTATAATGCCAAATTCCCGAGTTGATTGTCGTGGATCATCATGAATTCAGACAATCTTCATCAAAGTCCAATGATATTCCTGAGCCCCGAAAATCATTTATATCAAAATGGACCTCTACAAATCGAGGAAACAATTTCCGTGATGTACTCTATTCAATTGCTTTTCTCCGTAAACGACACAGTTGGTTGTAGCAGCTTCCGATTCATTATTCCTCGGTTGAACTCGAACAAAAGAAAATTATCGATTATTTCTACTCGGCATTCTTTTCTTTTGCAAATTAAACAATAATTCGAGTATATTCATTAATTTATATATATATATATATATATATATATATATATATATATATATATATATATATATATATATATATATATATATATATATATATATATATATAAACACAAGTGGGTTGTTACAACTTAATTTTCACCTTGCATGTATTTTATTTCACTCTTCATTTTAATTTCGAAAACCCTAATATATGTATTTATTCTGTTTATTTATATTTGCATATCTTGAATGTAACGTTTCATTTTGATTTCCGATTTATCGTATTTTTACATTAGCTTTATTTTCGTATACATTTCTATATTTCTTGGCAAACCATTTTCATTTCGATAATATTTTAGTCTTCAAATTTAATATTTGTCTATGTATTTTAAAATTTCTTATCTGGTCTGCATTTTTTGAGATATCATTGTATCGATATGATCTAGCTATCTTGCCCTCACCTACGGTCAATATAGATACATATGTTAGTCTGAGTTGTACTTGTTTTATCCGGATATCGAATGAAACGTGTTCCATGTTTTCGAATTTTCTCGAACGATGTACTACCATCTTGTTTCTGCCTTGAGCAGCTTAAGCGACGTTATACGATCGCTAACCCTAAAGCGAGGTGTTGGCTAAAGTTGTGGTCCCTTTTTGTAAATATTGTGACCCCTTTCCCTTAGTAAGATATGAAACGAAGGAAGTTATTCATGTAATCTCTTTATCTCTTTTCTTAACTTGGCTTATGAGCCAGCTGCTATATATATATATATATATATATATATAGCAGTTATAGGCTGTTTTATATATAGATAATATATATATATATATAAACAGCCACCTTCGCTCATCAACATGTAAATCCGACCTGAGGTATGTTTGTTATATTGATACAGTATACCATCAGGTTCTTTACTGTTGTTTATCCTTTTAGGTTTTCTTTATTACTGCATTTTCTTCTAATTTGATATTACAATTGGATTTATTTTTGAGTTATTTGAACACCCCCGCCCGAGGTACGAGAGATCATCGCCCAACCGATTACCCTACAGAGGACCTGAAAATGTTAACTACGTGCAGGTAGACAATTTTAGTTTATGCGTTTATTAATTTTTCTGTCCACCTTAGATCTATTTCTAATTTGATTTTATTACTGTTTGATCACTTTAAAAAATCTTCTTAACTTAAAATCCTTCAGATCAATGTAAGACTTGAAATAGTTTTTGAAATATATCTATGTATATATTTCTTTTATTAATATCAAAATAGTTTACATTTTTACATTCATATTGAGATTTTCCTTTATTGTTTAGATATTCAAATTTAATCACATTTCTTGGTGACTATTTTCTTTTAAATTTTTTCGCCGTTGTTTGATGTACCCATCTTCCTAGATTTTCATTAAATGAAGACTTAGTCTATTATAGTAGGTGTTCTTTTTGTGTTGCTAAATATCTCTAGGGGAAATCTCAAGCAACTTAATGTGTTAATAGAGTTACGATTTACTAAGAGAGATTACGTGGGATAATATTTGCTCTTGACGTCCTTTCGTTTTAACATCAATCTCCGACTATTTAGCTTTGTGGTCCACGACCTCCGCGGCAGCTGGCAGGCTACTGTTCTGTTGCTGTACAGATAAATTAAGGTTCCCTGCGTAATTCGTTTTGCGACCCACATCATTCTTGTCTACCGACAAGACTGTAGCAATGTACACATGCAATTGCATATGCATTTACTTATACGAGATTAAAATGATTTACATAAGTGCCTAGTAATCTTTTGTTACAAGATACATGCATGCTAGAAACAGAAAGCATTCATATATTTATTCCAACAAGCATATAATTTATATAAATACTCTTGGAATTGAAAGGACAAATATTGTTGGTCGATGTATTAGATAAATCTATTTACCTCGTCTAAATCTTGTCAACAAGCTTTTCATTGTAATATCTAGAGGTGTATTATTTGAATGCTTGAACCCTTTACAATTTTTATAACACAACTTGTCAAAGAAGAGCCAGTGCTGACTTTACCAAAATGCGTTTGTAACTGAAGAAAAACGGACTAATTTTTCAATAATTGATTTGGTGAATATCATTAGTGTCATCCTCGTGCGATCTGATGCCTTTTTCTTTACTCATCTAACGAACATCGTCTAAAATTATAAATTTATACGTTAGATATATTCAAAATTATTTATGTTATGATAAACTACGATAACAAATTCTCCGTTCCAATTAGTATCCAACACTGCAAAGGAACGGGTTACGTAATAAAGTTAGACAAAACTAACTTCGTCACGAGTAATATTATCTATTTGATTACCTCATTTTAACTAGAACGCTCTGGCCGTCCTTACAGAAGTACGTACGTTAGATTATAGTTGTGATTAGTTTTGATAAGCTTAATTCAAATAGCAAACAGCGCTCTTGATGAACAAAACGTGCAAGGGTATTAGGCGAACTAATTTAAAATCTAATTAAATGTAGTCGCTTGTTACTGAAGAGTATGTTGCATAAACAATACCACGAATATATCCACATATCTTATTGACCTATTTATTGTTGTCAAATATATCCTGTGATACGTGAAAATGTGATTTCGTACAAAGACCTCAAGCGTCAAGTTAAATTAATTTTGGCATATAGAGTTTTAAGTATACAGTAGTTTAGTGTACGATTAGGATTAATTGGAATCTAAATACTTATAAAAATACATCATGAATTCAATTTACATACAGTAAAAACAGTGTCCCTATGGTCAGTGATTTGTTTATCCGATGTATTTGTCGAGAGACTAGTAGATGTACGCGCTACGTTTCGTCGTCGAACGTTAATATGGGTACGTACATATTTCGGATTTATTTACGCAGGTTTTAGCGCTATATAGTGAATATTTAACAGTTTTGAATATTTCTATGACTTTTCTAAATAAAAATCTAAATTAATAATAGGTATTTAAAATATGGGAAAAGCTTTTAGAGAAAATATGGATGACTAAATCATTTTGAGACTTGGATGTAAGTATTAATTATAATTATAAAATTAAAGAAAGCAAGTGTTAAAAAAAAAAAAATTTTACACATAAATAAATACAAACTTCTAGGAATAATCAGCTCCGAAACAATATAAATAAAAACGGAAACTCTTCTAAAACTTAACCAAAACAGAATTCAAAAACTTCTATTTCACTAAATGTTCAAAACGATTTTCTGATGCAAATGAGCTGTTCGCTAATTTATCGTAAAAGCCTCTCTGAATATTTGGAATTGTTTCTGTTGAATGTTTCCAACATAGTTAAGAAGCCATGTTCGTAATTCTTCTACACTATTAGTGGTGTTTCGAAGAAGGGTAGGAGGTTTGGTAATAAACGTAAATAAATACGACCCTTTTAAATACAAAGATGCGCAGAGTAGATAGGATCAATTAAATTTTTGCAGACTCAGTTACATTTCAACAGTTTCTTCATGTAACCGTGTTCGCCGTGCGGAATAAAAAAGTCATGTATCCAAAAAATGACCATTCGGTGTTTAATGATGAAATACTTGCATAATTAAATAATCTTTTTAATACTTAACGAATCTGTAATAAAAATAATCTGGTACAATCTAAACCTTTCGTTAACACGCAATCTACTTTAGCAATCACACTATTTCCTGGACCGCTGAATGCATGTAGTTACGTTAATACAGCATCCACTATTTGCATTAACAACACTAATGACAATGAGGAATTTTGTAATTTTTCCAGTGCTTCGACTAGTCAAATATAATTATTATGCATATAACTTTAACATTTGTTTTAATCTGGTACAATCAAAACCTTTCGTTAACACACTATCTACTTTAGCAATCACACTATTTCCTGGGCAGCTGAATGCATGTAGTTACGTTAGTACAGCGTCCACTATTTGTAATTTTTCCAATGCTTCGACTAGTCAATTGTAATTATTATGCATATAACTTGAACATCTTCGAATTTGTTTCGACTTTCCTTGATAGCAAGTACTTCGTTGAGAGTACTTCGTTGTAAAACTACACACTTAACACATAACTAGTTACCATAATTTTGGTTAAGGGACCGACATGTTTGCGGCGCCATTAGTCATAAGCATTAAGACTTGGATTTACTTCGGCAGTACATTTTCCTAGTCTTTTGCTAGCTAGTAAAATTGAAACTGACGATTTAAGGGGTTCAATTGTATATACTATGACATTAAGAATAGAATTTTCTAACAATCGATCAATTCATCGACACATAATCAGCCTTTTTTATTTTCTAGTTCTGATTTATTGCTGTTTTAAATTTTATCGCGCACCGATGTTACATTTTATCGAAAAGATGTTAAATCCAAAATCTAAAACCAAATGCAAATTGTCTATACAACTATATTTTTGCACTGTGCACTATCCGCGCGTTTCTTATATTAGAATTTATCCAGAAATATGAAAGTTTATCAATTTTACAAATTATTTTGGCCCCATGTATTTAATCTAAAAACTTTTTCATTTTGTAAATTGATGGTAGCCTTCTCGACATTCATAGTTGCGACACAATTAAATTGAACCCTACAAAACTCCAGACAATGGTATGAACGTGGTATATGTTCAGCCCGGTAAGCCATAGTTGACTGACGGCTCCTCAATTATAACATCTGCTAAACTCATAGTCCTTCGAAAGCGCTGCTAACCGAACGCTAGCAGTGCCAACTCTAATTATTAAACTTAAAAAAAGCCATAAATTAATGTTTGAGGTAATCTCAGGAAAAAAAAAACATCTGAAGATAAATCGGGCCATGTCAATGACCCGATTCATTGACCATGACAATGAATATTACTCTAGATATCCCTATCCGGCTGAGTAAATAATTCTATATGGAGAGGGAATCCCCGCTACTTTCCTTGCCGACATTTTCTAGTATGTGCTCGTGACTATAGGGACTGTCTTTGTACTGACATATTCAGTACATCCTTTCTTTTCTAACATTACAGTATAGAAAAAATCCAACAAAGAATTTTCCATCCCTCTCAGTGCACATTTCTCTGCTTCTTTCAAATTTAACTTATTTTTTGATAAAGCATGGCATTAAACTAGTTGCGCAACAAAATAAATTTTGTAAACGTGGACAAGAATCTAGTATACAAAAATTTATTTTATTCATAAAATATGAGTAATCAATATTATTGTACAAAGCCTATTATAAAAATTTAGCCAGAAATTTATTTTCAAGCAATTTCAATATTAATCGAATATCAAAGCCACGCTTAAAAGGTATGCTCCATTTTCCAAGGACATGGGGCACTTCGAAAATCTCTTTTGGATAGATCCAAGTGTAAAAAATGCATAATTAGAACACCACAATAGATATACGTATTCTAATTTAGATCTCTAAACCAGCGACAAATTTTTTTGTACAAATCTATCATTGCGACTGGCATTCGAAGCCATCTGAACTACGAGGATAGTTTGACAAGTAGTGAGAATGACACATAGGTGGCGCTCTAATTGGTAAAATAGATGCACTGTAATTTAGGTTGCCTATTTATATGTTTAGATTCCAATCTTTAGATAAATCGGTTGATTAGTTTATTTTTTACAGCTGATTGAAAAAGAAGCAACACGTCGTTTTGTTAAAATGGAAAAAGCAAAGTATCGTGCGGTGATTAAATACTTCGTAATTAAGGGTATGAAAGCTACCGAAATGAAAGACGAGTTACGGGCAACATTAGGTGAATCTGTTCCTTTATCCGCCACAATAAGTAGATGGGTAAATGAATTTAAACGTGGTAGAACAAGCTGTGTTGATGAAGCGCGCTCTGGAGCACCCAAAATCGTGACTTCTAAGGAAATAATTATAAAAATCCATATTATTACGCAAGATCGATGACTCAAAGTGAGAGAGATAGCAGACATGGTAAACATTTCAACAGAACGCGAGCACCACATTTTAATGAAAAAAATGGGCATTTCTAAGCTTTAGGCAAGATGGGTGCCGCGATTGCTTACGACTGATCAAAAGTTCACTCGTTTGCGCATTTCCAATGAGTGTTTGGACTTTTATAAGCGGAATCCGGTTGATTTTTGTAGGCGATTTGTTACTTGCGATGAAGCTTGGATACACTACAGTACACCCGAAACTAAGCAATAGTCGAAACAATGATTAGAACGTGGTTCTGCACCTCCAAAGAAAGCAAAAACCACTTTATCGGCAAACAAGGCGATGGCATCAATTTTTTGGGATTCAAAGGGCATTTTGCTCATTGATTACCTTCAGAAAGGTGCCACAATAAACGGACAATATTATGCAGAACTTCTACAAAAATTAAATGTTGAGATTCGTGTTAAACGGCCAGGAGTAGCAAAGAAAAAGATTCTGTTTCATAAAGACAACGCTCCTTCGCATTCCAGCACAGTTGCAATGTCCAAAATCCACGAGTTGCATTTCCAATTAGTACCGCATGCGCCTTATTCGCCGGATATAGTCCCTTCCGACTTCCACCTTTTTCCAAAATTAAAAACGGCACTAGGTGGAAAGAAATTTTCATCTAGCGACGAGCTTATCATCTTCGTAAATGAATATTTTGCAAGCCTTCCGGAATCGCCATTTAGAGATGGCATAAAAAATTCGTTGTTCTTTTCCATTCTCACTACTTGTCAAACTACCCTCTTATATATTCGATAAAGCTTCCCGAAATAGGTGATACCTATTATTAGACTTGGTATTTAGAATACAAAAAAACGATATGCTCAAATATATTAAAAAAGTTACTATAAAACGATACATTTGTCAATATACCTAACATTAAGAAACAATAAAAAGTTATAAAAATATTTAGGAAAAAATTAATGTTCTTTAGATCGCCCTTACAAGATATTTCTTTCCAAAAATAAAAATTGACATTAATACTATCGTCAGAATACATTTTAACGTTTAAATCAAGTTCGATAACTCGTCGACGTTTGCTTGAAACCAATTCGATCATGTCCGGTATCATTTAGGAACAGCGACCTACATCATTACTTATTAACGAATACTGATGGTCGCCATCTATCTAGCTCGTATATTCGCACTAATGAACTGAATGCCAGCCGATTTTGAAACCATAATTTACACTTTTCTTTTATGACAGATGTTATTTAGAATTTACATCGGTTTTTATTTCTTCTAGTAATAACAACACATTTTATTAATTAAATTAGTTAAATTCTTGAACATTTCTAAAATACACATAAATTAGAGTGGATCAAATATCTGTTCGAATTTCTACAAACACAAATTGTTGTCTAACTCTAAATATTTTGGTAGCTCCATAAGATAAAATTATTGAATCAAGCGCTTTTTAGAAATTACATGTTATCAACAAAATTAATTTATGGTACAATAATACTAAATAAATTGAAATATAATAGTATTAATTTAAATATAAATTAGATACAACAAGCAGTTGTATTTGCATTTTGTCAATAAGCAGCCTGTTTTTATTGTTGTAAAGTACATTTCAAATTAGATTAACCGACATAAGGTAACTTTTGCTTGTTACAAATTTATGTTTCCAACAAGAAATTTCTTTCTTGGATAAAATGTGTCTATCATGCTGTGAGGCCCTTTTTCAAAGAAACATATACTTACCACGAAACATACTTAAATGTAGTCTGTTTCTTAAAATATTGTTTTTAATGTTATATAACGTTATCAGAAATCCGCGGATACTTGTAAGGCGATTCTGATTAATTCTGAGTCGACAATCCTAATACAGAAAAGTTCTATTGTCAGTAGTTACAGTAGTATGTTTTATTAAAGTTTAATGAAAATAAGAACAATAATAATATTGACGTAAATGCTGAAACTGGTAGGCATTGGTTTGAAGACAAATCTGTAGCCTTTGCAGAATTGAATTTAAGACGCGTTACAATATATCTGGGGTAATTGATTGTATTGTGGCGTTAATTCTCTTTATTAGTTCCTCTTCATTGGTCGGAGGCGTCGAATAAAGTTTTTACTGCAAAAAACCCCAAACACAGAAGTTAATCAGATATGAATCTCCATATCAGGTGACGTTGCAGATCATAATATTGGTCCATTCCACCCAATCCACTTGTCTGGAAAACGTTCGCTCAACTATTATTATTATATATTCAATTATTTCTTAATTTTGGCGTGACTTTTCTGCTCCCTTATTGGTCAAGCTCTACTTCTCCACTGTAGTTACCCTTCTTACCACAGATTCCTTTAAAAACCCGATCTTTTAAAAACACGGTTGACAGTCGATATTTTGTATTATTCCGTACATGTAGTCTTCACACTACTCAGCATGCACAGCAATATACAACAAGCCCTGTCCCGGGGTGTACATATGCAAGTCTACCTGTTCATTGTTTGATACCTACTTTTTCAATATTACTTGTATATCTTACTTCCGCTTTATTACGTATTTTATTACATCCTATGCGTTAATTCATTTTCCTTTTACGTATTACTTTCATTTATAAATTTTAATATAACTAAAGCTTTAACATCTTTTGAAAGCTGTTGAAATGTAATAACAGATCTTTTTGTTATTTGATAGGTAGGAGTTAAAAACATTTTTAAATATTAATGAAAGGTAAATGTTAAATCAATATTTAATTTTGCTATAGTTTACCAGTTAAAATTGAAAAAGATCCCTTATTTTGCTTTTGATAAACGTACCTTGAGATCCCTATGAACAACTCCATTTTGGTGACAATGGTTAACAGATTCTAAAATCTGTTGTATACAATGTGAGGCATCTGCTTCTGAGTAAAATTCCCTGGCTACAATATCTTCGAAAAGTTCACCACCGGTTACTCTAAAACGAAATATCAATACAACACATTTACAATAGAACACGTTTGTGTATATATATATATATATATATATATATATATATATATATATATATATATATATATATGATTTATGTTGACCTTCTAGACTTCCGTGACGATTTTCCTTAGCTTCTTTTGGGATGAAATCATATTTCGGACAATATTATTTGATATGCCAACGTTTCGCCCAACTTATACGGGATATTCGGACTGCTGTTGAATTTGTCATTGCTATGCAGTTTTGATACAGCAGTGCAGAGGATCAACAGCAGTCTACAGTACGTCTCCTCTAAGAACAGACGAAACGTCAGCAGAAATACCATAGACACAATTCCAGTCAGGAAGCCTAGAAGAAACTATTTTAGCCATCTTATGAAAATATTTTTTGTCATCTACTGATATTGACGTTTTTAATTATGGAACAAATAAGGTGTTTTCTAAAAGTAATTAATAAAATTATCTTCAAGTTTTTGACGGGGAAATGAATCATTAAGGGTTCCCTATAGTTAAAGTAATTTAGGAATGGTTATTAATAGTAACTTGAAAAGCAAATTCGTAAATATTTTTAATAGATTAAAAAAGCTCAAAGCATTATTTACATTAGAATAATTCAATGATTTTTATGTACATTAAAGGATTATTGACAAATGTATATATATGTACAATATATATCTACA